>CM076582.1:664429058-665024420 GCA_034641835.2 Pinus albicaulis | reverse complement strand
TGAAGAATCCTTTCGAAATGAGCTGAAGTTCTATTGCACCTTTGGGGTTCCATTTGGCTTGGATCCACCCTTTAAGAGCTCTTTCAGATGGCCAGATTCCCATAAATTTACAGATGATGGCATGTTCTCTCATGTACTCTCTGTAGACCTCAATGTCCGGATCTTGAAAATTCCAAAAGCATTGTTATGGTCAGTAGACTTCTTGGTATTATCAAGCTCTTCCAAAGCCTCGGAAATTCCAAGCTTTGACTCTTTTACTTTTCAGGGGTAGCCTAAATAGGTAGACATTTTTTTCTCGGAAAAAGGTTGGATTTTCTAGCAGATTTTTGGGTAATTTTGGTTGGAATTCTTAAAAAAATTAAGTTACAATTGTCAAATCAAATTGTGGGATTTGGGATATTTTAGAAAAAAATTGATGAAGGCTTTGAATCTATTTCTAATGTTAAAAACATAATTAAAATTTTTAAAATTCAAATATTGTCAAATTCCAACCAAAAAATCAAAAATATATATTTCAAGAGCAATTATCACCTCAATCAACAACGCCTCTTTTTTTCTAGTGAGTCTGCAGTGTTACCAAAATATATGTAGCTAAATTCCGGAATATAGGCTTGATCAACCCAAACAATGTTTGGACGGTTGTGAAGTTCTTGGCTCTTGAGAGACTTCGATTTGCACTCGATGTATCTTTGAGATAGCAATATAAAATAATATAATAATTTGTTTTTAATTTTATGGTGAAGTCAGACATTTAATGTTGACAGTGCCTAAAAGGAGGAAAAAAAAAATCTCAAATCATATGAGATCGACATGTACTTTTTTAATTCAATAGAATAACAAAAAAAAACCATTTTGGTGGAATTTAAATTTGAACATATGATTCATGTCAATTTTTTCTGCACAGAGAAGGATTTGACAAAAAAATTGGCAAATATTAAACTCGTTTCTTTTGCAAAATTTAAGCACCGAATGATATATCCGTTTAACATCGTTACAAAGATTAAGTGTGGAAGCCACATATATCTCCACCGTTTCAAATCGAGATTGACTCTTTCTTTCGATATCACACATATATCCAACGGTATTTATTGAAATAGTGAAAGAAGATGGTTTTCAAACTTGCTCGGGCTTTTCTATATCAAGAATATATTGAAGGAGGTGGAGGTTGCAACAAGATGCGAAACTCGTGGTTATTCCAAACACTTGTTTTGTTGATATAATGATCAAACAAGCGAACCATTGTTTGCTGGAGGCAATACCACTCGAAACATGAACGGATCCCGAGAATTGAGCAGGGCTTTGATACTACACCAAAATAAAACCCAATATCATTATTATTTCCACCCTTGCGTACGCCATTATGGAGTGGAAAAAGAGTGATGGGTATACATTTGTGCACAACAAATGAGGCCTGCGTTAAGTACTTTTGACAACAGATACACAATAGGCAGACGTCGTCGGGGTATGATGTCGGGTGTACTACCGATCCCGAGACATTAAAAATGGCAAGAGTCTCATGTCAACAAGTGAGGCCAAACGAAGATAAAGAAGACATAATTAAAAATAAAAATAAAAAATAACACACAAGTAAAGATACAGTAGGTCGATATCAAAAAAATAGCAGAAATTGGGAATCCACAAACTGAATGAGCTTCTCTCTACTGAAGGATGCGCTTCTCTCCATACACCCGCTTATGCTGAAGGATGAATCTACTTTGCAACTTGCTCCCGCTCTCACAGGTTAAATCGCCAAACTTTCCAGGTTTCCAACTACTAGCTCACATGTAATGGGAGAAAATAGGGGGAAACACAACTAGAAAATGAAACTTACAAAAATTAGTAAGTTTCAGAAAGGAAATTGCCATTTTTAAAAAATGGAGGAAAACGTTCCAGCCAAAATTGATAGATGTTTTTAGAAAAAACGTTGTGGGAAACCATCTGTTTCGCTAGAAACCGTTTTTTATCAATGAAAACAAATACGGCCGTATAAAATGTGGTTTCCAAAGACAGCTTTGGTTTCTGGAGTGGTTTTCATTGAAAACGACTACAAACGTTGCGTTTCTGGTAACAAAGACTTATCACTAACGATGCAAAAGTTTGAGATTTCTCCCTCTTTTTCCAACTCTTTCAAATAGTCAATTATCCATGCGCGGTTTTGGATTCATTATAAAAGAAAAATATGACATATATCTAATCCAAGAGAAAATCATCACCATACTGTAAAAATAAAGTTTTTGGGGTCTTGATTAAACGGTGATGAGAAGATTGTTATAGCATTTATTACAAGTTCAATTCCCTTTCTCGATTAAGATGATGTATCTGATTCCACAACTAAAAATATAATTATTCTTGATCGATTTAATGTTGTATTCTCAAAAAGTAGCAATAGCAATGCAAAAATATAAAGATGGATTTCTAGTTACAGAGATCTAAAAATGGATTTTAGTTGCAGAGATTTAAAGATGGCTACACTAAAATTTCCAGATAACTTTGTGTACCTATATTTTGGATTTCCAGTCTAGTAATCTTAGGGTTAGTCACAGGTTAGTTTCACACTTCATCATAAATAAATCCGAAAACTAATATGAATTTATCAGAGTCTATCTGAGATAAAAATATAATTTTTATAATTGTGCTAACAAGTATTTGATATAGTAATCAAACTTTAAATTGTTTTAATTAATGTTTCAAAATATTTTCTTACTCGCTATCAATTGCATTTTTAAAGGTGATCTCTCCATCTTGCATCCGTGTGTCGTAAAAATTCGCTAAGAAGTTTTGGGCAGACAAAAATTGTTGCCTTTCCATGTTTTTTTCACTTCTCTAACTTATAATATCACTTGTACCCACAATCATAAGCCGTGTCTCGGAGGTTGTATCCACGACCCATAAGCCGAGTCTCGTAGGTATCGGCAAAGCAAAGAAACTAAGTAGGGCTAGAAATGTGAAGGTAAGACAACTCTCAAAGCCAACTATGGATCATCTAAGCATTGTTGCGTGACTCTCTTACAGGAGAAGAGGTATAACTCGCCATTATGTATTTATTCTTTTGCATTTATTTCATTCTTTTTGCCTCGCCTTCATTATGCTAGTCATAGGATCGTTTTTAATTTTCTAAAAAAAAACACAAACGTGTCTCTTGTTCACAGAACTATTTATTGGGGCAATTAGTTCAATTTTATTTTCGTATAATAGAAGTCGAAGTTTCTTTGATTGAACTTCTTTCTCCCATTATTATATCCAGCTTTTTCAATAGAATATTCAGCTTACATGAAAATTTTATGCATTAACATTCCATTTTTTTACAGCTTTTCCAGTGAACAAGCATCTCGTGATCCCGTGAATTACTTGAATATGAGGTATGCCCTTTATTCCAAAAAGGTTTCCTTTGTCTTCTAATGTTACCATCATATTTATTTAACATTAAGGTGTTTGGGTCTCAGCTTCAAGTATGGGGCTTAAAACAATATGAAATAAGTTTTTTTTGGCATTTGGTTTAGAATATAGCAATAGAGCTTCAACCAAAAAATCGTTCATTGACAGGGAATAACGTGCGTATGGTCGATCTGCTTTGTGGAAACCGTGACCCTCGATTGCCTACAAGAGCAACAACAAAATCCATTTGAGCCTCTAGTATGTTTCCGATTACCAAGGCGATGTAAAGATTGAGATCATCGGTGTTTGTACAATGAGGTGACTCACATTTGGAAGCTATGTCATAACGTTAGTGGAATTTTAACGTTGAGGTGAACCTTAAAACTTTTTTTGAGGTTTGGTGAATCTAATAGTTTTTGACTCAAGTTTATGGATTAAAATTGAAAATGTTATGTCACAATTCAAGCTTGTAATTTATTTTTTGCAGATTTTTCATGTTCGTGATAAAATTTTTGATGTTTAATGATGTTGATTTCTTACTATTTAATTTTATAATTCATTATATATATATATATATATATATATATATATATGAATCTCATCAAAAAATTAGAACTCAAACTAAATCTAATCATTGACTGGAACCCGAACTCGAACTCAAACCATATGACATTGTTTGACAGTGGGGTAACCCGAGTAGTGCGCCAATCATTATTGAACCTCGAACTCAAACTCGAACCATGTGACATTGTTTGATAATGAGATGGCATGGGTGGTGCGCCATCAAGGTTAATCACATGCATTAGGGATTCTATTCGCCTCATCGAGGGGCTTGCTCCCATCACACCGGTCTAAAACCAGGTTGTGGTGATGCATAAGACTTGTGATTTTTTCCATGATCTCAATGGTAAATTTGTTGATTGTACATTGCATTGGTTAAACCAAATCATTACATAATAAGAATGCAACCAATCGAATGCATGCAAAATAAAACTAAATTATTTTAAAAAAAATAATTTTTTTTCTCTAATGTCAATTTTAAATGCAACGTAAATTTTAGTCAAATAGGAAAATAATTAATAGTTAAATAACTTATGGATTGCATTATCTTTTCCCGTTGTAGAGATAAAAAAAATTGAAAGTAGTGCCCTAGGTTTCATTATAGGTAGTGATGCCAATGCTCCCACTACTAGGATTTCTTTTTTCACCATGTGCCAAAGTAGAGGATGCCCGAGATTTTATGAGCATGAATTATATTCAATACAAATGAATAAACCTATATGGGTAATCATAATTGAGAACTAGAAATGGAGTAGAGGGTCAATATTTGGTTATGAAACACATTTTTGTTTTTTTCTCAAGAAAAATCATCATTTTCATTTATAAAAAGATGAACATTACATGTTGTATAGTTTGAAGTCATCAAACAAAAAATTGCCGATTTTTTCAATATTAGTTACACATGGTTGATTTTACTATCTCGCTTGCTATTGTGTAGAGTCATCCGTGATCATATGTACAACTCGTAATGAGTATGCTTCTAAACAAAAAATACAAAAAATTGTAGAGAGAAAAAAAGATAGGTGTGATATTTACGATCGTATGTATGCCTTTAAATCCACCAGTGTCACTCTAGTGTAACCTCTGGGCACCCGAATTTCATCAAGCAAAAGGTCGATGGTAGTATTGGTAATGTTCTATGTCAATCACCTTAGTCACATTCCAAATGTCAAATGCCCTGTTGCACACCTTCTTTGGATAGTTGGTCTCGCAAGATGATTCTACACCCCGTAAATATGGAGACAGTGGGTGAAGCACATTTGTGTTATTGTTGAAATAAAATAATAATAATAAATTAATTAACATAAAAAATTAGGATTAGAGTTTTTATCTTATCTCTCAATCTTTAAACACTACAAAAAAATACCTTGTTTATTAAATCTCATTGATTCGCCTAAATTTTTTTAATTAAAAAAAATATGAAAACTTTATTCCAAAATAAAAATATCTATCAACATAATTTTAACCACTACCACTATAACCTCTAGGCGCATACATATGCCTCTTCGGCGCGCATAGGTGAATCTGAAGTATTTAAACCATGTACCTCCTTGCACGTAATACTTCATTTACATGGGCATCACCAGCTTGAGTCACTTTGGGGAAAAAAATTATTAATTCTTATTATCAATTACTAAATTACTAATATAATATGAATCAATACATTTTTTTTGAATTGAATTTCTATTAACTTCAAAAACTGGGGGTTACATCAAAATTTTAATTGACATATCAATCTCTCATTAGGGAGACCTGACCATAATAATAATAAAAAAATCTCCAAAGAGAGGATAACGATAACTGTAAACATAAGAAACTGGATAATTAAAAAGTTCACCATGGCCATTTCCTAAGACACAAAACCAAGAGAAACTATTATCTAAAACTACACAAAACATAAACATCATAAAACTATCCAAAGGGGTTAGAATATGAAGTGACAATTTGCACATGCTCCTTAAAGCCCTATTTCATTACTCTCAATGGTAGTAGAAATCCAATCTGCTGCTCAATATTGTCAAGCCTGCGATCCAATCCACCTAGATAGCTAAATATGCTATCTAGGGACACCTGACATCCTCTAAGTGCTTCCATCTATCCATCAGCCTGCTCCCCATAATGAATTTCATTTGGCAGTACATGTCTATAGTTTTCATGTACTAATTGAACCTGCCTATGGTTTTCGCAATATTTGATATCCAATCAGCCCATTCAACTAACACCTCTATATCAAACATAAGGCTCTATGAGTGGGGGAAGTAACCTCAACACGACCCATTCTTGTTGTACAGGGTGAGGTGTTAATTCTTGGTAATTCCTAATGGAACTTTCTACTCTTTGATGCATGTGGGATTTCCTTCTCAACGCATATTCCTAATAATATGCATCCCCTCTCCTAACACACACCCTTTGCAATGGAATTATACTCCACCATTTTTCTTTTCCAACCTCAATACATCCAATGAATGACAATCATTGACCCAACAAAGGTCACACTTACCCCGCCTCTCTACAAAATATCCCTTCTGAAGGTCTAAGACCAACATAATAAACCCCATGTTTTAGGCCTGTAGTCTTTCCCTACAGTTAGGATATATCCATGATAATTTATCTAGTAATCATACCCCCACGTCAATACCACACTTTCTTCCATCCCTGTCACCCCCTTGCTTTGAGATCACTTGGTAGCAATTGAAAACCATAAAAATCGTTTAACTTGAACTAGGGTGGAAAAGAACATAGGTAAGAGACTATAATTCGAACGCGAGGATCCACATGTAGAAACAATATGTTTACTAGAAATATGAATAACCCCTGTCTTACACAAGTTTCCACCCCACCCATAACCAACTCTTCCATGGCTAATAAAAAATGGTAAGGAGTTAACAACATATGCCTAAAACCATACACAATTACGCTAACCGTCTAGACATACCAGGGGCTAGACTACCCAGGCCCAACACTCCACTGAATTGGACTTCCAATCACACCCATAGGTAAAACTACAAGCATAATTAACCCACACAGACTCAATCAATACGTAGAGTACATGACGCTTCTAAATACAAGTCAAAACACAAATGTTGCTAGATGAAGGAGGAGTATAGCATTTCCGAGTAGTGTAGTTTTTAACACAACCAAGCAAACTCGATACAACATCTAACATTCTTCGCTCCCCATTCCATATCTCGTGCATAGATTCTGCCCTCCTATTACGATGGCTTCCCATCGTCCATAAGTTGTCACCGCGGGTTTTTCTGCCTACCAAAACCACTCTGCTATGTTCATTTCCTCCCAAGCCAACCAAGCTACCTTCTCTCTTCAGCAAGTTCATTGTATTGCTAGATAGGGGAATACATACTTGCAAAATCACAGCTAACACCACAACAACCAGACTTTGACCACCCTGGGTATGCCATCTCACACCTCTACACCAGGTCACTCTTAGCTTTTCCCCTAGATTTTTCCTCGGACATAACCGAGCAAACTATTTAAATCCTACAACTTGCCTGCCTCCTGTCATCGAATTAGCATGTCAATTGTCATTTATCCATCCCCCCGGCACGACACAAACACACTGATGTAGTACACCATGCCCAATCTTTAAACTCCACTCTGCCCTCCTTGCCATTATTTCACACGCAAATGATTTTGAGAATAAATCCTTTAACTTTACTCTTCACTAAGAGTGGGTGCCACACCTCAACATGTTTACTAAGCGGGGCAACGAGATCCCGATCCCTCATCATACTGATAACCCCATCCAAAAAATACAAATCCATACATTAAAACAACACAAATGATCTATATAAATACATTTTATCTTTATACTATCCTTATATACAAAATTTTATTAATTTTTATTACCAATTACTAAAATGTTACAAATCAATACGTTGTAACAACACTTCATATCAAATAATCTATAAAATCGTGTTTTACCTTTATTACCAATTACTAAAATGATACAAACCAATACGTTGAAGCAACACTTCATATCAAATAATCTATAAAACTGCGTTTTACCTTTATTCTATCCGTATTTACAAGTCAATATTTTAGGTTTCTTTGATTATTACAATCATAAAAGTCAATCCATTCATGCAACGCTTCACCATTTCTTGAATCATTAAAAACCTTCACGGGGTTTTGTAAAGTCAATACTACAGGTTTTCTTTGATTATTACAGGGATACAAGTCAAGTCAATATTATTTAGGTTTTCTTTGATTGTTAGAATGATTAAAGTCAAGGGCCATTAATGCAACATTTACGGGGTTTTGTAAAGGCCGCATTTTGACTTACTTTCGATCATTTACTCTCTCTTTTGATTTAACATTTTTGCTTGTAATTTTTATCTTAAAATTAAAATAAAATTCTTGTCCTTTATTTGAAAAACAACATCGACCCATTAACATGTTTTGTAATGGGTGGGAAGCTCATAGTTGATGTATGGATTGGTGGTGGGTGCAAAAGAGATGAAAGCTAACACCAAGCAATAGATTTAGAAGGTATTGGGGCAAAGAACCATCACCATTCCATAATGATAAAACTAATACATGTTGACTAATAATTATGATTGGTAATGCTTTTTTTTGCATTGGAGTTAATGGAGAGGTGGGTTTTATATGGGGAACTCTTTAGGCAACTATAGTTGTAATGATTTTTTTTGGTAATGGTTTAATCTTACTATCATTATGGCATTTTGGTTTTTGTTGGTCGATGGCTAAAGTTTGTTTCTCCTTAATTTCATTAGTATTTGTGAGAAACACTCGGGGTTTCTATAGCTTGGCCTTTTCTCTCAAGGAGCTTCTTATTTATTGTCTTCATCCCCGCCTCATCCCCTATGCAACCATCATGTGTTTGAGTGGCTTTGGTTGAGGAAAAATGATATCATATTGGTATGAAGTAGGTTGATGATGATGATCAAGTTTGAAATTTTATAATCTAGCCATAAGGTTATTTCTAAGAGAGGTAAAGATCATGCTCAACTCTCTAGGTGTCCTCTCCTTATTCATAAGACATCTGCGTGCGTAGAGAATTGTCCCGTATGTGTAACAACAATTTCAATAATGCATTGCTCAAGGAACTCAAGAAGTGGTTGAGGATTAATTTGGTGAAGTAAAGAGGCCAATAAACTTCCACTCAATAAATCGTAGTTAAATTTTAGAATTGGGTTTAGGATTTAGGATTTTCTTTGTTGCATGATATCAAGGTCTTTCAAGCACTAGAGTTTTGTTGACCTGCCATTGCCTTATAAAACGAAAAATTGTATAAAATAGAATCTACATACATACTCAAGTGACTAGAGGATAAATTCACTATATTTTGTAGAGTTGCCTACGGGCTCAATATTAAAGTTTATGGTAAAGGATCAAACAAGGAGGAGGAAACAATGGAGCTCATAAGCACTTCTCTTTCTTAGGGTACTAAATCCAACTCAATAATTATTGAAGATGAACTATAGAAGTGGTAGCCAATCAAAATCAAAGAACTAGAGGCTTCACCTCACCTAAGCCCCTCCCAACCTACCTCATATTGATCAGGTTTCTATTATTTCCTTCTATGTTTTTTAGGTGTTATCTCGTTATCACTTTGGTTTTAATTCAAGGCTTCTATGAAATTTAACTATTTTTTTTTCAAAAGAAAAAAAACGCTGATATATTAAATATGTTAGTTAATTTTACATCAATATCGTTCTCAGCTGTGCAACAGTGAGAAACATCATGACATCTATGCCAAAAAACAAACTAGATCACATTCTAAGGATCACAGTATCTTGGCATCCACATTACATCAATTTCGTTCTCAGCTGTGCAACAGCGAGAAACATCGAGACATCAATGCCGTGAAAAACAAACTCGATCACATTCAAGTATCACGAGTAGCTTGGCATCACAAATTTCGGAGTGCATAAACCACTCATTACATAAATGTCTGCAGAGGGAGAGAAGTCTCCACCCATGTATCATCCCATCAACAGGGTCCACAAAAAAACAGCCCCTGAGAAGAAAAAGGAGCTGCAGCAGCAAGCAAAAAGACAGCAGAGGAGGGTTCACAACATCGAGCAAAACCCCATCGCCAGTCCACCAGTGAGGCGGATGTCCATATTCCACGCAGAGAAGGCAAACCAGGGCACAACCGCCACCAAATTCTGCACAGAGGAGACCCGAGACCCCATCTGCCGCATAAAACCACATCCTCTACGCCCAGAGGTCGTTGAAGAAGAATAGGGGGGCCGTAGCGGCGAGGCGGCCGCCAGAACCCCCCAGAGAAAAATCCTATCCGCTGCAGCCCTTGTTTTTTCCTCCCTCTTGTTTGAGGCTGAGCTTCAACTGGGGAAGTTTCGCTGGAGAACCAGGCTTGATCAAATCTACCAGCGGAGTCCAAGTCCCTCTGTGTTACCTCCTCCCTTGGCCTTCCCTCTGTCGAGTTCCGCCCGCGAGAGAAAAAACCCACTGCAACTTCAGATGCAGAGGATATGCAAAGAACAGGCTTGATGTAACGCCACTATCTGCTTTCATGAGGATTTAAAAAAACCTATATACAGAAACCCTTGCGCATCTGCACACTCTCCAGCAGAAAGCTCCTGAAAGCCCAAACCTTGCTCGTGTGAGGGGTTTCTCAAAGAGCTTCAAAAACACTAGATTGGGCTCGTGCTCTCTGTTAGCCGATGAAGAGATGCACTACTATGAAATTTAACTGTTATAGTTTTGTATATCTAAATATAATTGCTAGAAATAATTTGAGAAAAATTTTAAGTTAATAGTTGAAACCTAATTTTATTTTTAAGATACTAAACCTCATACCACTAAACTTGTGCATCGTTTTATGTAATATTAATATAAAAATATAACAACTTGAAAAAATATATTGCTGAATTTACATCTTTACATCCTTTAATTACGTTTATAATATAATTAAGAAATTTGAAATATAAATATCTACTTATATAATAAATTGGAGTTTTAAATTTTCTTATGTGTTAAAAAAACAAAATTTTAAATGAAGTTTTAAATATTATTATCAACATATTTTTATAATTTATTAAACGTTTTTAAGAAAATTTGAATAAAAATTTATTTCATTTTAATGTATAATAAAAAATTAATATTAAATTTAATTAATACTTCAATAATAAAATTAATAATATAGAAATAATTCTTACCTTATCCGTTAAAAAAAAAAACTTACAAAACGTATATTATTACTCCACATAAATAATTAATCAATCAAATTGAATAATAAAAAATATAATTTAGTTAGTTTGATAATTAAAAGATATATATTTAAACTCCCTGCAAAATAACAATTAGAAATAATTCTTGCCCTATCCGTTTAAAAAAAATTAAAAAATTACAAAAGATATATTATTACTCCACATAAATAATTAATCAATCAAACCGAATAATACAAAATATAACTTACTTAGTTTGATAATTAAAAGATATATATTTAAGCTCCCTGCAAAATAAAAATTTATGTTTATGTTAATTAAATATATTAGTTATTCGATGAAATTTTATTTTGTTTATTTATATTTGATTATATTATTTTGTATTTTTTTGGATATATATATATATATATAATTTGGGAGAAAAATACATTTTATATATGTTTTGAAGTATTACTTGGGAGAGTCATTGCATCGTTCATTTCTTTAAAAAGCAAAAATAAAATTGCTTTTGGGACATTAAGACTAGTTATAATGTACCTTTTTTTGATGAAAAGTTTTATGAAAAAAATGAATTTTTGAAATTGAATGGGTATGCGTTATAAATTTGAAATGATATTTTTTTTCTTCTCGATTTTAAGGATTATAGTAATTGACTTTTGGTTTTGTATTAATTGTGTATGGAATCCAAAACTAATTTCACAATTTTACATCTAAATTTCATGGATTTATATAATTCATTTTTGATATTTTTATTATTTTAATAAAACTTTAAAGTTTGAGGTTTTATTTGGTCATTTCTCAAAGCACCGACTTTATATTAGCTTATTTTAAAGCTAATATATTAAGTGCAGTGGATGAATTAACTTTTTTACTAAAGTAATGCTAGTGTTAGGCTACATTGATTTTATTAACAATAAATGTTTGTTTTTAACTAATTAACAAGCATGATTTCTCAATGCCTTTCAATCTTTGTGACATATGGTGTTTGTGATATCAACAATCTTTGTGATGTTTGGGACATCTCGCTTTGTGACATTTGGGCTTTGCTTGGGACATATGGTCTTTGTGACATATGTGAGTTTCCTAGTGAGCGCATAAGGACAATAATGAGATTTCCCCTTCCACAACTATCTTTGCTCTTTCCCCTTGTTGTAGTTATGCCATGGTTGGTTGCGCGGGACTTGGTCGATAGAATTTTTAGCCTTTGCTGTAGGAGAAAGTAAAGGGAAAGGAGGAAATTCCAATTAATGTCTTAACCTTTCATGCATGTATTGGTCAAGCCTTCTTAGAGCCCCCTCCTTCAACCCCTCTAGCTTTGTCAGTAACAATCAAATTCCAATGATGTTACGAGAAAAAAAGCTTTTATGTACTAGTCAAGCCTTTCTTTAGAGCCCCCTCCTTAGGGCTATTACAAAGCAACCTCGCAATGGCATGAAGAATAACGTCACTTAATAATTATTCAATAAATTTCTATACTTTTTTATTCTAAATCTTCCGAGAAATCACATGAGAAATTTTGGAACCGACGCGTTTCGAACTACCATCGTAGTTCATCATCGAGACAATGCATTATCCCGATGATGAACTACAGCTTGGTAGTTCGAAACGCGTCGGTTCCAAAATTTCTCATGTGATTTCCCTGAAGATTTAGAATAAAATGTTATGGATCACGTAAGCTTGCATCTCTCAAATTTCTATACTATTCAATTTTTTTTGCCTATAATTATATTTTTTAATTTGTCAAATTTATATTGTTCGTGTGTTGTTTTTTTGTTTGAGACTAGTCAAGGAAACCTTTGAAGTTGGTGATTCGACACTAGTAAGCCACTTTTTGGCTTGAATATGGCTTGATTCGACACGGGGCAATCTTTGGTGATTCGTCCTGTCTTACTAATATAATGAAAGGGGACCATATACCCATGCACTGTGATACATAGTATCCCTTTTTCCTCAAACGTCAAAAAAATTTTCAGTATTTTCTATATTGATGATCTTAGTCCAACTTGTAAACTCGGACCAAGAAAAGAGTCCGAGCATCATATACAAATTATCCAATGCAAGGCATGCTCGAATTTCTCGCATTTGTGTATTCGACAATATACATTGTGCGATTCTAAGACATTTTCACGAGGACATTCATTTCATGTAGCATAGGAAGAATTCCAACCAATGTCAATAATGTTTCTATATCAGCTTAGTCGAAAAAGAAGATCTTGAGCTTTGTCTACATTGTAACGATTTTCATACATCAACCCTACCAAAGATTTGAACTCACTAAATAGTCTTTGAGCTGGTCCATTTAATGAGATCCATCTTGTATCAACATCTTTCAGTAGTTTTTTTCCATCCGTAACACCATATGCAAATTGTTGAAACTCTAAATATCGTTTAGGACTACGAGAAAAGTATGCATGAGTCTCACGTACAAGATCTTCAACTTTTGAAACTAATGGAAACTTGCTTACTATTTTAAATGCAAGATTCATCCTATGAGCCATACAATGAATATTAATCATATATGGTGAAGCTGATAGTTGTAGTCAAACACAAAGACCATTCCTTTGTCCTTGCATTACCGATGCTCCATCTCGCTCCAACACATACCAACTTTTTTTGCAATCATTAAATGAACCATACCACTTTCCTTCAAAGTATTAAGAACAAGTTCATAAATATTTTCAGTCGTAGAAGTCTCTCTCATCTTTTTAATCCCAAGTAGATAGGAATGCCTAATATGGTCATTAACCATATAAATGCTCATGCAAATCCATGAAGTATTATCAATAGTCGTAACCTCATCCAAAGACAATGCCAAAAAACCTAACATTTGCAATCTCTCGTTTCAAATCATCAATTTCTACTTGAGCTAGATATCTTGCCCATTCTCAACCACTAGTTACGGACCAATGAGAAGATGGAAAGTTTGGCACGTGAAGAAAAGATAGAAATTTCATCCGATCTGATAATCTGTCATAGGACGACCTTTACATAAGATGTAAAATACGAGTGTTCAATTGTATCGTCTTGGATAACAAACTTCTTTCCATCGTCTTTTCAAATTGAGATATGATGGTTCCTCCACTTGCCTCAAGTTTCTTCTTATTTATTAAATATTTTTTTGTATTCTTCCACACATTGGCTATGTCGACATTCCTCCAAAGATTTCCATCCGATAATAGATTTCTCTTTACCATTTACAATTTTCTTTTTCATAAACCTTTCCCGCATGTTTTTTGTACCGTATCTAGCTTCATCCGAAATTTCACTACCTTGCAACTTTTTCCAACTACACGCAAGACATTTAACTTCTCGTAAATCCTCATTTGTAGAAGGTATTTCTTCAATAAATGGAAAACTTGAGAGCCAATCATCTTGGAATTTTCTCCCTATGGTCCACCGGCCTTTTTTTCCTTTTCCGTGAATGGTTTGTGTCACCTTCCAAGGAAATATCTTTAACATTTTCATCATTAATTTCTGTTGAAACTGCATTTATCTCACCCCGATCACTTGAGAAACCTATTATTTCATCCATCATATGGATATCATATGCATTTTCACAAGAGTTAACATCTCTCTCAGATATGCATTGTTCAAAGGAGCTTGAAGCATGAAGAGAATGTGTATTCTTGGATTGAGACTTTTTAAAGTATGATAATACATCAATTTGCCTTGATAGTTTCTTCCCAGGATTAGATTTTGACATCTCACCTGAATATTCCGTAAGTAAAATTTAAAATCGATCTAGAAACCCGCATCAATAGTTTCCAAGGGTTGAGAATTACTAGATTTGTAAGTAGCTTTCAAAGTAAAATAAGTGTAATGTTCACAAAAACCATTATGCAATTTTTTATTTAAATGTTGTGCCAAGGCCCAAGCCCAAAAGCAAAAAATAAATCATTATACACAAAACAATAACATCATGAGTCATCATCTATAAAACAAAGAACATCATTCAAATATAAAATATAAAAAAAATTTCCACTAAATTAAATCATATCTCCAAATCACCTAATGAACACTTGAAAGCTTTAAACAAAACAACAAAATATTACAATAACTTTAATCATCCTTTCCAAAACACCTCTCCCTTAAGTTGTAAAGAATTGGTTATAAGAAGTTGAAACCTATCCTCTATCATTTTCCATGATAAAAGTGAGGAAGGAAACTAGTCGGTTAATAGTGATTCTTTTACTTATCAATGGAAAGAAATCCCTTAAGACATTGTCCTCCTCGTTGACCATAGTTTCCTTTCCATAGTGAAAAACGTCCGAGTATGGCCATGAAATAACCTAAAAAGACTCAAATGTTTTCCATGATTTGTAAACACACGGGTGCCATGTAAAGTTTCGAGCCCAAAAAAGCACATGTGGGATCCTATAAACCAAGACTAGTTATTGTATCAAACATTTAAAACTCCTAATTAGCACTTAGTGTTTGTTATTTAACAAAGTTCCATTGAAATAACAGTCATGGGATGTTACCAAAGAGTTAACCAATAGATAAATGCACACCACAATAGTCATGGTAAACCAGTTTTTTTTCTTCTTGTTTTTTTACCGGTTCCGATCCGGTTCCAACTGTTCCGGTCCACAAGGTTTTTCGGTTCAATCACCGGTTCGGTTCCGATAACGTTGATTTGGACATTCCCGAGGGAAGCAGCCTATGATGATCGTGATGTGTCATCATAGAGTATTTAATTTTACTATTTAGATTAGAGATTGACGAGTTCTTAACTCTAGAGGCCATTTAGAGCTTCATGTTTTATGTGTCATGTATCATGGAACTTTATGTAACTCGATGTGAATTTCCTATTTGGACATTCAGATGCGGTAGAAATCAACAAACTTGCCTATTTGGTATGTCTCTTTAGATTTCCACTATTGTGCATGGATTCTCTCTCTCTCACACACAGATATTTATTTTTCTGAGTTGACTTTAAGTTTTGTGACTGAGTCCAACTTGGCTCGAAGGAAGGGCTTGCCGAGGCTAATCTGTTTCCAAGTCATGCACCTTTGGACCAAACTTCAATTGGCAATAACTATTTCATATGACATCACCACATGGCCCACAACAGTTAGCTTTCAACGGATGTTGGTGCCGAATAATTGATATATATGATGATTGAGACTAATGCTATAATGTGCTACTTTAATTAGATCAATTTTTTACTAAGGCCACAAACTGGATTAGCTCAAGTCTCAAGTGAAGGTTTACTGGCCCTTTAGTCCATTGGTTGGTTTATGAGCCTGAAGCTCTCTTGTAACAGAGACTTGAATTATTTATTGTCTGAACCAATGCATACATAATAATGATTATTATCCTAGCTTATGCCCTATTGATATTATTCAAAGTAGCTCCTAGGGGGGCAGCTCAATTGGCGTTCGCCATGATATGAAGTCTTTGTGAAGTGTGTGGTTTGAGGTTCAAATCCCCCCTGAAAGTCTTGTGGGCAGTGCGTGCCCATGCATGGGTTCACCTAGAGGTATAGTGGTAGCAGTCGGAATTGACCTTGTGTCACGCACGTACAAGCCTGGCCCAGTTTCTGATTCCTTCAAACAAACAAAAAAAGGAGAAAAAGAAGAAAAAAACAAATATTATTCAAAGTAGGTAATCTAGAATAGCTTCTTTCAGTACAGATGTGTCTGAGAGGATGCTAGAGGATCATTGGTGGATAGTGTGCTGACTGAGTAAAAGGAGATGACTATTCTATCTATTAAAAGTTATTTTTCTCGAGTACAAAGTTCGAGTTCTTGCTAAAATGTTCCAAGTTTTGTGTATCAGACAATCACTGTTTTTCGAGTTGAACCACTTTAATATTTAAATTATGTAGTAGCGCTTGAGAATCTCACTTTCGTAGTTTTCATTAGAGACAATGGATTGTCTTTGGAAGTTTGCAATATGATATAGGCATGTTACAATGATCTTTTATGTTTAATTTTGCAGATTGGCTTCCAGTGTTCTAATAAGTTGATTCATAGATCTGAGAATATGGCAGTGGTTACATATACAGAAATAGTGGGTATCATGCTCTGCAGTCTGAACTAGTGTTCCTTCAAAAGCCACAGATCTTGTCAACATGTTTCATGTATTCCATAATCTCTTTCGACAACAAGATAAAAATCTAGTAGACTGTTGGGTTGTTCATATAAATGAGAAAAGAGATGACAGTGGAAAATACTCTAATAATATTGTCTCAACCACTAAGTATACATGGTATTATTTCTTTCCTAAAGGACTATTTGAGTAGTTTCGAAGAGTTGCAAGTATTTATTTTGCATTTCATGTAGCCATTACTCTCACACCAGTCTCACCAGTCAATAGATATTCAACAATTTTACCTTTTGTTTTTGTCATTGGAGTGGCTATGACTAAAGAAGCTGAAGATGTACGTCGTGGCAAGGCTGATAAGGATGTCAGTAACCACCTTGTACAAGTGTTGGAGAAAAATGAAGAGTTCAAACCACGTCACTGGAAGGATGTGAAGGTTGGAAACATTGTAAAGGTCAATCGTGATGAGTTTTTCCCAGCTGATCTTCTTTTTATATCCTCAAGTGATTCTGATGGAATATGCTACATTGAGACCATGAACTTAGATGGGGAGACAAATCTAAAACTGAGGAAATGTCTTGATGAAACCATGAACTTCACCAGCAGTTCCATGTTTCAAGAATTTAATGCTATTGTTGAGTGTGAGCTACCAAATCCCTCTATTTATACTTTTGTGGGAAATCTCTTATGGAAAAATATGGTACTAAATCTCAGTCCTATGCAAGTCCTATTACGTGGTTCAAAGTTGAAGAATACTTCTTTTGTATATGGCGCAGTCTTGTTTACTGGGCATGAAACTAAGATCATCATGAACTCAACAGACCCACCCTCAAAACACAGTAGGATAGAGAAGCGCATAGACAAATTGGTTATATTCCAGCTATTCCTTCTTATTATACTGTCACTTGTTAGCAGTTGTGCATTTTCTATCTTGCTGTCCAAGGACTACAAGAACCAAACATATTTTCGACCTGATGATGCACATGGCAAGAACAGTATAGAGTCTGCTCGATTTAATAAGGACAATTCTTTTGTTGCCGGAGTTTTGTAGTTCTTTACAAGTTTTGTGCTGTATGGTAAGTTTCACAAACCTCTAGTTTTAAAATGAAATGAAAATGATTTTGAATTATACTCTAATTTTGATGTAATAAATTTCACTACTACCTTTTCAGAGGAAGCCGTGAGGTCTGCAAGGGAGTAACTATGTAATATTCCTTTTTGACAGAGACTATTATATGGGAAAAATATATGATAGCTGTAGAGTATGTTAAATATACAGAATTTTTAAATAACTGCAGCAGTGTACAAAGAAACAAGACTCATATATTTTTTTTATGTTATCAAGTGAATTGAAACTTCATGTGATTTATCATCCAATAATTAAAGTATTAAGTGTAAATTACGAAGTGTTAATACCTCCAAGCTCTGTCTTAGTAAGTGTTGCACTTTGCTACTCCAAAATACCTTTTGCCAATTTCCTTTCCCTTTCATTCCTATATATTAGCAACAAGAGGACAGTTGGATCAGTGAATGCAGGGTAGTGTTATAGCCCTGACAGGGTTTGATTCCTAGAAAAAGTCACTGGTGTTATCCTGCAAGGGAGATGTTGATAAGAAGTTGAGCTGTCATGTCCATTAAGTTGGGTTGGGTGATTACATGCCAAAAATGTGTAAACGGATTCCCACCTCTTGATAGGTGATGGATACTTGACACAAAGTGAAAAGAAGCTTCCTGAGACTTTTGCTCCTATATATTACAATCTTGCTGTTACCAATACCTATGCATTACCACTACACAATGCAGCATAAGTCGGACCCAAAAAAAGATGAAAGAAATGTAATGAGGAATAAGGGGGGAGTACAACATTCAACCCTTAGTATATGTAATCAAACCTTGACCAAACATAGTGTGTTTCTAAAGTATTCCATGATTCAGAGATTTGTTAAAAAGTCTAATTTTTGTATAAGAGTAACTCAAACTAGCACTGTGCTTGTAAGAGTCAAACTTAGCATCTTTTGTGATGATGTCAAGTCCATATGTGAGTGGCTCTTGCTCACCAACAATATATTGATACTTTTGTACTTAGCAGCCCCATTGACCTTGTTACCACAAAACCTAGCAGGGCCCTAAGGGGGGAAACCTACGGGACAACTACTAGACTAAGTGACAACAATACGACAATGGCCCACTATCACCACAACCAAGGACCCCTGCTATTTATAGACTGATCTCCTCCACTCTGATCTCCTGCAACCACATGTACATATTCAGAAAACAATGCAAGAGAAAACCATGATTAATTGGTCATCAAATGGAATTGAGAGTTATGTTCTAATACCTTATTCATAAAAATTTCTACCAGGCATGGCAGTTTGAGTTTTAAACTTTTCTTATTCATAAACATTTCTACCTTATTCGTGGAATTGTAAGTTTGAGTTTTATAGTCTACACAATTCAAGTGCCCCAGAGCTTTTCAGGGCACTGAATCTATTTATACATTCAAAAAAACATTTTAAACAACAAACATTGTCTCTAGTCTCATGCTTGTTGTGAATAATGGTGGCTAATGCTGCATAGAGAGATGCTATATACATGTTGCCTACTTGCTTTAGCAATAAAGTTGATGGTTGAATTTTTGCATCATACAATGGCTTCGCAACCTGCTGAGAAACCTGGAAATACCAAAGCAAATAGGTAACCTAAAGAAGCAGGAAACTTAAATAATTTTTGAGAAATATATAGGTAAAGATAAAAAGGTTATCATTCTTCTGCATATAAAAGGAGAGTAAGGAACATGAACAAACCTTTTCTAGATCACGACTATTGTAGCTATCTTCTTCAGACAAGCTAGCAAAGGGTTCTAGCTTCTCTTGTGCATCCTTTCCAACAGACCTAACACATAGAAATCACCAAAACACTTAGTTTGTTGTTTTGCATGATCATAAATCAAATCTTCCAAACGCCTCACAACACACATTGGTGACTATGATAGAAACCAGACAAGATGCATCATTTTCATTGTATTAAACATATCTAATAATTTGTAAATTTGACCTTCACAAGCAACCCAAACGAAGCTATATTTACATATGAAATAGTTGTACTCATTTTAAGGGGATTGATTCTTTAAACCAACATGAACTTCTCAGGCACAAAATAAATGAGGCTTTCAGTCCCAGTTAAGAGCTAGTCATATAAATGCATAAATACTGGTCTAGATTCAAAAACCTTGATTTTCTTAAAGAAACATAGAAGACCCTTCATTCCTTGATTTGCTTGGAAATCATAAAAGACAGTACTTTCCTTTTCAATATCTACAATTTTTGCTGCATTATGAGGAAATTTCTTTAATGAATAGGTAATTTATATGTTGTTCTACAAGCTTTGCAAAACACATTATGTTTCAAATATTCAAAGAACACATTAAACAAAAGTGACATGTACCAAACAGAAAAAATTACATAATTGCACACAAACAGAAAAATGCACAAGCACAATGAAATACAAATATTGGATCCTTGGTTTTGAATAATTAAAAAAACAAAGCAGTTACAAGTCAACTGGAGGAAAGACTCTAAATTGCAGTACTTGCAAAGTCGCAAGAAAATTGAAGCAGCTTGAAATCTTGATTTCATCAACAACCTAGTTTTCCTGGATACTCACCACTTCTCACATACTGAGAGCTGAAGTATATATCATAGAAAATCACCAGGCAAACAGATAATAGCAGGAGAATAAGAAGCCGGTGGAAATCTTAATACTGCCAAATATCCCAGATCGTAGATTATATCATATGGTTTTCTTTTCCTACAATACCCATGTGCTGAAAAATGAACGACAACACAATGAATTTCTAGGATGCTGAAGTGGCATCTCCAAATGGAAGTTCAAGACAGTTATTTGAAGAGTATGAAGCTTCCTAACAAACAATTACAGTAAGATGTATCGCAAAATATTTTTCTTTAATAACCAGTCTTTTTCCATCTGATATGTAAGAGGACACCAATGAAACAAACCATTGATACCAAACAAGGATGGGACATGAGCTATGGAAAGATGTCCTTGAACTTGTTAAAGGGAAATATATAAATCTCCGTACACAACTATAGGCACAATAAATCACAACCAAGTTCTGTAAAAATTAGATTATAAAATGCTTGTTTAACTCTAGGAAATAGCATGTCCAGAGGTCCAAGCTCTACAGAGGACACAAGTTGAAGTCTGTTTCTCACTTATATTCGACTTCTTCATTTTGGCAACCAAAAATAATCACAATTTTTATTTCAAATATTGTAAACTGAATGGGGACTCAATTCGAATTTGTAGAGATTCAGAACCAACCTGGCATGTCTTGAGAAATCATTAAACAACAGGCGAGCAAAGCTCTTTTGTACAAGCTGCATCACATATAACAAAGCTTATTCAACAGAAGTTATATGCTTACTTTCAATGCTTTAAGTACATTGCAATATATTAAGGACTAAAATCCATAATATGCTTCCATTTGCGATTGAAGATGATACTTTCATATCTAAATATAGGAAAATACCTTATTGTATGGAGAATGAAATGCAATATAATCTTCATCTAGAAGAGAAAATTGTCTTCCTTCTTCCTTTTCAAACCTAGAAAAGGCAAACATGAAACCTCAACATGAGCCAACCATGCTACCAGACAACTGTCATATGCCCTTCATAAACTTCCACATGAAACTGGAATGTAAAAATGTGATGCAGAAACTCACTTATTACAAAACTGTTTGTAGCATGAATCCAATGGCATGAAATAACAAGTTTGTGAAAGCTTCCCATCTACAACCTGATTCACCAACATTTCATTTTAAATTCGTACAAAAAAAGATTAAGGAATCTTTGTATATCTCATATCTTATGTTTTCAACTATATATTTTCTAAAAAATAAACTGCCAATGGATATGAAGGACTCACATAAAGATCAAAATACCTACATTAGACTTGTTTTGCAAGATAACAAGGGCATATTACTCACATCTACTAAGGTACAGAAATGTTTAATTGCCAATATCGTCAAAAAATGAAATTACCCAATTCATATATCTTGCTTGTTCTTTGCAAATTGGGCTTCGTGCTTCCAAATCTGAATGGGGAATCCATTCCTCAATTCAAATTTGTATTCTCAAAAACTCATTTTTCTTATAGTTTATGACATATAATTTTTAATTTTACTCTTTTTATGAATATGCTTCAATGTGAGAAGGTTCTAGGCTTTATTTTATTGGGTTCAAAGCTATCAAGGACCTTTGCCAACACAGTAGGGAAGCTAAAAACAAGGACAATGCAAATGAAATTTCGCAAATCCACAAGAGGTCTATCATTTTAACTTCTAATCACTGTAACTGCACACCAAATCAGATTCATCATATTTGTCTTAGCTTAATTGCCTCATTAGAACTTTCTGATTGAGTTGTGTATTTGAGGATGTTTAGCTTCTAGCTGTCATTGATTAGAAACAACAAGAAACACAATTGTTTAGCATCTCTGGGATTCCAAGAGAATAAGAAATAAAACCTAAAATGGACAAGCATTTCTCTAACTTGAAATGTATTTACCCTAGTGAAACTAGTTAGAGTTGTAGAATATTAACAATAGGCTTAAACACCAAAAACTGCATGGATGTAGGATTGATGTTTGGCTTGAAAATCTGAGAGCTTTGGTATGTGCTACTTTTATTAGACCAGAAATGCAACAAGCAGAAACAGATAAAAGAATTTAAAAAAAAAAACAGAGGTAAGCTTGAACTAAAATAGCACTTAGATTGGAAGCTTCTATCTCTATTCTACATGGTGAATCAACATAGCAAAAAATAAAATAGCTCATGTAACATGAAAGAGTGACATATTAAAAACACAAGAGTAAAGAAGCGAACCGAATATTCACTAGCCAGATTAGGCTTATAAAAGTCATAGACATGAGCCATATGTGTTCCCCTGTATTTTCTCTCAATTGCTATTGGAGCATTAGGCCCTATCAGCATTGCAATAGCAGCTGCTCCTCCAGTAGGTCGTGCTGCCCCTTCAGCATAGACCTTAAACAAGAAAAGAAAATGTCAATCTTCTAATATAGTAAGAAATGCTTCTAGTACAATCCTAATGAATAACAAAATCATAACAAGAGTATAAAAAATGCCAACTCAATGAATTTCCATTAAAACTTAAAAGCAGAGCATCATTTTGTCTGCCGATGGTCGCCTCAGTTCTGTATTGTCTATTCATGAGTTTATACACTATTTCAAACCTCTTACAACTAGCTTCCTTTAGGACCACTGCACAAATATAAAATAGATATCTTCTAATGTGAATGCAAATATTTGCATAAATAATAATTGGTAGCTGATATTTGATTTGAAATAAAAGATCATTTCCAGAATATTTTCAAAATATCATATACACTGTAAAAATTTGGAAGTGTAGATAATCTGATCCCCTTCCTAAAACTCTAAGCAAAGATACCAGCACCTTTTTCCAGCAAGGCAATATCCTACATAACTTCTTTTGGTGGGTATTATAATATCGATACAATCATGATTCTGTTTTAAACACTGGTAAGAGCTGATCTGGATAAAGAAAAGTAACAATGACTATTGGTGCAAACATATAATCAATGAAATCTAAAGCACTGAATATTCTAAATACCACCGAATAGTTTCTTAACAACTCTGGTTATTCTGTATGAAGCTCCAATGTCAGGTTATGCCTATAAGTATATTTCAGTAATGCATGCATTCCATAAAAGTATAATTTCAAATGTCCTAAGCATATATTCTTCAAATTGCAAGAAAACCCATAATAGAGAGAACAGATCATACTGCACTGTCTGTAACTACAACAAGACCATATCTTCCATCCCAAGAACTGCTTTCAATCCAGTTAATACAGTTAAACAGGGTTGCAGTTCCTCCATAGCATGCATTTGTTGAGTCCACACATTCAATTTCAGTATTACCACACTTCTGTAAAATTTACAAAACAAGGAAAATTAGCATTGGAATGACTATTTACAGGGGAAAAAATCTTTTAAAAAATAAAAAATTGAAGGGAAGATCAGTGTCGTATTTAAAATTTATTTTCTTCTATGATGATACCATCAGATCTATATCAAATGAGACATACAAATATGATAATGACTATAAATCCAAGCATATGATCTTTTGGATATGAAGGGTCCATCTTCCTTGATATGAGATGAACATTTTTTTAGGGTGAAGATGTCCAAAGATATATTTTTTTCTGATTCAAGAATCAAAACCAATTGAAGTAGCTTTCATTGTAAAAATATAATCTTGGATGATTTGAACCCAACATTGATGCTGAGGAAATTTCTAGTGTGTTTGATTTTAATTTTATATGAAATCTACCATTATGCTTGTGGCAAATATGAGTACTCATGAATAATGTATTTTTTTAGTGCCTCAAGAAAAACAGCTGAGATTTCATAAGCTAATCAATCACCACTGCAAACTCAACCCTAGTAAGCCTATTGTGCTAAAATGGATTTGTAAGTAAGATTCACACAACCCAGGAAAGTTGGGATAGGGCAGCAACAAATGTTAGGTTTTTAAATTTTCAATAAGAAGAGTAGAAGAAAATTTTGAATTTGAGAAAAAGACTGTAATAATTGTGACAAGGTAATCTATTGTCTTATTTGCTATAATTTTATAGAAGGCCATTTATTTTCACCCTAACCTTGTTGCTGTGGTAATGGCCAGTCTCATAGATCTGGAACAATCTTAGTTTTCATTTCATTAGGACTGACTAGTATATGACACAAGCACACATCATAATAGGGAATGTCTGAGTAGTGTTGTTGAGTATCTGCAGAACTAGCTGGACATAAAAACCAATGCATCTCTCTCAAATGATGATTGCTTGAAAAGATGGATTTCTTTAAGACATGCCAACTTTAAGGAGATGTCCAAGTCTTCAAAGAATAAAAAAAACATTTCAGCAAAATTTGAGCAGATAATGGTATACTACATTAAACCTACAAAAGAGGGAAAGGTTTGAGATTACTAAGGCAGCCCATCATTTTAGATATGGGAAAATCCTCACAAAAAACAATTCAACAAAATCTGAATAGAATATGGAAGGTCGCTTGGAAACTAGAAGGAAGAGAAAATGACTTGCAACCATTATAGCAGTCATTCTTTAGGGAGATGTGTAAGTCCTTGTAGAATGAATAACATCTGAAAAAAAGCCAAACAGAAAATGGGGTATTAAATTGAACCTAGACAAGTGTAATGAAATATTTGGGACCATTTAAAATATAGGTTGTCTTCACCTAAGTAGCAATTTGTTCTTCCTTTCTTCTCCAAAGTTTAAAAGTGAAATATGAAGAAACCAGAAAATCATTAATTGCAAAATCCATATTCAAAATGAATTTTCCTACCTTAAATGTGTAGCAAACATAATCTAACAATATGTTTTAAAAATAATCTGACTACGGAAAAAATATAGAAATAAATTGAAGTTGATGGAAGCTAAGATCCCATGATTTATTTTTGTTGAGCATACTGACATTGGAAGGTTGAAAACCTGCATATCTCTAAACTGTCTTTTCAAAGACAAAGATGGAAGTCATGTAGGCTTTTAATTATCATCGTTGTGAATTCCATAAAGCAGCTGTAAAGCTATTTTGATAATGATTTTAGTGAATTGGGGAAAAAACCTCAAAAATATGCATCAACCATGTCTTTATTGACTTGCTCTTGTCAATAACAGTTTCGCTGCCAACTTCCAAACGACCAATTTGTTTTGGATCAATTTTATATTTTTCCAAAAGTGACATTACCACTGTCAAACTGCAAGCATTCATATGAGGAATCAGCTCATAAAAATCGGTAGGAAGAAAAATATGTAATATCAAACAAGCGTGAGACAATCTCTATCTTATGGAAATATTATTCTACTACCATACACGAACAAAATGTAGACTGGCCTCAAAATATGCTTGCATGAAACAGTGAATGAAATGAAATTCAACGGTATTAGGCAGTGACAAAATCTGTAAAGTTATTGTCAAATATCATACAATATTTCAGGAAATATTGTTCTTACCTCATAGAAATAACATCTTTCAAGTCAGTGCAGAAAGTCATGCAGTCTTGTCCAAGGTCCATGGTCCTTCAAAACCAGATTTCTCCATCCGAATACTGTGATCTTAGTTGGAATCCTACGCCTCCAGAATGGATTGAAAGGGCAGCAAGATTGAGGCACCTGTGATGCAGAGATGAGGCCCCTATATATATCCTTTACGATGATTGAATTGTTCTTTGTGGGACCATTCCATCGGATTTGATCCGGTTGCTGAGAGAGACATAGGTTCGAGCCTCTTAGGGAGTCCTGAATTCGTTCCCATTCATCCGCATCCTCCCTGTTTAAACCCAGTTGAACAACAGATTTAAATATTGGAGCGTCATATGACCAATACAATATAGTCTGAGAGAGAAAGAAGCATCCCCTGTGAGACAGTCAGTGAATAAGGCGAGGGGAAAGATAGACTTGCAGATGAACAGACATGATGCTCTTGTAAGAAAGCAGAATTCTCTGTCCATTACAGAATTGCCAAGCCAGGTGATTTATAACAAAACCCATCACTTTTTTGAAGCTGTTCCAAATAGATGAGATGTTCCGTGGGCATCAGATATCATGACATATAAGCTGTTGTAGATAGTCGTCCCCAATATATTTGCAACGAACAATAGCACACCAGATAGTATTCCCATTGATTGCACGCCAAAAGGATTTCATAAGCAGAGCACTATTGAAGATGCGAGTATTTAAGATGCCCCATCCACCCAGTTCTTTTGGGCAGCATATAATATCAATTTTGCAGAGGTGAAATTTGTTAAACATTTTTGTGCCTCCCCATAGAAATCTAGCCATATTACTCTTGATCAAAGCCACAATCCTGGATGGAAAATAATATAGATGGCCCCAATAAACCATCAGCTGTGATAAGATAGCCTGTACAAGAATGAGGCGGCCTCCTAACAACAACCATTTGTATGTCCAATTCCCAATTCGAGCTCTAAAGAGCTCTACCATCCATCCCCAATCTCTAATCCTATATCCACAAGGCTTGATATTGAAGCCCAAGTATTTGAGCCCATATGACATTTGCCGAATGTGAACTCCCATAAAATCTGCAATGAAATTGATCTCCATCATGTCACCTGCCTTGAATAATAGGAAGGATTTGCCTTTGTTTACCGCAAGTCCTGTAGTAGCTTGGAATCTTATTAGAATCAGATGAATATAGAACCAGTGATTCTGTTTAAGATATCCAAATAGAAATATATCATCTACAAACAGTGAATGTGTCGTGGACAGGGAATTAGAAAATGAGTAGCCCTTTATGTATCCATATTGCTCAGCCCTTTTTAGAGCCCTGCTAAATCCATCCAAGATGAGAATAAAAATAAGTGGGGAAAGCGCAGATTCCTGTCTCAGGCCTCTCTTAGCCTCAAAAAAACGAGTTGGCAACCCATTGATCAATACTACATATCTAATTGATGTTATGCAAGACATTATCCATCTAATGATATCTATTGGCAGCCCAATCTTCAGCAATACAACCCGGATATAGGACCAGTCTAATGAGTCATAGGCCTTGTGAATATCCACCTTCATGATCAGTGCCTCCTTTTTCCCCACATGCGAAGAGTGCATCACTTCCTGTGCTATGGCAATGGCATCATGTATCGAGTGACCTTGGAGAAATCCATATTGTTCCATACAAATATGTGCTGATAGAGTGTCCTTAATACGGTTGGCAATGATCTTCGAAGTAACCTTATATAGCAAATTACATAGTGCAATCGGGCGAAAATCTGAAAAGGTTTGTGGATCTGTAGCCTTTGGGATCAATGCTATAAAGGTGGAATTAAGGTTGGCTAGCATAATTCCCTTAGCCCGTATCGACTCCACAATTTCCGTCAATTCATCCCCAATAAGATGAAAGAAAAAGGTGAAAAATTCCGAGGGCCATCCATCCGGCCCTGGACACTTGTCACCAGCAAAGGATTTAAGGACCGTTTGCACTTCATTCCTTGTGATCACTTGTTGAAGTACTGTAATTGCATCCTCGTGAAACATTTTGGGAACATGATCCAATAACTATTTCTGATTTTCAGCACATATGGAATTGTCCTTTTGATAGAACTGAGAGAAGTGTGCAACAGCTTCATCTTGTATCTCGGCAGTCTTGATGGCATAACTGCCATCCGCCCGTTTGATGTACCATATCGCATTCTTACATCTCCTGTCATTTGCAAATCTGTGGAAGAACTTGGTGTTGAGATCACCCTCCAATACCCAATTGACTCTACTCTTCAGTTTCCAAGTTGTCTCCTCTATATGCAGAATTTCTCTTTTACGGATCCCCAGCTGCTTGAGGTTATGATACCCCATTTCATCCGGAGTAGTATTAGTAAAATCCTTATAAATCGACTCCATTCACCCCATGATGTCTTGAAGCTCTATCTTGAGAGAAATTTTTTTATTTATTTCCCACTTCTTTGTGGCCGATTTCAATCTTTGGAGTTTAGTATGAAATCGTGTCCAGCCTGCAAGATCCGCCATTCCCGCTTCATCTTTCCACAAGCATGTAACCAGATTAATATACTCTGCGTCTTTAAGCCAAACCCTGTTGAATTTGAATGGTAGACCCTTATTCCAATATTTCGAATTCCATGCCAGAGTTATCGGCATGTGGTCCAATATATCTGAAACTATAATCCCTGATCTAGGAATCCCCCATGAGTCAATTAGTTTGTCCTTCATGATAGCCCTGTCCAATATTTTTTCGATATATTGTGCTCTGGGTCACTTGTTTGACCACGTAGGAATCAGAGGGCATGGTCTGATGTCGCTCATTTGATGAGATGCAAATAAGTCTAAGAGGAAACTTGATAAGGGATCCATACGCGCATTTTCCCCCCAAATCTCATCTGATTGCAAGGTAAAGTTTAAGTCCCCCGTCAAGATCAGATTTTGCAACATTAAAATACTATAATTTTCCATCCGGTTCCAAAAGTTATGTCTGTCATTATATGGCGCATATATGTTAGCAATGTTGATTTGGCCTTCCATACCCCTCAGATGATCGGATAAAAGGATCCCGCCAAAAAATCTATACGCTTTGAAATTTGCCATCACAGGGTTCCATATAGCTATAAGACCACCCGAGTGTCCATTTGAGTCAATAGCCACCACACACATCCAGATTTATAACCCAAAAAAGTATCAATAGTCTTTTCCCTGCAACATAGTGTTTCTTGAGCTAAAAAAATGTTGATACTGTTGTCATCTAGTAGATTCCTTAGGCAATTTGATTTTGGGGCATCACCCACACCCCTTATGTTCATCGATAATATGTGAGTCATGGAGAATCTATCAGAGGGTAACTTGCTCTAAGCACCCTGGTATGCTCCCAATCGCCATCCGGAGCCAATATGGGGATTTCAGTATAATTTTCTTCCCCATCTGAAAGCAGTGAAATGGATTTATACTTGCCTTTGGCTATTTTGGACACCTCCCTAATTTTTTCCTATTTGTGATGCTAGCTGACTGGGTATGGGGATCTCAAGAAGCCGTGGTATTAGTTGGTCTGTCAAATACTGTTAGAGTGGCCAGATCTATATTGGGATTTTACATTAAGGACTCAATGTCACTACCAACAGAGTTCCTTGGCGATTCAGGTGTGAGATCTGGGTTGTTAGGATCGGAAAATTTGGTAGCCGAAGTGGGGATACCACTCATCAGACAGATGGGAGTCTTAGAAGATTCACCCTCATGGAGGGATGTGGGTTGATAGCTTGAGTGCTCATATCTACATTGAGGACGAACAGGTATATGATGAGATTGGGCAGATATTCGATGGACAGGACCCGATGTATGGGCTTCCGAGTAGGTGATAAGTGGGATGGTTGTGTCTTTATCATGCATATTTGGAGGACTGGTATGATCATTAGCAGGAGAGATGTTTGATTCGGGTGGGAGGACTCTATGACTGGAAAATGGTTGACCAGTTAGATCATTTGTCCAATCCGCAGTACCCACATTATGCATATTCTCAAACTGTTGCTCTTCAGCAGAAAAAAAAGCATTGGAATAGTCAGAATGATTACCTAAGGAAATACCACCCTGGGCATCGGTCGTCGAGGTGTTCTTATCATTTGCCACAGCATCAGTTGAGGGTCGACCCTGGCGCCCCTTATGTGGCCTGAGAGGACAGTGATCCTTCAGGTGTCCAATTTTATGACATATCAGACAGCGGAAGGGAATTCCCCAAAAATCAACGCGTTGCCTGTGCCTTCTGTTCCCCCATAACAGATCGACGTCACCGGGAAAGCCCCCCACATATTCGACCTCCACAAGCAGCCATGCAACAATCTTTTCACCCAAGCCCAGAATTCCAAGATCAATATATTTTGTATTCCCAATAGAATCCCCAATCGCTTTGAGTGCCTTTAGGGTCCAGAACTCGAGTGGGAGACCTGGAAGTTTTACCCAGACGACCTTGTTCCGTGATGCCTCCATCACAGGATTAAAGCCCAAGAACCACGGTATCAGTTGCATATAGCTGCGCCCCCTAACCCACGTCCGACTGATTATCTTATACACATCATTCTGGTCCATAAAATGAATATAGAACCATCCATTCATGAGCTTACTAACCTTGGGATGGTATCCAATAATGGACTTCCAGTTATGATTGATCCAGGCCAATGTATCAAAATCACAGTTATCCAGATACATCCAGCACCCAATCACAGCCATTTTATGCAAGCTTGTCACCCTCCCGCATAGATCATCATAATCCAGGAATACCTCCTTAATCTCCATCCTGTTCTTATAGCAATTCTTTTTTGAGTTCCTAGCCCGACGACAACGTTCATGTCTAGGCTTACTGGCCAGTGGGTTTGAGTCACATTATGGGTCCTCCATTGTGCGGGACGGGGAATGGTAGGGACGGTGACAAATTACTGTGTAACAAGTTTATATCCAAACAACTTTCAATAGGCTGTCTGATAATCATATCATCGACATCCAATGTAAATGACTTATCACCAACCTCATTGGAGGGAATGGAAGTGGGCATTGCGCTGTCATTCGAAATTGAATGAGTATCAGATGGTAGATCCGCCAAAGAACTCATGATCTAGTAGAGATATGATGGATGTACCTCTGATATGTGAAAAGCCACCACTCCAAAAACTAGAATTAATAGATTGTCAGGACGATGTCCAATCCAAAGGGGAGGTGAATAGGATCAAGGATCCTCATTACAGGAAACCATAACTCAGTCCAACCAGTCAATCACGTATGATATTCAATATTATATCATAACGATGATATGCAAAACTGTCATCATCAAAGCAGGCCCCGAAGATGAAATCCCAGTAGATAGGGAAGTACCTGATCAACCATCACTTTCCTTTGTAGGAATTGAAAGAGGGGAAAAACTCCTTAAAGACCATGAGATAGGAAATCCCAATGTGGATAGAGGATCCAGCAGGATCAGATGAAGCTACAATCCATCCCAATCTTCCTTGAATAGCAGTCAAATAGTCCTTCCCCCCCATCAGTAGCATCTATTATATGGACACATCATATAATCACGTACCATGCATGCCACACTAGATTGGTACCTAGAGTAGGGTCAGCAGAATGAAGCGATGACCAGTGAATCCTGATGTTTTCCCATAAAATTTGAATATAGCCGGGAAAAACTGACCGGGTAATATTGAGGGCAAAAATTCATTGGAAAAACCAGTCCCAATCACCAGACCATTAGGTATGGCAGCAACAGTAGCATATGCATCCGGGAATCGCCCACCACCTTTTGCATAAGAGAAATCCAATACTATTACATGGCCGGGTAATAGTAAAATATTCCTTCCACAGCCTCCAAAGGAGAACCAAGAAACATCTGTGGGAAGAGCCAAGGTCCGAAGGATCGGGGGATGAGTCCAAAGGTGATGTAGGGTGATAGAAACAGAAGTCCCCAAGGTTATGCATCAATGAACCAACCGTATGAGCATCCTCATTCTCAAAACCAAGTATACATCCCCTTAACAAACCCAGTAAAATCATGAATTCATAATGGAAACATTTTCTCATCATATGAGAACCAATGATTCTTAGGAAAAAATCAGCAGGACTCATGTGCATCAACATTGGATGAGAGTAGTACATACCCACCTCCAAGCAAGAACGAGATATTCTCTACATTTGAAGTAGCCAGTCCAGTCCAATAAAAAACATACTTTAACCAGGATCAGAAGACGGGGCAATCAAGCTCTAGTGCCACCCTCCTTCATGCGCAAATGACACCCCCTCCCATAAATACCCCGGGTTCTCAGAGCGAGAACGCAGGTCGCATTCGGCTTGAAGACTCTCAACTTAGCTTACTTACCACTTGGTCTTCAGAAAATGGACTCTGTGAGCTCTTTTCTCGCCCCCCTGCGTCTTCTTCTTCTCCATATTTCCCAGATCTTAGCTACGATGATTATGTAATACCGCAGGCATGATGATATCCATAATATTCGCTACCTGGTTATGACGGAGATAATTGTGGTCGCTGATCATGAAAATATATCCAGATTTCTCAGGTGATTTCACAGCTTCTTTTTCATCCTCTGTACCCAAAGACTTCATACAAACAATTTTTCCACTAATTGTTTGATCCAAAATCAGGGACGGGGTTCTGCCATAATTCTTTTTAAATCCATTAGCATAAGCCTCTACAGCGTCCTCCTACCTCAGCTGATAACAGATATATCACAACTCTGGATAACTTCCGTTACAACCCTTAGGCCGAGCCAAGAACAAACTGCCAACGCCTGGGCCGCCCTAAAAAAAAAATACAGGGAAAACTTGATATTCAAGGAACGGAGAGTGCGAAATACCTATAACCAGTACCATTTGTAGAAATCGGGCGATCTGAAGAAAATTTTACAAACAAACATGGAGAAATCGAGCGATCTGAACAAAATTTTACAAACAAGCAAGGCAAATAGGGCTGGGAAGGTTTATCCGCCCTATTTTTTGATGGGCTAAAATATAATAATAAATTATTTTTTGGATATTTTTTGGGCTAATTATTGAAACTATTGAAAATTAATGTAATTTAAAAATTCGCCCCTTCAAAATAGTAAATCCCTTAAATTTCGCCCATGGGCTAAAATTCGCCCCTAAAATTTTCCCTGTTTCTTGGCTTGGTGGTGTAAGCCAATATCTCTTTGCTTTAGGTGTGAGTGTGTGCAAGCTGTGTGTTTATCTTAATTAAGCCCACATGGTTATTTAAAGAAAAAGAAAAAATGTTGAATTGTAAATGAAACTAAAATGACAGTAAAATAAATAGCTAATCATGCATAAATCCAAACCCAAACAAGGCTCTTAAACAACCAGACGAAATGGGGGAAAAATTGACTCAAAACACACTAAAATGGTCAAGAGATCAAATGTTTATGAGATTGGGATTTAATGACTTAATATTGCTGGAAATGACGTAGAAAACAACAAGAAAACAAAGGGGAAAATTGTCGCAAAATATAAGGCTAAAGGTGAAAAACCTAGGGCAAACAATGGGACCCTACGGGAAAAGGCCAAACAAAACTCAAGAGGGAGTTTTGGATGTAACAATAACTTAACTAAAGAATCTATAAAAATGATGGATGAGACCTTAAAACAATGGCTGAAAACGCTACAAATCTCAGACTACCTACTCAGCTCAAATCCTCCTAAAAAGATGGAAGTATACTGAAACCCTAGGGGGGTTGATTCTACTTCAAGGAGACAAACCAAGCATATCCATGCCTAATATGGGCTAAACCAAAGGTCAGACAACCCAAAATAGTGCTCTCGACAAACCTTGGATACTTCGCAAAAATATTCCAGATCGCAGTCACTGACCTGTAAACAGGTGATATCGCACTTTTTAAGAAAATAAGTGTGATTTCAGGGGGAAATCGCACTGTTTGGGCCAAAAACTGTGATTTATGCTCCTTGGTTCTCAGGCTGTAGGTTGCAGAAAAAGTGTCATCTCTAGTTCGGCTGGTATTTTTTACCTGTGGAAAACACCAAAAAACATCTGGAATTTATAATTTTGACTGAATTAAGGAAAAAAAATTTAAAAAAAAAACATCAAGAGACTGAAAAAAGCTTAACAAAAACCCTGATTATTGAAGCTGATGGTCACCCGGGAATCTGAATTACAATAGTGGAATCCCCATTTGTTGACGACAATGTGTAATTAAAACCCCAGTGGAGTCTCCATTTGTTAATGTAAAATATTTCAACAATTGTACCAAAAATACCTAACTTAAGCTATGAGTGACAAATAACCCTAACAATAGATATGGTTGTGAAACCCTTCAGATCTGCAATAGACAATGAGAATAAATCTTGCAAAAACCCAGATCTATGCAGCAAAATAAATAACAACTGATGCAAAATAACTCCAAATAACCAACAGACAAGGCAAGTTTAAAGAATGATTCATATATTATGTAACACCTAGTGAAGGAAACAAGTAAATTTTACCAGTCCCCCTCAATGGGATGGGTTCTTGGTTGTCCTCAATGCTTCGTCTTTGCGAGTCTCTCTCTCTCAATGATGTAGAAAACCCAAAATATGTGATGAACTCAAGTGGGAGCTCAAATGGAAAAAGAAAATGATAGCAACAATGATAATTATCAAACTCAATAATGAATGGAAAAACCCTGCTATTTATAACAAAATATTGAGTTATCCTCAAAAATGGAGAATAATAAAATAGTATTAATCATATTCTAGATCTAACTGCTTCGAATATTTTATTATATTTTGTTGGAGGGAAAAGATATTTAAATTGGTTAAATACCTTTATTTAGGAATAATAAACAAATAAATGGTTTATTTATCACTTCCAGAATGTGGTTAAAGAATAATAAACAATGATTTGTTTAATTACTCCTAGGTGATTTAGTCAAATTTAACAAGGAATAAAAACTAAATAATGATTTAATTAATTATTCCTAGAGAAAAATAAGATAAATAATGATTTATCTAATTATTTCTCATAATTGGGTCAAATGTGACAAGGAATATTAGTTAAATAGTGGTTCAATTAATTATTCCTAGAGGAAAATCAAATAAATAATGATCTATTTAATTATTCCTCATGGGGTTTCTTGTTTTAACTAGAAATAACTTAATAAAATATGGTTTATTAAATTATTTCGTATAGTGAAAGCAATTTTACTATGGTAAAATTGGCTTTACATGGTGTACTTTGATCCACCTAGTTAGAATGGTTAGGTGATCAATTTTTGGTGATAACAATGCACTTAATCTTTTGATCAGACCTTGATGTGACAAGTGGTGCAATGATGAGGGGTTAAGGTCGTAACGGTTAACACATTTATAATATCTTCAATATTTTGATATTACATCCATAATTTAAAATGTAAGTTCTTAAATTAAATATAACTCAAGTATTCTTACATACCTTAATGTTTCCTTTAATATTCTTCTTGCTATTGAATTTGATTCTGATTGCGGAACTGTAAATTGGTTGCAGAATGATAAAAATTACGTATATCATCTTTTGGATATTTTGGAGAAGACTTCCTTATTATTTTCATTATTTTTTATAGTTTACCACGTGAAAATTTGAAGAAAAGAGGGATAAAAGGAAACAGGGACAAAGGAGAAGGGATTTATGAAAATATCAACTACCAAGAAATCTTGGTTTTCAATTAAGATTTCATGTATAAATATGAAAACAAAGTTGGTTTTCATGTTTATACATTTATATATTTATTATTATTATTATTATTATTATATATATTATTTTTTATTTCATTGAAAAGGAATTACAATGAAGTTGAAAAGTGAGGAGAAAAATCCCCATTATTAATCAACTTAAACTCAAAATTATCTTTCACATGCTTAAAAAAAAATTCCTTAGTCAATGGTTTATAGTATAATCTCAATTTATGGCCATTAACAAGAAAAGAAATTTTTTAATCATCAATAGTTTTAATTTTGATTGTTCCAATGTCAAAAACAGTGTCAATCTCATAAGGACCAAGCCAATGAGTTTGAAATTTTCCTTGAAACTATTTAAACTTGGAATAAAAAAGAAGTGCCCAGTCACCTTGTTTGAACTTGTCATCTCTGATGAATTTGTCATGCCAATTTGATCTTCTTTTTTTCACTGTGCTAGTCCTTTGAATAGCATCTTGTCAAATTTCATATAGCTCATTCAATTGTGTTAGTCCTTTCTTTTGAGCTTCTGATAGCTCAAGGCCCAATTTAGCAGTTGCTCTGTAGGTATCCACTTGGAAATAAATTGGAAACAAAAGTTGTTTCCCATACACAATCTCATAAGGAGTATGTCCAGATGTGTTTCTCCATGTGGTTCGATATACCCATAGTGCTTATGGAAGTTTTTATGCCCAATTATTTCTATGCAAATGCACAGTTTTGGTAAGAATTGCAGCCAAGAACCTTGTTATTAGATTCCACTTTCCCACTGGCTTCTGGATGTATATAGAGTATAATTTTTATTCTTGATTATATATTGCTCCATAATCTTTTGTACCAACTTGGATGTGAATTAGGTACCTTGATCTGTTACGATTTCTCTTGGAACACCAAAATGAGTAAAAATATCCTCAAAAATAAATGTAACTACAACATTTTCAGTAGCAAAAAAGAGGCTTAGCTTCTACCCATTTTGTGACATAATTTGTGCAAACAAGTATGTACCTTTTCTGTTTGGATGGAGGATTTATAGGTCCAAAAAAAATCTAGAGCCCATTTTTCAAAAGGCTCCACTACTACCTGAGGTTGTAGAGGCATTTCATATGAAGGTACTAGGTTTCCCATTCTCTGACAACTATTACATATTTTGACATATTTGAAAATATATGGCCAATAATATCCCAAAAGAAGGATTTTGTATGCAGTTCTTTTATCCGCAAAATTCCCTCCAAATGGTTCTTCGTGGCAAGCTTTTAGAATTTTTGGTACTTCATCTTCCCGAACACATCTTTGAATGATCAAATCAAGTCCAGTTTTGTATAATTATCCATCTATCCAAGAATAGGATGCACTGGTTCTGATAACTTTTTTACTTTTCTCTTGCTAACAATTGTGGTGGAAATTATCCTATAGCTAAATAGTTGGCAATATCTGCAAACCAAGGAAATTTAGTATATACTGCAAAAATATATTCATCATAAAAATTATCTTTTATAGGAACATCAACATTATTATTTTGTATTCTGAAAAGGAAATCAGCAACTGTATTTTATTTTCGTGGTCTATCAAGAATAGTAATGTTGAATTCTTGTAATAGTAACAACCATCTTGTAATTCTTCCCTTAGTAATTGGTTTTTTCATTAAGTATCTAATGGGTGAATGATATGTATGAATGAAAATTTCATAACCAATAATGTAATGACGAAATTTGTTAATGGCATGCACAACAGCTAAAAATGCCTTTTCAGTTACAGTATAATTTAACTCTTTTGCATTCAAATTTTTAATTGTGTAATAAATAGCATGAGTTAAATATTTTTGTCCTAATACAGCTCCTAAAGTAGTATTTGAACCATCAATAGATATGTGAAAAGGGAGAGACCAATTTAGTCCTCTTAAAATTGGTGCTTAAGTGATCCTTTATTTCAATGTTTCAAATGCTTTTTGACAAATAGAGTTCCATGCAAATTCACAGTTTTTTGTGAGAAGTTTGAAAAGTGGAGAGGCTATTTTTTTGAAGTTTCCTATGAACCTTCTATAGTATCCTTTAAATCCGAGAAACTTCTAATATCTCTTTGACAAGCAAGAATTGAAATTTTAGAAAATGACTTATACTTTAGATGTGTCAACCTTAATTCCATCTCCTAAAATATGGTGACCTAAAATAATACATTAATTAAACATCATAAAACATTTTCCATGGCTTAGTGAAAGATTTTCTTCTTTACATCTAATAAGAAATTTCTCTAAATTTTCCATAGCTTCTTCAAAGGAATCACCATACACAGTAAAATCATCCATGTATACTTCCACACAATCATGAATTAGATCAGAAAAAATACCTAAGAATTATCTTTGAAATATGGCAGGTGCATTACATAATCCAAAAGGAAGTACCATATAGGTATGTGTTCCCCAAGGACATGTAAAGGTAGTTTTATCTTGATCTTCTAGTGCTACTTGGATTTGATTGTACCCACTAAAACCATCTAAGAATGAAAAATGATTCTTTCTTACCAAGGTATCAATACTTGATCTATAACAGGTTGTGGAAAATGTTCTTTCAAAGTGGCTTTGTTTAATTATTTTTAATAAATGCATACTCTCCATTTTCCATTCTTCTTTGGAAAAATCACTAGAGATGATACCCATTGACTATCTGATATATGATAAATTAAATTCACACTCAACAATTTTTGTAATTCTTCTTTAACAATTTCCCGAATATTTGGATTCGTTCTCCTTTGGGGTTGTCTAACTGGTTTAACATTTTCTTGAATATAAATGTGATGCATACAAGTTTTAGGATAAATTCCTTTCATATCAGTATATTCGCATGCATAAGCAGAAGAATTTTTTTGGAGCACCATTATTAATTTTCTCTTTTGAAGTTTCTCCAGGTTATTATTAATATTTAATGTTTTACCTGGAAAGACTTCTTCTTGAGAATTTCCAAATTTATCCATATAATGTAAATAAAATTGATGTGATGAGAAATTTTCAATGTTACATTATTCCTCAAAACTTTGATTTTGTTCACAACAACAACAATAATCATTATTATTCATCAAAATGATTAATTGATTTTCTTCATCTAATTGTGAAAAAGTATAATTTGATTGCATGTTATCAAATTCTTCATCATCATCTATCCATATTTCACTTTATACTTCAGTTATAGTTTTTGTAGGAGGATACAATGTGAATTTCTTGGCGGAATTTCCATCAAATATATACATATCTCTTGATCTACATCTTATGAATGCATCTGTTGTAGCTAGCCAAGGTATACCTAAGATCAATGGATGGCCTACTTAATTGTTCTTGGGAGTTAAAATCATAAAGTCTACAAAATATTACCAAGAATCTAGAGAAATAGACACATCTTTTAATACTCCATCTAGTTTAATAACAGATATGTCTTCTAGTTGCAATAATGTTGGAGTATATTGAAGATTTGAAAGTTTGAGTTGTTCCATGATCTGTTTACTCTTGATATTAATGGTTGCTCCTAGATCAATTAGAGTATTTGGAATCTCAATACCTTTGATATGGATCTTTACAATGGGGCTTCATGGATCTAAATATTTTTGGACAATAGTTTTCCCATCATAATATCAGCAATTTTCCCTACCAATAGGATCATTTTAATGTTTTTTTATTTTTCTTCCTAGTTTTCTAGTACATAATTCCTTGATGGTTTTTGCAAATATTGGTATTTTATTTATTACTTGTAGTAAAGGAATTTTGATGCAAACATTCTTAAGTTCATATAACATGTCATAATCTGGTAGAATAATTTTCCTTTCTATTCCTTTATATATTTTAAGTCTTTCAGGAAAAGGTAGTTCTTGTAAACAAATAGAAGGTTGTTTTATTAGAGGAATTGTAGGAGATTATTTTATTTGATCATCCTTTGATTGTATGGGGCCATAGTCCCTTAGAGAATTACTTTCTTGATCAATACTTTCATCTTTTTCATGAATCTTGTCCTCTTTATAATCCTGGATGATAATTTTTCGTGACTTCTTTTCTAAAACTCTACCAAATATAAGTTGAACAACATTTAAACCTAACGGTGTTATCATACAATCTTGAAAATTTTGTCTTTAAACATTATAAATAGCTTTTTTATTTTTATTATTTGGATTAGGAAGTGGTTGAGCAGGAAATTGATTTGGTTTTTCAGGAAATGGTAATGAAAGTTGTTGGTTTGGATTTTGACATTGATGGAATTGAGCATGTTGAGGAAAACATTGTGGTGGAAAAGAAGAATAAGGTTGTTGAAATTGAAGACATTGAGGATATTTACCATAAGGATTTTTCCAACCTTGTGCCCAAGATGGATTTTGAGATTGTGGAGGCCAAGGTTTCCAAGGCACAGGTGTAGTCCAATTATTTTGTGGTTGTGCATATGATTGAGTGTTAAAGCCTTGAGTCATATTTGGATGTGAATTTTTCCATGGTATTTTAGCAACAAAACAAACATATTCAACTTGGTTTGTCCCAGCTTCATCTTGAAAGACAACTTTAATACCAGGTATCTAAGGAAACTCCTTATTATTATGATTCTCAGCACATATGACACAAATTTATACACTATCAAGGGAACATTCTCTTAAGGCGTGTTTATTTATACATCTTCGACAAAATATAGATAATGCAAAATTTCCAGCTTTTGATTGTTTTGTATTGTAAGGGTGTCTAGTTGTTCACTAAGACTCCCTAAAATATCTATTTTAAATTTGTCAAGAAAATTTCCTATTTCAGCTCTACTTACCATCTCAGTTGCATATTTATTGATTCTGATCATGACAGAGTCTCTTGGATTTTTCTCGGTTCTAGCCTTACCTCTTGAAATATGTGTAAACAGTTCACAAATGTCTCTAAATGAAAGTTGAGAAACATCGCCTTTTCCCATTAAATTTAGGATATCAATCCACTCATCTCTAATATATTTCAACAAAAGAGCTTTCAGATTTTCATCATCTAGATTATGCATTTTATCCCTTTTAACATTATAGGAAAATATTTCAACTAAGACTTCAATATTTTCATCCTATTTTTGCATCATTTTAAACATTTCATCTTTAAGTTTATGAGGCATACAATAATCCTTATATTTTTCTAAGAACACATTTTTCATTTCTTCCCATATTCTGATAGTATGTGTTCTTAATCCCATAAACAATTTAAGTGCTCCATCTTTAAGTGTGGTCGGAAACAATTTTAATTTTTGAGAATCAAGTAGGTAATCATAAGATCTACGCAAAACTTAAAACTAAAAATTAAATGTTTCAGGATCCTCATGTCTTAGTCCATGGAAATTAGGGAGGATAGAAGGTGATATATTCTTCATTATGGTTGTGGTATCATCATCAAAGATGGGAAATCCAAAAGGTTCAGGATATCCTCTACAATCTCTTCCACCTCCTCCTCTATTTCGCCCTCTGCCTCTTCCACCTCCAATCCTAAGTTCACCATTCACATTATGTACTTCTCCTTCTCCTTCCCATGCCATTGTATATTCTTCAGAGCTAATATATGATTCTATGGTTGGAGAATCTAACTCTTCTTCTGGTTCTTCTACTAATGGAATATTAGAATAATGTTTGTCTTCTTCTTCACTAGGTACTTCTAGTTCTTGTCCTAGAATTTTTTCTCCAGTTGAAGAAAGAAATATTACTCCTTCTGTTGGGGATGTAGGTTCTTCAACCACAACTTCAGTATAGGAAGTTGTTGAATCTATAGATTGGATTTCGGATCTATGCACCTCAGGAAGTCTATGCTTGCTTTCCATTGATGGAATGTGAGTATCAGTGGATGGTGTGCCACTACGAGGTTTAGGTGGAGTGAGTGGTGATGTTGGAATCGAGCATCTACCTCTACTTACAAATCTACCCCTAGAATCTCTTTCTCCATGCATAAATATTTTTTATCAATTTTCAATTTTATTGATATTAAAAGGCTCCTAAATAATGTACAAGAATAAATCCTATATATACTTCACCAGCAATGGTGCCAAAATGTTTGGTAAATTAATTTTATTTAATTTACTTCATTAAATTTCAACCGGTATTCGTGTACTTGTAAAATGTATGTGCATTATATATGCTAGGATTTCTTCTATAAATCGAGTTAATTCTAAAAATGAAACTAACTGCAAAAATGAATGATTGTTTTTCATACAATTTGGAAATTAACAATGCACATGTTCTTTCAGCCTAGAGTCCTAACTAACTAAATTAGGCTTTTGAAGTAAAATATCTATCTAAATTGCAGAAATGCACATTTAATTCTAAATATCAAAAAGAAATGCTTAAAAATCAAAAAATAGAGGAGAAATAACTTAATTCTACTGCTGCGGAATTGAACTCATTTTTCACTAGTTGTTGAAAAGAAATTTTTATACTAAATTACAAATAAAATGAAATTAATTTAAAATCTATGAGAAAACTGATAGTAAAATCTAATCTATAAAAGATAAAATTGCTTTAAAAGGAAATGACAATAAAATATAATAATAAAAAAATGAAAATCCAACTCAAGAATGATTATTAATGTGCACAATTAACTTCTAAAATGTACTTCCAGTTTAACATATCAGAACTTGAAAACAACTAGGAATTGAAATTAAATGACAGAACAACTAACTAAGACTGAAATTGAATGATATGACATTAAGTACAGGTAAAAAATATGCATTGAATCAGTAACTCTTTTTCTTTATTTTTTCTCTTTGATGAGTACTCTATGACAAAAATAGAACAATCATAAATGCAATTTATAATGAAAATAAAATTCTAATAAACATTAACTTAAACAACTCAAAAATTAAGATAAAACCTCACAGCTCACAGGGGGGCCTCCTGGAGTGCAGGATTGATTAATGATCAAGACTTCTTCACGCACGCATTTAGAAAGTAATAGGAACTTGCATTAAGAGAACATATTATCATTTTTTACACAAAAAGGATTAGAAACTCAATAACAATAATCAACATTGTGTTATTTTTCTCGCTCACTGTTATTTATACAAATTATAAAAACAACTTCAAAAGAGTTTGAAGCCGATAAAATGTAGGAAAATTTGACACCTATGAGATTGATAACTAAGATTCCAATCTCTTTATGACTTGCTATTGAAAAAGAAATTCATAGGAGATTAGTATTTTAACAGCTAAGTGCCTCTCTCTCTTGATCTGCTCCTTGTGTTCAACTGCAACACGTAGTTTCCAAGTTTGACTTAGCCTTTGACTTCGAGATCTCTTATTTCGCTTAGCTTTCCAAGCAATTCCAGTAGGTGGTTATCCATCTGGAGCGAAATTTCATCTTTTGAAAATCTTATTTCTTCTTTTGTAGCGCTGCAACCTTTCTAACAACGGATTCTACTACAGAAATGGATATCAGTTGCAAAATGTATAAAATTTGGCAATTGCAAGAATCCCTTTGTCATAATTTCACTAAAAAAAAAATAATTTAAATATGGATTATTAATACCTTGTATGAATTGATCTAGACCTTAATATTTTGGAGTTTTTTTGTAGAATAATATCAAAAAGGAAAAATGTGATGGGAAAAAGGGTGGTCAGAAAGAGACTTTTATAAACTTCAACAACTCCCCTGACATGGCAGATATATTGAGAAGTTTGAAAGCAAAGATTAGAATTTGTAAGGCGGATAATGACAAGATCATTCAGTCGTAGGAAATACTTGCCAAAGCATAGAAGAATTAAGTGGAAGTTACTTCAATCATCCTTCAGAAATAATCATAGTTGCAAAGACAGGGGTCGTTTAGGATTAGTCAAGGACAATACGAAAGTACCAATGGGGAATATGATAGCAGGTCTCAATCAACATACAAATTTGATAGGGATGACATCGTTAGAGATGGTAGGTCCTCAGATAAACCTGAAAAGAGAGGTAATTATTGTGGGTTCTTATCTATTTCTAGTTCAGAGAGACCTCATCATTATCACCACCACCATATGTATAGGAGTAATGAGAAGCAATACTTACCGGAGAAGTTCAAGAAAGAAAATCCCCCTACATTTGCTGAATAAATTTAAAAGTCACAAAATGTAGAAGCTTGGTTACTTTGGATGAATAAGTTTTTCAGATTGCATGATTATTGAAAAAATATGAAACCCAAGATAAATACTTTCAGTCTTAAAAGAAAAGTAGACATTTGGTGGGAAGATGTGAAGAATGTCAGAGGCATTCAAGAAGAGGATATGACTTGGAGTGAATTCGAGAGAATTTTTAGGGAGAAGTATCTGTCTGAAAGATACTATGATGATAAGGAAAAGGAGTTATATGAGTTGAAGATGTGATCTATGACCAACGAGGAGTATACTAGTAGATTCTTGGAGTTGTTGAGATATGTGTCGTATCCTAAGGAGGATAAAACAAAGATTCAAAGATTCATCAGTGGGTTGTTGGTATCATTCAAAGATAGGATTCAATTTAATGAGCCTAGATCGTTGGAGGAAGCCATCAGAAGTTGAAGCATTGTTATGAGAAATTGAATCCTTAGTGGGATTGGAAATGTAATGAGAAGAATAAAGGAAATTGGGCTAAGAAGAGAGGAAAACCTCAAGATACAAATGACAAGGAGAATGAAACACCGTACAATAAATTCGATGCAGTTGATAGAGGATAGGGATTTTAGTCTGAGGAGTAGAATAAGGGTGATGGAAGGAAGTCGTTGCAGTGTTGGACTTGTGGCAACGATCATCGCAGGAGAGATTGTCCACAGCATCAGGGTGGAAAACCACATATTTATAATGCTCATGAGGCATATAAATTTAGGGATGTTGGATAAATTATTCCTCAAACTTATGCAACATTGGATAAAAGGCAGGTTGATCATTAGACATCTATTATCCAAATGGAAGGTAAGTTTTATAATCAAGTTATTTCTATTTTGATTGACCCTCGATCTAACTATAGTTATATCATTATTAGCCTAGTGGATAAATATTTCGTGAATAAACAAGTGCATGACGAGTCTTGGTTGGTGTAATTGGCTACAAATACCAAGAAAAAAGTTCATCATTGGGTAATATCTTGTGCATTTTAGCTAAATGGTATGTCTACATCAATGCATCTAAATGTGCTTCTGTTGGGATCATACAATATTTTTTTGAGTATGGATTGGCTGTACATTCGTGGGACTAAGGTAGATTTTTATGATAAGGCTATCAAGTGCTTGGATGATGATGGAGAGAAGAGAATCTTGTAGGGTAAGAAGAATCCTACATTAGTGAGAATTGTTACAACTATGCAGACAGAGCGAAATAGCAGGAAAGGATATGTATTGTTTGTAGTTCATATTTCTAGTGACAAAGGGAAGGATGTTGAGGATTCTAAATTCTTGAAGAGGTATCCAGTTTTTGCAGAACTTTCAGGATGTACTTCCACCAGAGATCTCAAAGTTACCGCCTCATAGAGAAGTGGACTTTTTTATTGAGTTGATGTCGACAGAAACACCAGCATCAAAGGCACCTTACAGGAAGAGTACTATGGAGTTTATGTAATTGAAGTTGCAACTTAAGGAAATTCTTGATAAAGGATACATTAGGCCAAGAGTGTCCCCTTGAGGTGCAATAGTATTATTTTTGAAGAAGAAGGATGATACTCTCAGGTTGTGTATTGATTACAGGAAGTTGAACAAGGTGAATATTACGAACATGTACCCTTGGCTATGGATTGATGACTGGTTTTATCAGTTGAAGGGAGCAGTAGTGTTCTCAAAGATTGATTTGAGATCAGGGTATCATCAGGTATGCATCAAAGAATAGGACATATACAAGATTTATTTCCAGACCAGCTATGGGAATTATGAGTTTCTAGTAGTTCCTTTTGGTTTGACTAATACTCCATCTACTTTCATGTGTTTGATGAATAGTGTGTTGCGTCCTTATCTGTACAAGTTTGTGAAAGTATTCATTGATGACATATTGATATATTCTATGAATGAGGAAGAGCATGTAGAACATCTAGCAGTAGTGTTTAGATTGCTAAGAGAGAATCAGTTGTATGCCAAAGTTAGTAAGTGTGGTTTATTTTAGAAAATATTTCATTACTTGGGGAATTTTGTTTCCAAGGAGGGTATAACAATGGACCTAGAAAAGATCAGAGCAATCATGGAGTGGGAAACTCCTAGGAATGTGGATGAGGTCAGATCATTCATGGGACTAGCAGGTTACTACAGGAAATTCATCGGGAACTTCTCACATATTTCCTATCCTATTACATCCTTGCAAAGAAAAGGAAATAAATTTGAATGAACAGAGGAATGTGAAACTAGTTTTGAGAAGTTGAATCAGTTGCTTACAAAATTCTCTAGTTTTGAAGATTGCAGATCTAGATAAAGAGTTCATGGTATGTACAGGTTCTTGCAAGAGACGACTTGGTGGAGTCCTAATGGAGGAAGGACATGTGTTATGCTATGAGTCAGGGAAGTTGAATGAGCATGAGCAGAAATATGTGACTTGTGATCTTGAGTTGGTAGCGATCATTCGTGCATTGAAGATGTGGAGACATTATCTTCATGGAATGAGATTTATTATGATGAGTGATCTTAGTAGGCTGAGGTACTTGTTTGATCAACCTAATCTGAATCTTGGGCAAGCAAGATGGTTGGATACTCTAAGTGAGTTTGAATTCAATATCAAGTACATTAGGGGTAAAGAGAACGGGGTTGCAAATTCTCTAAGCATAAGAGTGTAGGTAAATCACATTGCAACTATGAGTGCTTATGGGACAGACTTGCAGGAGTAGATCTTTCAGGCAGGACAACAGGATGACATGTACCAACAACTTAAGCACAAGTTATAGCAGCGGGGTATAGGTGATCAGGATGAAGATTATAATCTCACGTCTGTTGGTTTGTTCATATATAGGGACAAGATCTATGTGCCAGACAATAGTGATTTCAAGAAGCTATCTTGAGGGAATTTCATGTCAAGCCATATTTAGGTCACTCAGGGTATCAAAATACATTGACATTCATTAAAAATTTATATCACTAGTCGAACTTAAATAAATAGGTGGTTGAGTATGTTTCGAAATGTTGGATTGTTAGCACGAAAAGTAGAGTGTAAGCATCCATGTGGTCTATTGGATCTGATTCCGATTCTAAAATGGAAATGGGAGGTCATTTCCATGGACTTCATTACAAGTTTTCCGAGGACATCAAAGTAGCATGATTCTATTATGGTTGTGTTTGACAGGTTGACCAAGGTATCTCATTTCATCGTAGTTAAGTATAAGAACTTAACTAGTGGCGTAGCTCAAATTTCCATCATGGAGATAGTGAGGTTACATGGTATTCCTAAGAATATTGTGTTAGATAGAGATGCCAAGTTCACTTCTAGGTTTTGGAAAGAGTTATTTTCTAGTTTGGGGACAGAGTTAGCTTTCAGTATAGCTTATCATCTATAGATAGATGGACAGACAGAGAGGGTTAACAAGATTCTTGTGGACATGTTGAGGATGTATTGTTGAGAAATTTAGGGGCAACAAATTAAGTGATTTCTCTTCATTTTATAGTTTCTTGTGATGTAGTTTTAATTAACTTGAGTAAATTCTTCTTTCACTTGATAATTATTAGTGTTCTCTATCATCAAACAATTACCAAACAATAAAATCACTAAGACAATAGGACACAAGATGTAGGTTATCAACCAGGTCCAAAACCTCTCCTCTTGAGAGGAAAACCCACAAGAACTCTTCTCTTCTTATAAAACTTAAATTGATGAATGCCAAGACCTATGACCCTTGACCAAGAACCCTCCAAGACCAAGTCAAAACCTCTCCTTGATGGGCTCCTCTTCCTGCAATTCAACATTGGTAAAACTTGCTTCACAACTTCATATTTCAGTCCTTCTTCAGAATTTTTGTTTATTGTTGCAGGTTTGCAATTTCGCCCTCTTCTTCAAAAACCCTAATTCACAGATATGGTTGGAATATGGATCAATTTGCCTCTTTTAACTTCTCTTGACTTCCCTTCTCTTTATTGAGAAATATTTCGGCAATAATCACATCATTAATATTTTGTCGACGCATTTCAAACCACCTAGTGTGGTTCGTCATCAAGACAAGATGGAGAATCAAATCACGACACTAGAATAAATAAGAGATCAATGTAGAGAATAATTAATTATAACACTCATAAAATAACAACTAGTTTTGAATAGAGAAATCTAACTATTATAACATAACCGCTAAAAATAATTTAATATAATAAGTGACAAACTACCAATGAAATAAAAATATTAAAAATAAAATAAATAAATAAATATAAGTAATAAAAATTAAAATCAAAACCAATATTTTGGTCAAACTAAAGGAATCAATCCAATTAAAAAGAATATAAAATCATAGGTTAAAAAATAATAATAAATAAATGAATAAATAAAGGAAACATCACAAATTACAAATGTTAAAATGAGAAAGTGAAAACTAATTAATAGGGAAGATATGAAATTAATGAAAGAATAATATTGGTAAAAACTAAAAAATATTAATAATATTATTATTGAATTTTAGGGTCACGCCCAAGCCAAACACCAAATTGGTGTATGAGACCTCCTTGTTTGTGAGACAAGGGACCCACCTCTGTGTAGTGATTTGACTGCTAATTCTATGAAGGCATACATACTCTACCTCCCTTTGGGTTTGAACCTGTGACTGCATAGGAGGAAACACAAACTCTTAACCATTAGGCTCACTTAAGTTGTATATGAAAACGATTATTTTTTTTAATAATAATTCAAAAAGGATTGAAATAATTAAGGGAAATAAAGAAATTAAAATAAGAGATTTTTTTAGAATTGAAATAATTAAAAAATAAAATAAATAAAAAAGAGATGAATCTTAGTTCATATTTCTCAAAGGATTAAACAATTCACAAAATAATAATAATAATAAAATTTAAAAATTATATAAAAATAATAATAAATAATAAAAACAAAAACCTCGAGAAGAAACGATGTAATAGCCCTGGTTAAAACTCCATGTAAAAAATATAAGACCACAGTTGATGGGACAATTATACCAAGTTGAATGGGGGGGGGACATCCTAGAGGGTGTTCATTTCAGTTATGGCAAAAGGAAATTGGCAAAGGCAATGGTAAAGACTTTGGAAAGTCATGAGGCATTAATTGACATTTTATTTATGAAATAAAGGAAAATAGGATAAAAGGAACGTGAAAGGTCACAGGTTGCATGTGAGGAGGAAATTGAAGTAAAATAATGGAAAATGAAGAAAATGGAGGCCTCATTGATAAAAAATATTTTGTGGATCAATTGGCAAGATTTTTCTCACTTATGGCTCTAATTCTATTCTCTCTCTCTCACTCTCACTCTTGGACACTCGAAGTTGTCTTGGAGCACTCTTGGAGAGTGTGGCATACTTGGAGATTTGGAAAATAAGGCAAGAGGAAAGAAGGAGAAAGAAAGGAAGAGTAGGATCAAGAAGCTATAACAGGATTCTTTAAAGGTATTTATTTGCATGTGTGATTTCCTTTTGAGATTCATCATGCATGGTATTGCATGTTGTTATTTTATGTCATGGCATGGGTTTTTCCAAGTGTGACAGTGTTTTCATCCTAGCCTTGCCATTTCCAGATAGCCTTGATGAGATGGGTTCTCATACTTTGGTTGAGTTGGACTCTCATAGGGATTCAAATCTGAGTGAGGTGGATCTATGAAATGACAAACACAGGGAAGGGACCTAACAACTGCTAATTTTCCAACCATCGTCTCTAGTCAAATTACTTGGTGTCCTTTCAATTTATATGGCCTCCCTAAACATTCGATGATTAAAACGATCAATTCTTGAAATGACCTGAGCATCTTCAATGTAGATGTGATGTTTTGTCTTCTCTGCATGTTCTTCCACAGATGAGGAGAGAGTCCTCCCATTTTTCATGTCGGATACGTGCTCATGAATCCTTTGATTTATTGAACGACGAGTTTCACCGATGTAGGATGTTCCACAAGAACACTGGATGACATAAACACATTTCATATTCTTAGGGTCCACTGGGTATTTCACAAATCTTAGGGATCTCTTAAAGGTTTTTAGGTGCCTAAATATCGAGGGAATCTTGTGTTTCCTCAAGATCCTCGCAATATCATCAGTGGTTCCTTGGATAAATGAAAGATACACCCCCGAAAACTTATCCTTGGGATCTTTCGTAATCTTAAGACATTTTCTAGATTTAAGGAAAGCTTTAAGACTTTGGTGCTTACTATATCCAATATTATAGAAAAAATTAAGGATATGGGTTTTCTCATCATTCAAGTGCTTTTCATCGGAAACTCTTAACGCTCGTGTAGCTAAGGTGTTGAGAACACCTAGTTTTTTAGCAAGGAAATGACGAGATTTAGATGAAGATATTGCTCCGTGTGAGTTTTATTTTGAAAGACCTAGTGATAGAATGAATGGCATCATCATTCTTTGAAATAAGGAAATCGAGGAAAGGCAGACAACCATTTTTTTCACATTCCATAGTAAACTTTATGGAGTTGGTAGACTAATTGTTAAGATGTTTGAATAATGATCAATTTGCCTCTTTTATACTTCACTTGACTTTCGTTCTCTTTATTGAGAAATCTTTCAGAAATAATCACATCATAAATATTTTGTCGACACATTTCGAACCACCTAGTGTGGTTCATCATCAGGACAAGATGGAGAATCAGATCATGACACTAGAATAAATAAGAGAGCAAGGTAGATAATAATTAATTATAACGATCAGAAAATAACAACTAGTTTTGAATAGAGAAATCTAACAATTAGAACATAACTGCTAAAAATATTTTAATATAATAAGTGGAAAACTACCAATGAAATAAAAATATTAAAAATAAAAGCAATAAATAAATATAAGTAACAAAAATTAAAATAAAAACCAATATTTTGGTCAAACTAAAGGAATCAATACAATTAAAAAGAATCTAAAATCATAGGTTAAAAAATAATAATAAATAAATGATTAAATAAAAGAAACATCACAAATAATAAAATATTATAACGAGAAAATGAAAACTAATTAATAGGGAAGAGATGAAATTAATGAAAGAATAATATTGGTAAAAACTAAAAAATATTAATAATATTATTATCGAATTTTAGTGTCACAACCAAGCCAAATAACACCAAATTGGTTTATGAGACCCCCTTGTTTGTGGGACAAAGGACCCACCTCCGTGAAGCAATTTGACTACTAAGTCTATGAAGGCATACATATTGTACCTCCCTCTGGTTTTGAACTTGGACCTCTTAGGAGGAAACACGCGCTCTTAACCATTAGGAACACTCAAGTTGTATATGAAAATGATTAAGTTTTTTAATAATAATTTAAAAAGGATTGAAATAACTAAGGGAAATAAAGAAAGTAAAATAGATATTTTTTTAGGAATGAAATAATTAGAAAAGTAAAATAAATAAAAAATATATTAATCTTAGTTCATATTTGTCAAAGGATTAAACGACTCAGAAAATAATAATAATAATAATAAAGTTTAATATATATAATAAAAATAAATAAATAATAGTAATAATAAATAAATAATTGAAACAAAAACCTCAAGAAGACGGGACAATAGTAATAGTCTTGGTTAAAATTCCATGTAAAAATTATAAGACCACAGTTGATGGGACAATTATTCCAAGTTGAATGGTGGGAAAAACATCTTAGAGGGTGTTCATTTCGATTATGGATAAAGGAAATTGGCAAAGGCAATCGCAAATACTTTAGAAAGGCGTGAGGCATTAATTGACATTTTATTTATGAAAATAAAGGAAAATAGGATAAAAGGAAGGTGAAAGGTCACGAGTTTCATGTGAGGAGGAAATTGAAGGAAAATAATGGAAAATGAAGAAAATAGAGGCCTCATTGATAAAAAGGATTTTTAGGATCAGTTGGAAAGATTTTTCTCACACTTAGGGCTCTCATTCTATTATCTCTCACTCACTCTCACACTTTGACACTTAGATTTTTCTTAGAGCACTCTTGGAGGGTCTAGCATACTTGGAGATTTGGAAAAGAAGGCAAGAGGAAGAAAGGAGAAAGAAAGGAAAAGAATTATCAAGCAACTACAGTAGGATTCTTTGCAGGTATTTATCTGCATGTGTGATTTCCTTGCGATATTTGGCATACATGGTATTGCATGTTGTTATTTGTTATCACGGCATGGGTTTTCCCAAGTTTGGCAGTGTTTTCAGCCTGGCCTTACCATTTCCAGATAGCCTTGATGAGATGGGTTCTCATGCTTTCGTTGAGTTTTATTTTCAAATGGATTCAAATATTAGTGAGGTGGATCTATGAAATTACAAACACAGGGCAAGGACCTAACAAATTTTAATTTTCCAACCATCATCTCTAGTCAGATTACTTGGTGTCCTTTCAATTTCTATGGCCTCCCTAAACATCCTTGAAATTACCTGAGCTTCTTCAATGAAGATGTGATGTTTTGTCTTCTCTGCATGTTCTACCATAGATAAGGAGTGGGTCTTCCCATGTTTGATCTCGGCTACGTGCTCATGAATCATTTGATTTATTGAACGACGAGTTTCATAGGATGTTCCACAAGAACATGGGATGACATAAACACCTTTCATATTCTTAGGGTCCATTGGGTCTTTCACAGATCTTAGGGATCTATGAATTTTTTTTAGGGGCCTAAATATTTATGTCTTGTGTTTCCTCAAGATGCTCACAATCTCGTCAGTGGATCCTTGGATAAATGGAAGATGCACCCTTGAAAACTAATCCTTGGGGTCTTTCATAATCTTAAGACCTTTTCTAGATTTAAGGAAATATTTAAGACATTGGTGCCTATTATATCCATTATTATAGAAAAAATTAAGGAGATGGGTTTTCTCATCATTCAAATGGTTTTCATCATAAACTCTTAATGCCCACGTAGCTAAGGTGTTGAGAACACCTAGTTTTTTAGCAAGGAAATGATGAGATTTAGATGAAGATATTGCTATGTGTGAGTTTTCTTCTGAAATACCTAGTGGGAGAATGAACCATCATCATTCTTTGAAATACGAACATCAAGGAAAGGCAGGAAACCATTGTTTTCACATTCCCTAGTAAAATTTATAGAGCCAGTAGACTAATTGTTAAGATGCTGGAAAAAAAAATCCAACATTTCTGACCATGGGACCAGATGACGCAAGTGTCATCCGCAAATCTCTTCAATAGTTTTGGTTTGAATTGAGCTGAGTCCAAAGCCTTAGATTCAAATTCCTCCATGAATATATTAGCCACTATATGGGAAAGGGGAGAACCCATGGCAACACCACAATTTTGTTCATAGCATTCCCCATCTACGCTGAAAAAAGTAGAGGTAATACAAATTTCAAGTAAATTAGTAGCATCGGGATTTGTAATGTGTTTGATGACCTAAACGGCCTCGTGAATATGGATATTAATGTATATAAATACCACTCCAAAACTCACAATAATATCACCAAGGTCAAACTTTATACCCTTTAACTCATTGACAAACGAAGACAAGTATTTGACAAAGGATTTTGTGCGACCAACAAGGGGTTTTAGATTTTGGGCTAAATAATTGGCTAGAATATAGGTTGGCCCATTTATAGTGTTGTAAATGGGTCTCAGGAGAGCCCCTTCCTTATGTATCTTTGGAATTCCATAGATCGTATGAGTGAGAGGGATACTCTCAATTAGCTTATGGCTAAAGGAGTTAATGGAGAAACTGGATTTTATAGCATTAGCCTTAGTTCTTGAGATATTCTTTAGGAGATTCTTATTAAGTATTGTAGATTATGTTATTACAAAGGTGATCCAACATTTTTATCCAGTAATCCTTCTTATTTATGATAACTAAAACTCCACCCTTACCAGCTTTAAGAACAACAATGTCCTTGTTCTTGTTCATAGAATGAAGAGCATAAAACTCTTGTTTGTTAATGTTGTTTTTTGGAGGGGGGTTTCCTTCCTAAGGACAAAAACATGGTCTTGTCTGATTATATCCTTAGTGATGTCTGGTAAGTCCCTTATCCTATATTCAACGTCACAAATAATTTCTCCCACTGGGAATTTTCTTGGGGCAAGAAAAAAATTTAACCCTTTCTCCAAAATATTATAGACTGGAGCGTCAAAAGAGAAACTAGAAAGATTAACTACCTTTTTACTAAAATAAGAGAGATAATAATTATTATTATTATTATAAGATTCAATAGGGAAGAGAAAGTTATTATTAATATTTTTATTCTTATCATTAATAATGTTGTAATTATTATTGTTATGATTAGTGTTATTATTAGATTTAATCGGAGAGGAACAAGAGAATTTAAAAGACGCAAAATCCAAAATGTTGGAATGCTCGGAGTCAAACAAGAAATTGTTGACCAAGTGGTTTGCAAAGAGGTTTTTATCACAAATAAATTTTAAGGATCGATGGGCCTCGGAAATGAAACCTCCAACCTACCTAGATATATCACATTGTTGGCTAGAAATGTCATTAATCAATTAAGAACAGACTGATCGGGAGAGTGGGATAAGGTCAATGGAGGATAAGGGAACATTCAAACCATAGCTTTAATTGGAATACAAAGAAAAAATACATGACTAGGAAGGTTCTCAAACAAGGAGGGATGACTTTCCACAAGGGAAGACGTGCTAGAGGGAATTTGGTCCACTGGATCCAGAGAAACAATCAAAGTTGAACACTGATGGTAGGGACCAGGGAGGGAGCGATCACTTGGGAAATCAAAACCAAAACAAAAAGAGGATTTTTCCGAAAGCTTGAATGTAGAGTTAGAAAAGGACTTGATCTTGTTTTTCGAAATTTGTTCACATTTCATTTGGAGCTTTCACACGTGGTGTTTGTAGCCCTATGGAGTAGTATCGAAGCATATTCAGCATTAAAATATCTTTGCAGGGAAGAAGTATGGAAGGAAAAGAATTCTAAGAAGTTTCCCAAGTTTTCAGAAAAATCCTCATCTCATAAATGTTTCTCTGATTTATCTAGTTGTTATTCCAACAATAAAGTTAATGATAGTCAAATATTTGCACTCTGATTTTAGATTAATAGCGGTGATCTTCTAAATCTTGGTACAATGTCTTCCTAAATGAGCAATAAATATTCTTTTGATCTTCTCTATCAATCGATTCGCACAAGAAATTCTGAGGTTGATTCCAATGATGAAGGTAAATGTGTAATTCATTCCAATTTTCCACTTGTTGTTCCACCTCTCACCTCCGTCCATATTGAGCATCCAACGTTCTCAAGCGATGTTGTACGCTTTCAAAATGAATCTTCCCACTTGACCTCTTTTTCTTTTGGTTTTTCTTTCCTAGGTGATCTCTCCCTTCCTAGTCCCTCCCATCAATGTTTGACTTTGATTGTTTATATGTATCCACTATAACAGCTTCCCACCAACACTTCTTCCCTAGTGGAAAGTCATCCCTCCTCATTCGATAACTTTCTGGGTCGTGTCTCATTTTCTCTGTATTCCAATTCAAGCCACACTTTGAATCCTCCCCTATCCTCTGTTGACCTTATACCACCCTCCCACATCCTCCCACCCCCCTCCAGTTCATTCTTCATTGATTGATGGCCTTTCCAACCAATGAGATGATATCTATAGCTCAATTGGAGGTTCCACTTCTGAGGCCCATTGATCCTTAAAAAAATTTCATGATAACAAAATCGATCAACAATTTCTTGTTTGACCCCGAACATTCCATCATTTTGGATTGTGCCTCTTTTAAGATTAAATCAAATAAAAAATTAATCATAACAATAATAATTACAACATTATTAATGATAAGAATAAAAATATTAATAATAACTTTCTCTTCCCTATTGAATATAATAATTCAATTTATCATCATAATAATAATAATGTCAATAATAATTGTTAGCACAATTCTTTGCTACTTCATTGAGTCCATTTCATAGTTTTATTTTTAGGAATAAGGATTAAACTTCAAAATTTTCAAAATTAAAAAAAAAAAAAAAAAAAAACGAAAAAAAATAACTACTAGAATTTCTGGAAGCACCAGTTTTAGTCTTTTTGGGCAGTCTGTTATTTTCATGTTTCTATATTTTTTATTTCTATTCTGCTGTCGGAATTTCTGGAAGCATACTCTGTTTTTAAAAAAATAAACAAAAAAGTGCATATGCTTTAGTTTAGCCACATGTTGTAGTGTAAATACACCTGAAATATTTTTTTTAAATCTTTTCATATATCATGATAGGTTTCGTATTGCAATCAATTAGTTTAAGTCAAGTCATATATACGTTGAACCCATGTGTCACCCGCAGTTATGAACTTAACTGTTACCCCGTCCTACTTGCCAACCCCATGTCAGTTATATGGATTTCTAAGTACGTGTTTTTTCTGAACGGAGGAGATCGTGGTTATTACACTCAACGCCATAGCCATTTGGTTGGTTGCATAGTAGTGCTGCCAGAAATTTTGGCCAATTAACAACAAAGACAACAGAGGTGATTGCTATTCACATATCTACTTGTCTCAAGACATCTGGAGCACTTCATACAGAAAAAAGCAAGCAACTAAAGGTGATGATGGATTATCACATGGTGCACATCACGGTGAGGAATTTTTTAATTATGAAGATTGGTTTTAAAACCACAGAAAAAGCAGGAACTCTTTCATTTGAAGTTTTAGCTCTTGGAGTTCGAATCACTAAGAGTAATAGTTTGAGGACGAGTCTAGATTTTAGACAATATTTCCAAAGGTGAATATAGGCAACACTTGTAAGGTAAATCTCCTTCAACTCTGCCACCTATCAGTTGCAAGAGATAGAGTCATTTATTTTCTGAAGATGACTAAAACAGGTGGAAAAATAAATCAAATTGAACCACAAGGTGCATAACTAGTTGATCCCAATTAAAGGGTAAGAATCTTGTTTATTCAGTCAGGTTGGTATTCTATATGTACGAGGTTATGGAGATCTCACTCAGGAGTAGCTCAAGAGTTTTCTAACTCTTTTAATGGACAATAAGTTACAGTTTATGGCCTCACCTTGCAGGTTTCTAAAGACTACATTGTTGAAGCCTTTAACCTTCCCCAAGAAGGAGAAATTTGGTTCAAAGGGCAAGTCATTACAGGAGGAGATCTCAGTAGCTTCCTCAAAGATGCACACAGGGATCCAAATTGGTAAAAAGGTATTCTAAGCAACTATCTTAAGAATGACTTGGCAGAAGCTATCAAGCTTATCAAGATATACCTCACTTGAGAAAGGAGGTATACAGTTGTGTTCCTCTATCACATGAGGTTTCTTTTTCATATTGCAAGGAGGAAGACATTAAATCTGCCATTTTTCTTGTTGAAAATCCTGACAAAGATGTCAGCAAGAGTTCAGACTCACACTGATGTTTCAGAGTATAGCTTGTACCATCAAGCTTTAACAAAAGTTCTAGTTGAAGAAGAATTGGGGAAGAGAAACCAAACTTGGGACCAATTTTTGTTCTACAGGGCAGGCCAACTTGCACATACACCTCCAGTTTCACAACCAAACCCCCGGCCTGCAAAAAGAAGAAAAAAGTGAAGGGCCAAAAAATAAAACATTCATAATAAGGCCAAGGGAAAAAAAGAGAATGTTTTTGCAGTCAATGTTGAAAGAAGGTTGGAAAAAGGAGAGAGTTCCTAAATAAGAAAACCCAAATATATGAAAAGAGTGCCCCGTGTTCCTCCCTTTCCTAATGTCTACACTAGAGTGAGAAGAGGAAGGTCTGCAACTACAGATAAATCAAAAGTGCAGGTGATACTGGAAATTCCGAAAGCACAAATTCAACAAAAGTTACAGAAAGAGTATCATCCTACACCATCAGATGAATAACTCCTTAAGGATGTTGGATATGACATCAGCAATAAGAAGAAGAAATAAGAAGCCAAACCTGTTATGGTACCAGAAAGAGGCATACCAGAGACAACAATAATTTTAGGCTTAATTCCAAGGCTATACATAATCCAAGCCTAATGACAGAGGCTATTGATATTGAATGTAAATATGAAGGTTCAAAAACAGAGAAATCCATGAATAAAAACAAAAACACAGCCCCTTCAGAACAACACTCAGAGCCCTCAAAGAGAATAAAAGCACAAAGGGGTTCTAAGGAGGACAAATCCCCTGTCAAGGAAGCAGCCACAAGAGAAACCAGACCGAGATCTGGTGCTGGAAGCAAAACAGACTTAGATAAGTTTTTTGAATTTGGAACACACATAGAGGGAAGGTAAAAAGGTTTTTTGGAAAAGAGTACATTTTTTCTTATCAGTTACAATATTTAACAGCAGCTTAGGGGTCAAGGAATATAATTTTTCACATAATTTTCAGCATTTTCTGTGTATTTTTTAAAAAGAAACAGGACGCAACCAGAATTTCCAGTAGGATCCAGATTGTGCGCAGTTACAATTTTTTACCAGAATTTCCTATAGCACCTATTTTAACTGAATTTTGACACTTGTCAGCAATTTTTTTCGAGCCTGTTAAGGATGGAGAAGAACCCATAACCAAATGGATAATACAAGTGATAGTGAGAGGTGGTTATGAGGTTGTTGTAGGTCTTATTAAATGAAGCTACATGGTTATTAAAGACCCAAGACAGAAGGAGATAAATCAGCAGAAAAAGGGGCAGCATGACAACACACTCGGCATTTCAGCCCAAATTTCTTCTCTTCTTTCTTCTCCATTTGTGTTTTATGTTATATTTCAATGGGATAAGGTTGTAATGTCTTTTGACACCTATGTAATGTTATAATTAATGTTTCCTTATTTTTAGAAGAGATGGAATCGGTGCCTCTCTTGCTATATATACCACTTGTAAATACCATTTCCAGGTTGGATGTTGGTCTACCTAAATACTGAATATAATAAAAAACCTTTTTGCTTCATGCTGGAGGATTTTGTGACTCAAGGAACATCTAATGTGTGGTGTGTCTTTTTTCTTTGTTAATTTCTTCTAAAATATGAATTGCAGCAACTAGTGAGGTGTGAGTGAGAAACTGTTAAAGGATTTAACAATAAATTATCTGCTTTCATTTTTCTGCAAATTATATGTGTGTTATAGAACATGTCAGTGAAGATTTCATAAAGTATCTGAGGAATAATTTATACACATAATCTATTTTCTGAATGTTGTTTACTTTGCATAAACAAAGTTTGTGTAAAAGCCATCATCATAGTTGTGTGACTGATTTAGGATAGAAATATTTCCTGGAATAGGTACCAGCTTACCATCTTCTCCATTTGTACTCTTTTCTCCCTATACTACCAATTTAACCACACAATTTATACTTTCCACAACTTGCCAAATGCATGAAAGTTTTAAAGAACATAAAAAAATCATTTCAAAATCTTTGAGAAAGCCATCCCACCACTCAAATAACCCCTTTAAAATTTGAATTGAAATATGATGTGTAAGGCTTACTCCTTATGCATTCAAGAAGTGACTCCTTGCGCTAATAATAATAATAATAATTATCTCTCTTATTTTAGTAAAAAGGTATTTAATATTTCTAATTTATCTTTTGACGCTCTAGTCTATAATCTTTTGGAGAAAGGGTTAAATTTTTCTCTTGCCCCAAGAAAACTCTCGATGGGAGAAATTATTTGTGACTTTGAATATGGGATAAGGGACTTACTGGACATCACTAAGGATATCATAAAACAATATTGTGTTGTTGTCCTTAGGAAGGAAAATCCCCTTAAAAACAACATTAGCAAACAAGAGTTTGATGCTCTTCATTCTTTGAACAAGAACAAGGACATTGTTGTTCTTAAAGCCGATAAGGGTGGAGTTGTAGTTATATTAGATAAGGAGGATTTCCAAAGAAAAATGTTGGTTCACCTTTGTAATAGTGGAAGCTACAAGAGAATTAATAAGAATCCCTTAAATAATATCTCAAGGACTGTGGATAATGTTATATAATCCAGTTGCTATGTTAACTCCTTTCGCCATAAGTTCATCGAGAGTATCCCTCTCACTCTTGGGATCTATGGAATTCCCAATATCCATAAGAATGGGGCTCCCTTGAGTCCCATTTTCAACACTATAAGAGGGCCATCCTATGTTCTAGCCAAGTATTATAGCCCAAAATCTAAAAACCCTTGTTGGTCATCTAAAACCATTTGTCAAAGACTCGTCTTCGTTTGTCAATGAATTAAAGGGTATAAAGTTTGATTCCGGTGAATATATTATGAGTTTCTACGTGGTCCCCTCTACACTAATATCCCTATTAACAAGGCCATTGAGGTCATCAAACGCATTATAGATCCTGATACTGCCAATTTAGTTGAAATATGTCTTACCTCTACTTTTTTCAACTTTGATGGGGAATTTTATGAACAAACTTGTGGTGTTTCCATGGGTTCTAACCTTTCCCTTGTAGTGGCTAATATATTCATCGAGGATTCTTAATATAAGGCTTTTTCATCAGCTCAATTCAAACTGAAACTATGGAATAAAAACAGAGAAATCCATGAATAAAAACAAAAACACAGCCCCTTCAGAACAACACTCAGAGCCCTCAAAGAGAATAAAAGCACAAAGGGGTTCTAAGGAGGACAAATCCCCTGTCAAGGAAGCAGCCACAAGAGAAACCAGACCGAGATCTGGTGCTGGAAGCAAAACAGACTTAGATAAGTTTTTTGAATTTGGAACACACATAGAGGGAAGGTAAAAAGGTTTTTTGGAAAAGAGTACATTTTTTCTTATCAGTTACAATATTTAACAGCAGCTTAGGGGTCAAGGAATATAATTTTTCACATAATTTTCAGCATTTTCTGTGTATTTTTTAAAAAGAAACAGGACGCAACCAGAATTTCCAGTAGGATCGGGTGTCTTAGCGGTTACAAGTTTTCAGGAATTACCTGCTTACTGTTTAGCGAATTTTAACACCTGTCAGCAAATTTTTCCGAGCCAATTAAGGATGGATAAGAACCCATAACCAAATGGATAATACAAGTGATGGTGAGAGGTGATGATGAGGTTGTTGGAGGTCGCATTAAATGAAGCTACATGGTTATTAAAGACCCAAGAAATGAGGAGATAAATCAGCAGAAAAAGGGGCAACATGACAACACACTCAGCATTTCAACCCAGATTTCTTCTCTTCTTTCTTCTCCATCTGTTCTTTTGGTTAGATATCGTTGGGACAAGGATGTAATGTCTTTTGACACCTATGTAATGTTATAATTTATGTTTCCTTATTTTTATAAGGGATGGATTTGGTGCCTCTCTTGCTATATATACCAATTTTAAATACCATTTCCAGGTTGGATGTTGATTTACCTGAAGAATGAATATAATAAAAAACCTTTTTGCTTCATGATGGAGGATTTTGTGACTCAAGGAACATCTAATGTGTGGTGTGTCTCTTTTCTTTGTTAATTTCTTCTAAAATATGAATTGCGGCAACTAGTAAGGTGTGAGTGATAAGTTGTTAAAGGATTTAAACATAAATTATCTGCTTTCAGTTTTCTGCAAGTTATATGTGTGTTATAGAACATGTCAATGAAGATTTAATAGAGTTGTGAAATACTTTATACTTGCAATCTATTTTATGAATGTTGTTTTGTTTGCATAAACTAATTTTATGTAAGGAGCCATCATCATAGCTTGTGACTGATTTAGGTTAGGAATGTTTCTTGGAATAGGTACCAACTATTCATCTTCTCCATTTGTACACTCTGCTCCCTATACTACCAATTTAACCACACAATTTATACTTGCGAGAGCTTTCCAAATGCATGAAAGTCTTAAAGAATACATAAAATCATTTCAAAATCTTTGAAAATCCATCCCACCACTCAAATAACCCCTTTAAAATTCGAAATGAACTATGATGTGTAAGGCTTACTCCTTATCAAGTCAAGGAGTGAATCCTTTCGCTAATAATATTAATAATAATTCTCTCTCTTATTTTAGTAAAAGGTATTTAATATTTCTAATTTATCTTTTTTGACGCTCTGATCTACTCATCTTTTGGAGAAAGAGGATAAATTCTCTTGCCCCAGAAGAAAACATGGGAGGGTATTTGTGACTTTGAATATGGGATAGGGATATCTTGGACATCACTAGGATATCATAAAACGATATTTTGTTGTTGTCCTTAGGAAAGGAAAATCAACAAAAACAACATTAGCAAACAAGAGTTTGATGCACTCTTCATTCTTTGAGACAAAAACAAGGACATTGTTGTTCTTAAAGGCATGATAAGGGTGGAGTTGTAGTTATATTAGATAAGGAGGATTTCCAAAGAAAAATGTTGGTTCACCTTTGTAATAGTGGAAGCTACAAGAGAATTAATAAGAATCCCTTAAATAATATCTCAAGGACTGTGGATAATGTTATATAATCCAGTTGCTCTGTTAACTCCTTTCGCCATAAGTTCATCAAGAGTATCCCTCTCACTCTTAGGATCTATGGAATTCCCAATATCCATAAGAATGGGGCTCCCTTGAGTCCCATTTTCAACACTATAAGAGGGCCATCCTATGTTCTAGCCAATTATTATAGCCCAAAATCTAAAAACCCTTGTTGGTCATCTAAAACCGTTTGTCAAAGACTCGTCTTCGTTTGTCAATTAATTAAAGGGTATAAAGTTTGATTCCGGTGAATATATTATGAGTTTCTACGTGGTCCCCTCTACACTAATATCCCTATTAACAAGGCCATTGAGGTCATCAAACGCATTATAGATCCTGATACTGCCACTTTAGTTGAAAGATATCTTACCTCTACTTTTTTCAACTTTGATGGGGAATTTTATGAACAAACTTGTGGTGTTTCCATGGGTTATAACCTTTCCCTTGTAGTGGCTAATATATTCATCGAGGATTCTTAATATAAGGCTTTTTCCTCAGCTCAATTCAAACTAAAAATATGGAATAAAAACAGAGAAATCCATGAATAAAAACAAAAACACAGCCCCTTCAGAACAACACTCAGAGCCCTCAAAGAGAATAAAAGCACAAAGGGGTTCTAAGGAGGACAAATCCCCTGTCAAGGAAGCAGCCACAAGAGAAACCAGACCGAGATCTGGTGCTGGAAGCAAAACAGACTTGGATAAGTTTGCTGAAGTTGGAACACACATAGAGGGAAGGTAAAAAGGTTTTTGGATAAGAGTACATTTTTTCTTATCAGTTAAAATATTTAACAGCAGCTTAGTGGTCAAGGAATATAATTTTTCACATAATTTTCAGCATTTCCTGTGTATTTTTTAAAAAGAAACAGGACGCAACCGGAATTTCCAGTAGGATCCAGATTGTGCGCAGTTACAATTTTTTACCGGAATTTCCTATAGCACATGTTTTAACTGAATTTTGACACTTGTCAGCAATTTTTTTCGAGCCTGTTAAGGATGGAGAAGAACCCATAACCAAATGGATAATACAAGTGATAGTGAGAGGTGGTTATGAGGTTGTTGTAGGTCTTATTAAATGAAGCTACATGGTTATTAAAGACCCAAGACAGAAGGAGATAAATCAGTAGAAAAAGGGGCAGCATGACAGCACACTCGGCATTTCAGCCCAAATTTCTTCTCTTCTTTCTTCTCCATTTGTATTTTATGTTATATTTCAATGGGATAAGGTTGTAATGTCTTTTGACACCTATGTAATGTTATAATTAATGTTTCCTTATTTTTAGAAGAGATGGAGTCGGTGCCTCTCTTGCTATATATACCACTTGTAAATACCATTTCCAGGTTGGATGTTGGTCTACCTAAAGACTGAATATAATAAAAAACCTTTTTTCTTCATGCTGGAGGATTTTGTGACTCAAGGAACATCTAATGTGTGGTGTGTCTTTTTTCTTTGTTAATTTCTTCTAAAATATGAATTGCAGCAACGAGTGAGGTGTGAGTGAGAAACTGTTAAAGGATTTAACAATAAATTATCTGCTTTCATTTTTCTGCAAATTATATGTGTGTTATAGAACATTTCAGTGAAGATTTCATAAAGTATCTGAGGAATAATTTATACACATAATCTATTTTCTGAATTTTTTTTACTTTGCATAAACAAAGTTTGTGTAAAAGCCATCATCATAGTTGTGTGACTGATTTAGGATAGAAATATTTCCTGGAATAGGTACCAGCTATCCATCTTCTCCATTTGTACTCTTTTCTCCCTATACTACCAATTTAACCACACAATTTATACTTTCCACAGCTTTCCAAATGCATGAAAGTTTTAAAGAACATAAAAAAATCATTTCAAAATCTTTGAGAAAGCCAACCCACCACTCAAACAACCGCTTTAAAATTTGAATTGAACTATGATGTGTAAGGCTTACTCCTTATGCAGTCAAGAAGTGACTCCTTGCGCTAATAATAATAATAATAATTCTCTCTCTTATTTTAGTAAAAAGGTATTTAATATTTCTAATTTATCTTTTGATGCTCTAGTCTATAATCTTTTGGAGAAAGGGTTAAATTTTTCTCTTGCCCCAAGAAAACTCTCGATGGGAGAAATTATTTGTGACTTTGAATATGGGATAAGGGACTTACTGGACATCACTAAGGATATCATAAAACAATATTTTGTTGTTGTCCTTAGGAAGGAAAATCCCCTTAAAAACAACATTAGCAAACAAGAGTTTGATGCTCTTCATTCTTTGAACAAGAACAAGGACATTGTTGTTCTTAAAGCCGATAAGGGTGGAGTTGTAGTTATATTAGATAAGGAGGATTTCCAAAGAAAAATGTTGGTTCACCTTTGTAATAGTGGAAGCTACAAGAGAATTAATAAGAATCCCTTAAATAATATCTCAAGGACTGTGGATAATGTTATATAATCCAGTTGCTCTGTTAACTCCTTTCGCCATAAGTTCATCGAGAGTATCCCTCTCACTCTTAGGATCTATGGAATTCCCAATGTCCATAAGAATGGGGCTCCCTTGAGTCCCATTTTCAACACTATAAGAGGGCCATCCTATGTTCTAGCCAAGTATTATAGCCCAAAATCTAAAAACCCTTGTTGTTCATCTAAAACCGTTTGTCAAAGACTCGTCTTCGTATAAAGTTTGATTCCGGTGAATATATTATGAGTTTCTACGTGGTCCCCTCTACACTAATATCCCTATTAACAAGGCCATTGAGGTCATCAAACGCATTATAGATCCTGATACTGCCAATTTAGTTGAAATATGTCTTACCTCTACTTTTTTCAACTTTGATGGGGAATTTTATGAACAAACTTGTGGTGTTTCCATGGTTTCTAACATTTCCCTTGTAGTGGCTAATATATTCATCGAGGATTCTTAATATAAGGCTTTTTCCTCAGCTCAATTCAAACTGAAACTATGGAAGATATTTTTGGATGACACCTGTGTCATTTGGTCTCATAGTCGGGAAAAGTTAGATATTTTTTTCCTTCATCTTAATGATCAATTGCGCTCCATAAAATTCACCATGGAATATGAGGTGGATGGTAGCCTTCCTTTCCTTGATGTTCTTATCTATAGAAAGGATGATGGTTCTTTCTCCCGTCAATTTTTTCAAAAGAAAACTCATACTGAGCAATATCTTCACACTAGTTCTCACCATTTCCATAACTTTAAAAAACTGAGCGTTCTCAACACCTTAGCTACCTTTGTCGTAGAGGTAAATCCCCTCTGCGGACAGAGGCGATCCCTACTAGCCCAGATCGGGTCTAGCAACAATCGTATCACGCTAAGGCGCAAGTTCCTAATTGCAATAGACCAAATTGCGAAGAAGGCCTACCTTAAGTCCAACACTGTTGTTCGTGGAGAAGATAGCGCTCCCATTTCCTTACTCCGGTAGATCACAATTCTTCTGCTTGGCGCGATCGAACACCTGCACATACAAGAAACACGACGAACACACAATCGTAAAACCCAATATATGCAATTATGTATCAGTCAGAGAAGATACAACTCATGATCACAAAGTATGAACAATACGAGTGGAACCATAACCAAAGTCGCTTATCATTAATCAATACAAAGAAAGATACACCTGTGCTCTGACGCTGGATCTTCCTTCGGCGGGTCGACAGCGAAGTATGTCTCGGTAAAGCTCGTCGGGAATGGGACAAGCCTTTCTCTTCGGTTGTCTTGACAATAATCTCCTTGCTACTAATTTGGCTCTATGAGGACTATAAAGGCTCTTTCAACATTCTCTAGGCTATTGAAGGCTCTTGAAGGCTAGCTTGCAAAAGGAAAATGGCAAGCTCATATAGATGGTGGAAGGGGAGTTGGGATCCCTACAATCATGGGATTGGCCCTATCCTCAAGGAAGCTTCCATGAGAGGTGGAAAACCACTTCCTCTACATGGAGATCCGGAGCCAAACCTCCCAACTCAATTTAGAGACCAGTTCAGGAATTGGTTGGAGTCAATCTTCCGCCATTTATTTTAAAAAAAAACTCCTTAATAATCTTGGAATGGGTATAACACTGTGACAGTGCACCAGCTATCGCGCCCTCTTTGGATGATTTCCCCGATTGGCGCGAGGGCTAAACTGGCTAGTCGCGCCAATGACAAAAATGCTATTTTTAGGGTTTTTCACAAGGAATTGTCTTCAAGGGAATGAATGTCCTTGTCTAGGGGGATGCCATGAAAGTGGTTTCAGGTCATGTCACTGCTCACAGGTCATGGAATAAGCCCTCCAACGTGTGGGATGGGGGATTGCAGGGATGGTGACAAATTACTGTGTAACAGATCCCCCTAAAGCATGAGGCCCGAAAGAGAGAGAGGGGTGAAATGCTTTACGAGAACGTGTCCAACTGAAAACACTAACGTCGGAAAACCTACGTAGACAAGTAGAACTGATATCTCAAATACATGATATATGTGGTATGGGCACAGCCATTCATAACATAGTATACAATAATCTAGATCCAAGGCATGGACGCAGCCATCTAGTGAGGATCGATAAATAGACTCAGGTATGGTCGCAGCCATCCAATCAATGAGTCATGTAACCAATCATAATAATCCACAAAAACGCAGCCTAGATTCTAACAGACAAAATCCAGGGTCTTGCACTCCATCTCGACCCGAACAAAGTACAAGTTCAAGCATGCGAATAAGTGAGCTGAAGTCGAACATGCAAGAACATCACCTGATTACCAGCCAATGATGAAATTTGTTAACAGACACGAGAGGTACCACCAATAGTGACAATGGTCCTCAAGGTACTATAGGTACAATCTATAGAATGTGAACAGTAAGCTGACGTCGAACACCCGCGGAATCACTCGATCGGAGGCCAATTATGAAAACCTCACGTTGAACGCGAAGAACCTACCATTGAGGCATGCAGGCTCCAAGGTACCGGAAGGGATTCTCTAGATCAGCTTCCTGGATAATGAGCTGAAGTCGACAGGAAGTGACCTTGATCAAAGGTGGGCCATAGTGTTTCCCACATCATCGACACAAGACAGAGGAACATAATGTTTTGTGACTCAGAATCAGATGAGAATCAGAGGAGGGTTGAAACTGTACAGGTCAACTTCTCTTGAACATATCGGCGGCACGACAGTGGATTTGGCAATATTTGACATCAAAAGATCATAGGTCATGATGACAAGGCAGAGAGCAGATGAGAGGTCAAAAGGGATTACCCAAACCTACAGAGGTAAGCAGAGAATGAGATGAGATGTCCCCAACCTGACACAAATGCAGACAAGTGCCATGCTCAAGAGCGACATACTACCGACACGACGATGATATTGGTTCCATTTTCCCCACCATTTCTGGCGAGTACCCCAATTATTTTTGAAGCTTGAAGGGGATAGCATATGCTTGTAATATAAGTCAGTCCTTCGGACGAATCCATCCTAGTACATTTAACGAGCCCTAGGAAGGAGGAACTCGAATATCTTCATTACAACTGAATCTGATGTCATCAGGGTTTAACGAATCTGACAAAGGGAGAACTCGGCATCTTTTCATGTTTCGAAAGTTTGAAAAGACAGCAGAAAAGTAACTCCAGCAGTCCCATTTCGTAAATAGTTCCTCAGATCCGAAAAGGTAGAAAACTATGTCTGAGAAAACATCCTATTCGCGATAGGCTAGGGTATTCCTTTTTCATAAATAATCTATCCCAACCCAAAAAAGGGGTAAACGTATACTAGGTAGATGTCGTTTCGCAGCCACTTTAACGAGATCAAAACAACAAGCAACTCGACAATCTTTTCATGTTTAGAGAGTCAGAAAAGAGCTGAAAGGTGACTCCTCCTGGAGGAACGAGTGGTATAAAGGGTAGCAACTGGTTCCGGTAATGGTGGAACTACTCAGAACATGATAAAAGTCAAGAGGCTGGCTAACAAGACCACTCATCGTAGCGGTTCCTCAGGAACGGGTAAAACAACCAAGTGAAGGCATATGATCAGCCAAGCAGATAGTGACGATGGAGTGAGAAAACCAAGGCTCATCTGGCAAAACAGGCTAATAAAATGGCAATCACAAGAGGTAAAATGGGAATGGTTTCATTTTTACACAAGCTTGAAATCAAAAAACTCTGCTTGAATTTGGTTTCATTTTTACACAAGCTTGAAACGGAAACAAACTATGCTTGAAAAATTTAAGCATGCCCCCAGCATGGTGACTCAATTCGAGGTACATGCCCCCCAAGCTTCAGTCCATATGTAAGGCAGATGGAGTGAAGGTTCAAATTACGAGATTAAGGAAAAGACTCAACTGGTATTTTACGAGAACTTATCAAAGACTCGAATTGAACGGGAACGTGTTTCATTGTTTTAACGAGGTTGACACATTAAAAGAACTATCCTCAGATGACCTTGTTTCATTTTTTTAACGAGGTTGATACAGAATACAAACTATCCTTGGAATATCTTGTTTCATTTTTTAACGAGCTTGACACAAGAAAACGAACTATGCTCCAGAGAGCTTGTTTCATTTTTTAAGGAGCTTGACACAAGAAAGGAACCATGCTCCGATGACAACTCATCATGATGAACAAGAAGTCATCGCTTCCAAGAGTTGCCCATCTGATGGAAGGAAAACATCTCGGAAATCAGGACCCAATGCCCCCATCACACTATGCACGACGGCATCGTCACTAAGTACAGGCATGGGGTAGGTAGCCACATATTTGACCTGCGGTGGGGCAGATAAAACGGGTGGATAAAAACTAGGAAGGGATGATGGCAGGCCAGCTGCCACATCAGGTCCAAAGAACAAAAGCTGATCAATGGTCACAATCCGTCCTTCATGTGGAAAGCACATCACACGAAAAAGGGAGGAGACAAGCGCTCCCATGGCATAGGTGTAATCACGCCCCAAAAGGAGATTGAAATCCAAGGGGCCTGGAACAACCATCACATTCATATGGACATTTTTACCTCCCAATGTAACAGGTAACCTTGGAAGGATCCTTAATGGTTGACTAGTTCTTCTGTTAAATGCCAACAGATTCCGCGTAACAGGCATAAGTGGCAGTGAACCGAAAGCTTTCCAAGTAGTTGAGGATAAAATACTAACAGACGCGCCTTCATCTCTAATGGTGCTGGGTACGACCAGATGAGAGGCCTGTACTGTGATCTCAAAAGGCACATAAGACGGAAGGTTGTATCCTGCAAATCGACTCCAGTCAAAGGAAGCGACCAAACTAGTTAGAGGGGCTACCATCGAACCAAGATGGTATTCCCCTGGTGTTACAGAAGAAGAAGGATAATCCTCCATGACCTCCATCTCGAAGGTGGGAGGAGTATCCTCTGGGACCTCCATCACGGGAGGCGGAGGAGCAGCTTCTTGAGATATAAGGACAGGAGAATCTTTCTCCAAGTCCGAGGAATCTAAAGAAATAAGAAGAACCTGAGGGATGTGAGTTCCACTCTCAATGGAAAATACCTGGTGCACCGCAGACGGAGCTAGCTCAACCGATCCCACGTCCAATGGTTGGTTGGGAATGGATTCCTGAATTTGAATTTCCGGGGGAGCGGGATTGACCAAGGATGACTCTTGACCAATCATAGGATCAGATGGTGGAGGACTCAAAGAAAGTTGTTTATAACTAGCTGGAAGGCATGGTGTAGAACTGGTCGGGTTGTCAAAAACTCGCTGGGCTTCATCCATGTATGGACAAAGGTGAATGGCATGGTGCCCTTCACATAACTTACAGGGATTGGTGAGCTTACCCTGCTTATTAGGAGCCTTACCAGCACTAGCTGAAGACGTGCCCCCAACCTGACTCGCGGAAGCCAAAGGCAATGGTGGATGACCGTTGGACCATGCTTCGAGCACCTTGGGAATGCCAGGGAAATCTCGAAGAAGATGGTTTCCCTGGCACAACATGCAAGGGAACTTAAATTTCCGTGGAGGGTTGGAAGGTTTATCAATGGAAGGCTTCTTAGGCGGAATAGCTGCAGAGCTAGCCTCTCCTTTTTCTGACTTCTTCTTCTTTTTGTTCTTCTTCTTCTTCTTAGCCATCTAGTTACTCGAATCCAGACTTTCACCAGGCGAAGTAGAAGAGGAGGACGTAGAAACAGAAGAAGAAGGGGAGAGGTCTGTCTTGGAATCAACATGACGTTGTTCAGGTGGAGGAACTGATTTAACAGTAGCCGATACATTCGGGACCACAGAGGTTGAAAACAACCAAACAGGCAACCCAACAGTTAACCCAGGAAGGGACAACATTGCCATATAAGGAGCACCAACATTTCCAAAAGGAGGAAAAGGACCCGGATTCCCAGCGGAGGGGATTCCTTGGTTGGTGAAATCTGGAAATTTGCCATCGGAAACAACCCAAAACAACACCCTAAGGAAACTAACTTTAACCGGGAATATTTCGTGGGTAGTTAATTTTTAAAACATTGAAACAAAACTTTACCGTTTCATCTTTTAAGAGTCGAGAAATAGGAAAAAGGTGACTCTATCGCTTTCAGATTGGAAACAAGCATGAAATGACAAGCGCTTGGTGACCTTTTCAAATTTAATGAGTCAGAAAATATCGAAATGACTGCTCTGGAAATCTAGGCAAAATGGTGTACCAGATAACCGTGAACTGCAATATACACCTTGGTTTCAAAATGAAAGAGAAAACAACCAAGGACTTGATTTACGTGCAGGCAATCTCCCCAAATGTTGTGTCCGATGTATCATGGGTATAAGGCGGCAGACTCGGCTTCCTACGGATAAAGGATAGCAACCTAGTGGGGTCTCCCTTTATATACGCGACGGTACGGGGAGCACAAGTCCGTACTAGCGTTGTCTAAAGCCAAGAGGCGAATGACAGCTACTAGGTTTAACGACGCCGGAACACGTCACTAACCTAGACCTCTAAATTTTTCGTTAATGTTTCAATGTTGCCTTAGGGTAAATTGAATAAAGTTTATGGTTAATCTTCAATTATGTTTCAATTTTTCAGGCCCTAGCGAGTGTTATGTCTCAAAATATTCTAAATGCACACTACATGCCACAGTATATCATTTCATTCGATGAAAGCTAATTATGAGAGAGTTAAGAGCTTTTCATACAATAACAAAATGACCAGAAAACAATCACTAATGTCTCTAATGCAAGCTAATGAAAACTAGAAATCTTTTCTTTCAGAGTTATAAATCACTAATAACACAGAAAATATTCAATTTGCATTAACTAATCAAGAGCAAAAGAGATTTCTTTTTATTTTCAGTGTTTGAGAGAAAAGTGCACTAAACAAATGAAAACTAATGAAACGAGCAATTTGAGAAGCGATAGCAAAGGAGTAAAAACAAGCAAGTTTCACTCAATGCAAACACACGATCAGACCTCAAATTGACAAAACAATCCCTCGAAACCAAAAGAATCCCAAAGACTCAAATAAACCATGTAATCTAAGCCCAAAAAAAGACAAGGCGGAATTCGAATGAGGAAGAAACCAATCACTCAAAGAATGCAAAAAAATGATAGACAACCACCAAACAAATGGAGAGAAGCAATCACAAAGTTGACTGAACAGATAGAAGCCAAAAAAATCCCACGGGAGGCTCGACACACTATATCACCTAGATGCCCTAGGGCTAGAATGTAAAATCAATAGAAGAGGGAAAAAAACCAAAGGATGAAGGCCAGAGTCAGTCAAACATGGCTCCAGAACACTTAGGCAGTCGTAAAAATGAAACCAAAATCACAGATCAAGCTCAGAAAGCTCAAGACAGAGCAAACCCTAGCACCTTACAGAATTGGCGTGACTGTCAGGCTGAATCTAGCGCCAGAACAACATTGGTGCGGATAATACACTGGCAACATGCGCCAATTGGCACGAATGTCAGGCTAATAAGTGCACCAGTCGAGTTTACTAAGTAAAAATAAAAAATAGTAATCCAAGAAACAGACAAGTGATGGTGAAGCTAAACAAAAGCCAAACACACGAAAAGAGCCAGCCAAAAGAGTTGATCAAGCAAGCAAAGTCAAGAATCGACCGAAAATACAAGACAATACTCCAAATCAACGTCTCCCCAGCGGAGTCACCAATTTTTTGTAGAGGTAAATCCCCTCTGCGGATAGAGGCGATCCCTACTAGCCCAGATCGGGTCTAGCAACAATCGTATCACGCTAAGGTGCAAGTTCCTAATTGCAATAGACCAAATTGCGAAGAAGTCCTACCTTAAGTCCAACGCTGTTGTTCGTAGAGAAGATAGCGCTCCCTTTTCCTTGCTCCGGCAGATCACAATTCTCTCGCTTGTTGCGATCAAACACCTGCACATACAAGAAACACGACAAACACACAAGCATAAAACCCAATATATGCAATTATGTATCAGTCATAGAATATACAACTCATGATCACAAAGTATGAACAATACGAGTGGTACCATAACCAAAGTCGCTTATCATTAATCAATACAAAGAAAGATACAACCTGCGCTCTAACGCTGGATCTTCCTTTGGCGGGTCGACAGCGGAATACGTCTCGGTAAAGCTCGTCGGGAATGGGACAAGCCTCTCTCTTCGGTTGTCTTGACAATAATCTCCTTGCTACTGATTTGGCTCTATGAGGACTATCAAGGCTCTTGCAGCATTCTCTAGGCTATGAAGGCTCTTGAAGGCTAGCTTGCAAAGGAAAATGGCAAGCTTATATAGATGGTGGAAGGGGAATTGGGATCCCTATAATCATGGGATTGGCCCTATCCTCAAGGAAGCTTCCATGAGAGGTGGAAAACCACTTCCTCTACATGGAGATCTGGAGCCAAACCTCCCAACTCAATTTAGAGACCAGTTCAAGAATTGGTTGGAGTCAATCTTCCGCCATTTATTTTTAAAAAACACTCCTTAATAATCCTGGCGCGGGTATAACACTGTGACAGTGAGCCAGCTGGCGCGCCCTCTTTGGAGAATTTCCCCCATTGGTGCGAGGGCTGAACTAGCTAGTCGTGCCAATGACAAAAAGGCTATTTTTAGGGTTTTTCACAAGGAATTGTCTTCAAGGGAATGAATGTCTTTGTCTAGGGGGATGCCATGAAAGTGGTTTCAGGTCATGTCACTGCTCACAGGTCACGGAATAAGCCCTCCAATGTGTGGGACGGGGGATTGCAGGGACGGTGACAAATTACTGTGTAACATACACGGACGTTAATAGTTTCTTATGAAAAACACCTGAATGATGAGAAAACCCATCTTCTTAATGTTTTCTATAATAATGGATATAGTAGGCATAAGTTTCTTAAAGCTTTCTGTAAATCTAGCAAAGGTCCTAAAATTATGAAAGATCCCAAGGATCGATTTTTAGGGGTGCATTTCCATTTATCCAAGGAACCATTTATGAGATTGTGAGAATCCTAAGGAAGCACGAGATTCCCTCAACCTTTAGGCCCCTAAACACCATTTAGAGCTCCCTAATATCTTTAAAAGATCCATTGGACCCTAAGAATATGAATGGTTTTTATGGCATCCCATGTTCTTGTGGAGCATCCTACATCGATGAAAATGGTCGCTCAATAAATCAAAGGATTCATGAGCACATAACCGACATCAAACATGGGAGGAGCCACTCCTCAGTTGTGGGAAAAGATGCAGAGAAGGAAAAACATCACATCTGCATTGAAGAAGCTCGAGTCATTGCAAGGATTGATCATTTTCACCCGTAAGTTTAGGGAGGTCATATAAATTGAAAGGACACCAAGTAATCTTAATAGAGACGATGGGTAGATCAATCTATTTTTTATTTAATCCTTTGATAAATATGAACTGAGATCAATCACTTTTTTATGTAATTTATTTTTAACTTAATTTAAACTTATGTGATCCATATCTTATATCTTAAGAAATATTTTAGGAGATAATCACATTAAATTGCAAATTTTTAAGTAATGTGATTATCTTCGAAAAATTCAGTAATTGCAAGAATAACTTTGTCATAATTTCACTAAAAACTAAGAATTTAAATATGGATGATTAATACCTTGTAGGAATTTATCTAGACCTTAACATGTTAGGGTTTTTTTGTATAATAATATCAAAAATGTGAAATGTGATGGCAAAAAGGGTGGTCAAAAAGAGGCTTTTCTAAACTTCAACATTCCCCACACCGATGGTTTTGCATGTCCTCGTGCACCAAAATTTCAAAATTGATTCATTTCCTTTCTTTTAAGTTAATGATTTCTGATGCTTGTGCAAGTACATCCAAGCTAGTACTCTTTTTATTATTTTTAATGGTAAACATGGTCCTTGGTTTCTTTATTAGAATTATTCCTTGTAATCCTCTGACCCTGTTTTTAAGAAACTTATTTTGAACTTTAAGCTTCTTATTATTTTCGTACCAATGACAGAGGTGTAGCAAGATGTCGTCATTATGAGTCCTTAATATCTCATTTTTAACTTTAGCATATTCTCTCTCCTTAATCAAATATTTGTTCAGATTATCTTCAATGTTGTGTCCATGTTCTGTACTTGGTTTTGTTGCTGAGGTATCATCTGTTTCAAATTTAGATGGATTTTCTTTTCATTGTACCTTTTACTCTAGAGATTCTACATAGTTGTAGATATCTTTTTGAATTGGATTGACTTCTAGGGTCTGCCTTGTTGGATTTCCTATTGGACTGACTGTATGAGGAGGTGTACTAAACCATTTGTTTTCAATATCGATCATCTCTAGTGATTGAGTATTTGTTGACAATTTTGAAATTCTTCTACTCCTTACATTCATTCCTGAACTTATGATGTTTTGTTTTTCTGTTATGTTGCTCTTTGTTTTCTTCTTTTTTTTAGATATGGGTTGGCTTGGGCTAGATATCTTCCTTTTAAGGTCTTTCTTATTAATTTTATGTTTAAATTCTTCAAGAAATTGGGACAGTGGAGTATTGTCCTCAAATGGGTCCTCTGAAATTTCAGTCACATTCTCCTCCTGAATTTCTTCTTCGATTCTATCTTTTCCAGGGTTAGGGTTTGATTTTCTTCTACTTATTTTGACCCTACTTCTTGGTTCTTTCTTTGGAGCTTATACATAATTATTTCTTACCAATAAATCCTTCCAATTATCCCCTTTTAATTACAAGTGTGCTTCTAACAAAATATTAATGAGTCCATGATGGTACAAAGAGTTATCTATGGACCTAGATTCTTTTTTAATACTAAATTTCATTTTCTTCAAACTTTGCAGTAAAAAGTAAGGTAAATATATTTCAAACCCATCAACAAAGTGCATCATAATCCTAGCATGATAAACAAACATTTTTCCAAATCTCCCTTCGCATGTTATGAATTTATAAATTACTAATAAGATATTTCACCATTTTCCTTTTAATGTTGTAACTAGAATACCTTTCTTGAAAATGGATAAATCCATACTTGGTTCTTTTAAGAAGTGTACCCAATCAGTTTCTTTAATTTTCCTATTTTTAAACCAGATTTATCCATTCTTTGGTAATCATGTTGCTTCTTCTATCACTATTTGGTTCATAACGAAAAAGCGTACCCATAGCGTGGAGAAGTTTTCGGCCTAGAATACCCTTTTCGACTGAGAAATGGAAGAGAGTGAAGGGATTTGGAATGAGAAAAATGAATATGGAGTGGATTTGAAATGATGGCAAGGTAAGATATTAATGGAGGAATTTGTGTTGCGTCCGACTTGTACTAACACAACCTCCCAGCTCCAATTTCAAAGGACTAGTGTTATGCGTGTTAGTGTAAAATATTTCGGCAGGTGTACCAAAAATACCTTAATTAAGCTATGAGTGATGAATAGCCCTAAAAATAGAAATGGTTGTAAAACCCTTCAGATCTGAAATAGACATTGAGAATAAATCCTGCAACAATCAAAATATATGCAGCAAACGTAGTTAAACAAAAAAAAAAAATAACACCTGATGCAAAATAACTCCAAATAACCAACAGAAAAGGCAATTTTGAAGAAGGATTTCTATATTATGTAACACCTAGTGAAGGAAACAAGTAAATGTTACCATTCCCCCTCAATGGGATGGGTTCTTGGTTGTCCTCAGCTTCGGCTTCGTGATTCTCTCTCTCTCTCTCAATGATGTATAAAACCCAAAATATGTGATGAACTCAAGTGGGAGCTCAAATGGAAAAAGAAAATGATAGCAACAATGAGAATTATCAAATTCAAAAATGAATGGAAAAACCCTCCTATTTATAACAAAATATTGAGTTATCCTCGAAAATGGAGAATAATAAAATAGTATTAACCATAATCTAGATCTAACTGGTTGGAATATTTTATTATATTTTGTTGGAGGGAAAAGATATTTAAATTGGTTAAACATCCTTATTTAGGAATAATAAACAAATAAATGATTTATTTATAATTTCTAGAATGTGGTTAAATAATAATAAACAATGATTTTTTTAATTATTCCTCAGTGATTTAGTCAAATTTAACAAGGAATAAAAACTAAATAATGATTTAATTAATTATTCCTAGAGAAAATATCTACTGACGTTGACATCAGGGTGTCTGAAAAAGGAGGTTCATCAGGAACAGTATGGGAAGCCCCTGAGGGGTCTTCCTCCATGGATCTCATGGATGACGACAGGCAGAGAATAGAAGCCAATGAGTCCTTCATCTCGACATCGTTGGGAGGTATCACAATGGGTGATCACACAAATCACAAGGATCATTCGTGCGCAATGATTTGAGTTTCTTTAATGATTCAGGTAAGGTAACATGGACCTCTGGGATGTCAGATTCAGAAAACATTTCGTTGATCACAGGTTTGAGACAAGGAAGGTCGAGACAGTTATTGGTGGCATGTCCAACGACATCACACAAAGCACACGGAGGTGTTGACTTTGGAGGCTTAGGTGGAGCTGGAGTTGTTGGGGAGGCCTTGTCCTTAGGTTCATTTTTTTTGGCTTTACCCCCCCAATCGGATGCTTTCGCAACAAGAGTGGGTTCCTATTGAGGTTGTAGTGAAACTGAAGCAAAGGGAGGGGTCATTACGACCGTTTGAATCGAGGTCAAAGCGGTATATGGTTTAAGTTGATATGGTGGAGTGTGGGTGAATTTTGCAGAAGCAGCATTACGACGTACTGGCCCTTTGGGGACCTTTGGAATGACCTTCGCCTTAGGCTGAGGGATATGTAAGGGAAAATTTGGTGTCATAATGGACTATGTGGATACTTTTGTTTGGGACTCTGTTGCAGACATAGCAGTTTTCTTTTCATATTGGCGTGACTGGGTCTGAAGGTTGATATTAGCAGTATTGACCTCATCAGAGTTCATCATGAGAATCTGATAATCAGGATTACCAGATTGCTGGGGTTGAGGAGTGACCTAACCTTATGGGGGTTGGGCAGAAATATATCCTTGTTGATGGAAAGGATTGGTGAACACAGCGGGTTGAGTTGGAGTAGTGTTTGGAGGGAGTGATGTCATGGGTTATTATCCTCGAGACCTTGCTTTGGATTCCCACATTTGACACATCTGGGTAGAAGTCGAAAATCATGTGTATAATGGCTAAGTACACTACAACATGCACAAGGTTTGTTCATAATAACTGCCTTGTTCTGCTTGAGTTGATCACCCTATTGCTGGTTTGCGGTGTTAGGCTGGTTCCCTTGGGGTGCGCTCGGTTGATTACCTTGGCGACCCTGGTTACCCTGCATTCATTTTTTTTTTCCTTTCCCCTTATTCTTTTTCTTCTAATTAGGGGGATTAGTCGTGCTCTATTGAGCATACACTTGACCTTGAGGAGGCGATGTCTATTGTGGCAGAGGTTGAGAAGGGGTGGGAGGCGGGGGTGTTGATACCGGAGGGGCTGAAGCATCGAGTTTTGCGTAAGGATAAAAAGCAGGTGGGGCAAAATTCAGGTAAATAGGTTGAGCAACAGTTGGCCCTGGCATCCACTGATGAAGTTGGGTAAATGTGTAAGGCATGCTTTTACCGGGATACAAGTTTCCTGGAGGGGGATAAGTGTTGGACGAACTGGTCCCCCTTGGGTGTAACCATAACTCATGTGAGGAGGAGCATATGGATATGAAATAGATCCAACGATACCATATGTGGTGTGAGATGCCCCCCGTGCATTGGCACCAGCAGGTCTAGGAAGTTCTGGTAAAATGGTATAAACATAACTAGGTTGATCATAGATCAAGTCATATTTTAACGCAAACTGGAGAGCTTCTTCCTCGAACTGAGGAAAATGAGATGAAAAATATTTACCTATGGGGGCTAAGAAAATTCTAAGAAACAAATCCATATGTACATGATAATCGAATGTGGAAGCTCTATGCAAGCTCCTTCTTCTACGTCATTCTTGGACATGCTCAGAAAGGCGAGTGATAGAATTTTGACGGAATGGGGTCAAAAATTCAGTACTAATATCATACGGAGGGGGTAACTGGAAATATGATAGAAATTATTTAGCAAGAGTCACAAAATCAGTATGAGATGCGGCGGGCTGGTCAACATACCACTCTGCAACTTCTCTAGTGAGTGTGCGTTGGAACAATCGAAGGCGAATGAAGTCATCAATGATGGAATTAGATGAACACCACATATGAAAGGAGCAGACATGATTACTGGGGTCCTCTCTAGTGTCTCCTTAAAACTTAGTAATTTCATAAGGAAGCTTAGTTGGCATAATTTTCCAACATGCATTGTGGAGTATGGATTCATTGATTAAATGGCTAAAATCAGGCTGGCTTACACCTACCATAAAAGGTATCAAAGGAGTAGTCAGGACGGTTCTTGTAGCGGTTCCACTAGAAGTGACTCTAGGATTAGAGCTAGAGCCACTGGCTAGTTGTTTTTCCACACCTACATTGGCGCCAGACATGGTGGCTGTATGAGGTTGAGAAGAAGAACCGAAGTCGAAATCAGAAGAAGAACAGATGAACCAAAAGAACCAAAGTCGGAATAGAGACTCGGGGGAGGAATAACTCGGACCCTACAAGGTGGAGTAAGACTCCCTAGTGTAAATTGAGGATGAAGACCTTGGAGCCTCCGCAATAAATGCCTTGGGGGTGCAATCATGGCAAGTCACAGATGACACGAAAAGGTTGAAGAGTGATAAACAAAGGATTTGTGTGGTAGATAAATTAATTATGATGTTTATGTCTTGGCTTGGTGGTGTAAGACAAACTCTCTTTTATTTAGGTGTGAGTGTGTGCAAGCCATGTGTTTATCTTAATTAATCCCACACGGTTATTTAAAGAAAAAGAAAAAATGTTGAATTGTAAACGAAACTGAAATGACAGTAAAATAAATAGCTAATCATGCATAAATCGCAACCCAAACAAGGCTCTTAAACAACCAGACAAAATGGGGGTGAAATTGACTCAAAACACACTAAAATGGCCAAGAGATCAAATGTTTATGAGACTGGGATCTAATGACTTAATATTGCTGCAAATGACGCAGAAAACAACAAGAAACCATAGGGGAAAATTGTTTCAAAAGATAAGGCTAAAGGTGAAAAAACCTATGGAAAACAATGGGACCCTACGAGAAAAGGCCAAACAAAACTCAAGAGGGAGTTTTGGATGTAACAATAACTTAACTGAAGGATCTGTAAAAATGATGGATAAGACCCTGAAACAATGGCTGAAAACGCTACAAATCTCAGACTACCTACTCAGGTCAAATCCTCCTAAAAAGGTTGAAGTATACTGAAACCCTAGGGGGCTGATTCTACTTCAAGGATACAAACCGAGTATATCCATGCCTAATATGGGCTAAACCAGAGGTCAAACAACCCAAAATAGTGCTCTCGACAAACCCTATAAATTTCACAAAAATATTCCAGATCGCAGTCACTGACCTATAAACAAGTGATATGGCACTTTTTAAGCATATAAGTGCGATTTAAGGGGGAAATCGCACTGTTTGGGATGAAAAATGTGATTTATGCTCCTTAGTTCTCGGGCTGTAGGTTGCGGAAAAAGTGTCATCTCCAGTGCGGCTGGTACTTGTTACTTGCGGAAAAAACTGAGTTCTCATACTTTGGGATCTCATACTTTGGTTGAGTTGGACTGTCGAATGGATTAATAGATGAGTGAGGTGGATCTATGAAATGACAAACACAGGGAAGGGACCTAACAACTGCTAATTTTCCAACCATCGTCTCTAGTCAAATTACATGGTGTCCTTTCAATTTCTATGGCCTCCATAAACATTCGGTGATTAAAATGATCAATCCTTAAAATGACCTGAGCATCTTCAATGCAGATGTGATGTTTTTTCTTCTCTACATGTTCTTCCATAGATGAGGAGCGGGTCCTCCCATTTTTCATGTCGACTACGTGCTCATGAATCCTTTGATTTATTGAACGATGAGTTTCACTAATGTAGGATGTTCCACGAGAACATGGGATGACATAAACACATCTCATATTCTTAGGGTACACTGGGTCTTTCACAGATCTTAGGGATCTCTGAAAGGTTTTTAGGCACCTAAATATCGAGGGAATCTTGTGTTTCCTCAAGATCCTCACAATCTCGTCAGTGGTTCCTTGGATAAATGGAAGATGAGCCCTTGAAAACTTATCCTTGGGATCTTTCATAATCTTAAGACATTTTCTATATTTAAGGAAAGCTTTGAGACATTGGTGCCTAATATATACATTATTACAGAAAAAATTAAGGAGATGGGTTTTCTCATTATTCAAGTGGTTTTCATTAGAAACTCTTAACGCCTGTGTAGCTAAGGTGTTGAGAACACCTAGGTTTTTAGCATGGAAATGATGAGATTTAGATAAAGATATTGCTCCGTGTGAGTTTTCTTCTGAAAGAACTAGTGGTAGAATGAATGGAATCATTATTCTTTGAAATATTACATCGATAAAAGTCAAGCAACCATTGCTTTCACATTCCATAGTAAACTTTATGGAGTTGGTGGACTAATTGTTAAGATGTTGGAATATGGATCAATTTTCCTCTTTTATACTTCGCTTGACTTTCCTTCTCTTTATTGAGAAATATTTCTGAAATAATCACATCATAAATATTTTGTCAACGCATTTCGAACCTTTTAGTGTGGTTCATCATCAGGACAAGATGGAAATCAGATCATGACACTAGAGTAAATAAGAGAGCAATGTAGAGAATAATTAATTATAACAGTCAGAAAATAACAACTAGGTTTGAATAGATAAATCTAACTATTAGAACATAACTGCTAAAAATATTTTAATATAATAAGTGGCAAACTACCAATGAAATAAAAATATTAAAAATAAAATAAATAATAAATATAAGTAATAAAAATTAAAATAAAAACCAATATTTTGGTCAAACTAAAGGAATCAATACAATTAAAAAGAATCTAAAATCATAGGTTAAAAATTAGTAATAAATAAATGAATAAATAAAAGAAACATCACAAATAATAAGATGTTATAACGAGAAAGTGAAAACTAATTAATAGGGAAGAGATGAAATTAATGAAAGAATAATATAGGTAAAAACTAAAAAATATTAATAATATTATTATCGAATGTTAGTGTCACGACTAAGCCAAACCACCAAATTGGTGTATGAGACCCCCTTGTTTGTGGGACAAAGAACCCACCTTCGCATAGCAATTTGACTACTCAGTCTACGAAGGCATACATATTCTACCTCCCTCTGGTTTTCAACCAGTGACCTCTTATGAGGAAACACACACTCTTAACCATTAGGACCACTCAAGCTGTATATGAAAATGATTAAGTTGTTTAATAATAACTTAAAAAGGATTGAAATAATTCAGGGAAATAAAGAAAATAAAATAAGAGATTTTTTTAGGATTGAAATAATTTAAAAAGTAAAATAAATAAAAAAGAGATTATTCTTAGTTCCTATTTGTCAAAGGATTAAACGATTCAGAAAATAATAATAATAATAATAAAGTTCAAAATATATATATATATATATATATATATATATATAGATATATATATATATAATAAAAATAAATAAATAATTGAAACAAAAACCTCAAGAAGACGGGTTGTAACAGCCCTGGTTAAAATTCCATGTAAAAATTATAAGACCACGGTTGATGGGACAATTATTCCAAGCTGAATGGTGGGAAAAACATCTTAGAGGGTGTTCATTTCAATTATGGATCAAGGAAATTGGCAAAGGAAATGGCAAAGACTTTGGAAAGGCATGAGGCATTAATTGGCATTTTATTTATGAAAATAAAGGAAAATAGGATAAAAGGAAGGTGAAAGGTCACGGGTTGCATGTGAGGAGGAAATTGAAGGAAAATAATGGAAAATGAAGAAAATAGAGGACTCATTGATAAAAAGTCTTTTGAGGATCAGTTGGAAAGATTTTTCTCACACTTATGGCTCTCATTCTATTCTCTCTCTCTCTCACTCTCACACTTGGACACTTAGATTTTTCTTAGAGCACTCTTGGAGGGTTTGGCATACTTGGAGATTTGGAAAAGAAGGCATGAGGAAGGAGCAAGAAAGGAAAAGAATGATCAAGCAACTACAGTAGGATTCTTTGCAGGTATCTATTTTCATGTGTGATCTCCTTGCAATATTTGGCATGTATGGTATTTCATGTTGTTATTTGTTGTCACGGCATGGGTTTTTCCAAGTGTGGCAGTGTTTTCAGCCTAGCCTTGCCATTTCCAGATAGCCCTGATGAGATGGGCTCTCATGCTTTGGTTGAGTTGGATTTTCAAATGGATTAAAAGCTTAGTGAGGTGTATCTATGAAATGAAAAACACAGGGCAAGGACCTAACAACTGCTAATTTTCCAACCATCATCTCTAGTTAGATTACTTGGCATCCTTTCAATTTCTATGGCCTCCCTAAACATCTGGTGATGAAAATGATCAATCCTTGAAATGAACTAAGCTTCTTCAATGCAGATGCGATGTTTTGTCTTCTCTGCATGTTCTACCATAGATAAGGAGTGTGTCCTCCCATGTTTGATCTCAACTACGTGCTCATGAATCATTTGATTTATTGAACAACGAGTTTCACCGATGTAGGATGTTCCACAAGAACATGGGATGACATAAACACCTTTCATATTCTTAGGGTCCATTGGGTCTTTCACAGACCTTAGGGATCTCTGAATTTTTTTTAGGGGCCTAAATATCTAGGGAATCTTGTTTTTCCTCAAGATGCTCGTAATCTCTTCAATGGTTCCTTGGATAAATGGAAGATGCACCCTTGAAAACTGATCCTTGGGGTCTTTCATAATATTAAGACCTTTTCTAGCTTTAAGGAAATCTTTAATGCATTGGTGCCTATTATATCCATTATTATATAAAAAATTAAGGAGATGGGTTTTCGCATCATTCAGATGGTTTTAATCAGAAACTCTTGACGCTCGTGTAGCTAAGGTGTTGAGAACACCTAGTTTTTTAGCAAGGAAATGATGAGATTTAGATGAAGATATTGCTTCATGTGAGTTTTCTTCTGAAATACCTAGTGGGAGAATGAACCATCATCATTCTTTGAAATATGGACATCGAGGAAAGCCAGGCAACCATTGTTTTCACATTCCCTAGTAAAATTTATGGAGCCGGTAGACAAATTGTTAAGATGCTGGAAAAAAAATCCAACTTTTCTGGCCATGAGACTAGATGACGTTGGTGTCATCTGCAAATCTCTTCAATATTTTTTGTTTTAATTGACCTAAAGCCAAAGCCTTAGATTCAAATTCCTCCATGAATATATTAGCCACTATATGGGAAAGGGGAGAACCCATGGCAACACCACAAGTTTGTTCATAGCATTCCCCATCAACGTTGAAAAAAGTAGAGGTAATACAAATTTCAAGTAAATTAGTAGCATCGGGATCTGTAATGAATTTGATGACCTCAATGGCCTCATGAATAGGGATATTAATTTATAGAAATACCACATCGAAACTCACAATAATATCACCAAGCCTCAAACTTTATACCCTTTAACTCATTGACAAATGAATACAAGTATTTGACAAAGGATTTTGTGCGACCAACAAGGGGCTTTAGCTTTTGGGCTAAATACATGGCTAGAAGATAGGTTGGCCCGTTTATAGTGTTGGAAATGGGTCTCAGGAGAGCCCCTTCCTTATGTATCTTGGGAATTCCATAGATCCTATGAGTGAGAGGGATACTCTCGATTAGCTTATGGCTAAAGGAGTTAATGGAGAAACTAGATTTTATAGCATTAGCCTGAGTTCTTAAGATCTTCTTTAGGATATTCTTATTAAGTATTTGTAGATTATGATACTAAAAAGGTGATCCAACATTTTTATCTAGTAATCCTTCTTATTTATGATAACTAAAACTCCACCCTTACCATCTTTAAGAACAACAATGTCCTTGTTCTTGTTCATAGAATGAAGAGCATAAAAATCTTGTTTGTTAATGTTTTTTTTTGGGGGGGTTTTCCTTCCTAAGGATAAATACATGGTCTTGTCTGATTATATCCTTAGTGATTTCTAGTAAGTCCCTTATCCTATATTCAACGTCACAAATAATTTCTCCCACTGGGATTTTTCTTGGGGCAAGAGAAAAATTTAACCCTTTCTCCAAAAGATTATAGACTGGAGTGTCAAAAGAGAAACTAGAAATATTAACTACCTTTTTACTAAAATAAGAGAGATAATAATTATTATTATTATTATTATAAGATTCAATAGGGAAGAGAAAGTTATTATTAATATTTGTATTCTTATCATTAATAATGTTGTAATTATTATTGTATGATTAATGTTATTATTTGATTTAATCGGAGAGGAACAAGAGAATTTAAAAGATGCACAATCCAAAAAGTTGGAATGCTCTGATTCAAACAAGAAATTATTTACCAAGTGGTTTGCAGAGAGGTTTTTATCACAAATAAATTTTAAGGATCGTTGGGCCTCGGAGATGGAACCTCCAACCTATCTAGATATATCATATCATTGGTTGGATTGCCATTAATCAATGAAGAATAGACTGATAGGGATGGTGGGATAAGGTCAATGGAGGATAAGGGAGCATTCAAATCATAGCTTTAATTGGAATAAAAAGTAAAAATACATGACTAGGAAGGTTCTCGGACGAGGAGGGATGAATTTCCACGAGGGAAGACATGTTGGAGGGAATTTGGTCCACTAGATCCAGAGAAACAATCAAATTTGAACCAAGGAGCGAGAGATCACTCGTGCAATAAAAACCAAAAAAAAAATGGGTCAAGCAGGAAAATTCATCTTAAGAGTCGGCAACGTTGGATGCTCGGGATGAACAAGAAGCGGAAAATCAGAATGAACTACGCATTTGCCTTCATCATTAGAATCAGCCTCGAAATTGCTTGAGCGAATCGGTTGACATAGAAGACCAAAACCATATTTACCGCTCATTTGGGAAGACATGATACCAAACTTCGGAATATAATCGTTATTAATCCAAGAGAGGATCGTAGATATTTGACAAGAAATAACTATGTTGTTGGAATAATAACCAAATAAATCAGAGAAACTTTTAGGAGATGAGGATTTTTCCGAAAGCTTGAATGTAGAGTTAGAAAAGGACTTGATCTTATTTTTTGAAGGTTGTTCACATTTCATTTGGAGCTTTCAGACATGGTGTTTATAGCCCTATGGAGTAGTATCGATGCATATTCAGCATTAAAATCTCTTTGCAGGGAAGAAGTATGGAAGGAAAATAATTCTAAGAAGTTTCCCAAGTTTTCAGAAAAATCCTCATTTCATAAATTTTTCTCTGATTTATCTAGTTGTTATTCCAACAATAGAGTTAATGATAGTCAAATATTTGCGCTCTGCTTTTATATTAATAGCGGTGATCTTCAGAATCTTGGTACAATGTCTTCCTAAATGAGTGATAAATATGCTTTTGATCTGCTCTATTAATCGATTCGCACAAGAAATTATGAGGTTGATTCCAATGATTCCAATGATGAAGGTAGATGCGTAATTAATTCCAATTTTCCACTTGTTGTTCCACCTCTCACCTCCTTTCATTTTGAGCATCCAACATTCTCAACCGATGTTGTACACTTTCAAAACGAATCTTCCCACTTGGCCTCTTTTTCTTTTGGTTTTTCTTTCCTAGGTGATTTCTTCCTTCCTAGTCCCTCCTATCATTGTTTGACTTTGATTGTTTATCTGTGTCCACTAGAACAGCTTCCTGCCAACACTTCTTCCCTCGTGGAAAGTTATCCCTCCTTATTCAATAACTTTATGGGTCATGTCTCATTTTCTATGCATTCCAATTCAAGCCACACTTTGAATCCTCCCCTCCCACCCCCTCCTATGCCCCTTAAGTTAATTCTTCATAGATTGATGGCCTTTCCAACCAATGAGATGATATTTGTAGGTCGGTTGGAGGTTCCACCTCTGAGGCCCATCAATCCTTAAAAAAATTTCGTGATAACAACTTCTCTGCAAACCACTCGATCAAAAATTGCTTTTTTGGCCCCGAACATTCCATCATTTTGGATTGTGCATATTTTAAGATTAAATCAAATAATAACATTAATTATAACAATAATAATTACAACATTGATAAGAATAAAAATATTAATAATAATTTTCTCTTTCCTAGTGAATATAATAATTCCATTGATCATTATAAAAATAATAATGTCAATAATAATAATAATAATAATAATTGTTAGCACAATTCTTTTCTACGTCATCAAGTTTATTTCATATTTTTATTTTTAGGATTGAACTTCAAATTTTTCAAAAAAAAATTGTCGCTACCAAAATTTCCGGAAACACCAGTTTTAGTCTTTTCAGGCAGTTTGTTATTTTCATTTTTTTTCTTTTTTATTTCTATTGTGATGCTGCCGGAATTTCCAGAAGCATACTTTGTTTTAAAAAAATAAACAAAAAAGTGCATATGCTTTAGTTAAGCCACATGTTGTAGTGTAAATACACCTGAAATATTTTTTTTAAATATTTTCATATATCATGATAGGTGTCGTATTGCAGTCAATTAGTTTAAGTCAAGTCATTTATACGTTGAACCCATGTGTCACCCGCAGTTATGAACTTAACTGTTACCCTGTCCTGCCTATCAACCCCAAGTCAGTTATATGGATGTCTAAGTACGTGTTTTTCTCAATGGAGGAGATCGTGGTTATTACACTCAACGTCATAACCGTTTGGTTGGCTGCATAGTAGTGCTGCCAAAAATTTTGGCCAATTAAAAACAAAGACAACAAAGGTAATTACTAGTCACATATATGCTTGTCTCAAGACATTTGGAGCACTTCATACGGAAAAGCGCAGCCAACTGAAGGTGATGATGGATTATCACATGGTTCACATCACGTTGAGGAGTATTTTTAATTATGAATATTGATTTGTATGGGGTGATGAACCAAATTTTGGTTTTAAAACCACCGAAAAACCAGGAACTCTTTCATTTGAAGTTTTAGCTCTTGGAGTTTGAATTGCTGAGAGTCATAGTTTGAGGAGGAGTCTGGATTTCAGACAATATTTCCAAAGGTGAATTCGAGCAACACTTGTAAGGTAAATCTCCTTCAACTCGGCCACCTATCAGTTGCAAGAGACAGAGTCATTTATTTTCTGAATATGACTAAAACAGGTGGAAAAATAAATCGAATTGAGCCACAAGGTGCAGACATAGTTGATCCCAATTAGAGGGTAAGAAGCTTATTTATTCAGTCCAGGTGGTATTCTATATGTACCAGGTTAGGGAGCTCTCACTCAGGAGTACCTCAAGAGTTTTATAACTCTTTTAATGGACAAGAAGTTAAAATTTATGGCCTCACCTTGCAGGTTTCTAAATTCTCCATTGTTGAAGCCTTTAACCTTCCCTAAGAAGGAGAAAGGCGGTTCAAATGGAAGTTCATTACAGGAGGAGATCTCAGTAGCTTCCTCAAAGATGCACACAGGGATCCAAATTGGTAAAAAGGTATTCCAAGCAACTATCTTAAGAATGACATGGCAGAAGCTATCAAGCTTATCAAGATATACCTCACTTGTGAAAAGAGGTATACAGTTGTGTTCCTCTATCACATGAGGATTATTTTTCATATTGCAAGGAGGAAGACATTAAATCTGCCATTTTTCTTATTGAAAATCCATACAAAGATGTCAGCAAGGGTTCCGACTCACATTGATGTTTCAGAGTATAGCTTGTACCATCAAGCTTTAATCAAAGTTCTAGTTGAAGAAGAGTTGGGGAAGAGAAACCAAACTTGGGAACACTTTTTGTTCTACAGGCAGGCCAACTTGCACTTACACCTCCAGTTTCACAACCAAACCCTCGGCCTGCAAAAATAAGAACAAAGAGAAAGGCCAAAAAATAAAACATTCATAAGAAGGCGAAGGGAAAAAAACAGAAGGTTTCTGCAGTCAATGTTGAAAGAAGGTTGGAAAAAGGAGAGAGTTCCTCAACAAGAAAACCCAAATATATGAAAAGAGTGCCCCATGTTCCTCTCTTTCATAATGTCTACACTAGAGCCAGAAGAGGAAGGTCTACAACTGCAGATAAATCAAAGTGCAGGTGATACCGAAAATTCCGGAAGCACATATTCAACAAAAGTTACAAAAAAAGTATCAGCCTACACCATCAAATGAAGAACTCCTTAAGGATGTTGGATATGACATCAGCAATAAGAAGAAGAAAGAAGAATCCAAACCTGTTGTTGGTACCAAAAAGAGACATACCAGAGATAGCAACAAGTTTAGGCTTAAGTCCAAGGCTATACATAATCCAAGCATAATGACAGAGGTTATTGATATTGAAGGTAAATCCGAATGTTCAAAAAAAAAGAAATCCTTGAAGAAAAACAAGAACACGACCCCTTCAGAACAATACTCAGAGCCCTCAAAGAGAATAAAAGCACAAAGGGGTTCTAAGGAGGAAAAAGCTCATATCAAGGAAGCAGCCACCAGAGCAACCAGACCGAGATCAGGTGTTAGCAGTAAAACATACTTGGATAAGTGTGTATAAGTTGCAACACACATAGAGGGAAGGTAAAAAGGTTTTTTTGATACCAATACATTTTTTCTTATCAGTTACCATTTTCAATAGCATCTTAGGTGTCAAGGAATATAATTTTTCGTAGAATTTTTAGCATTTTATGTGTATTTTTTAAAAAGAAACAGGACACTACCGGAATTTCCGGTAGCATTCCATATTTTGCGCAGTTACAGTTTTTTACCAGAATTTTCAGTACCACCCGTTTTAACTGAATTTTGACACCTGTCAATAATTTTTTCTGAGCCAGTTAAGGATGGAGAAGAACCCATAACCAAATGGATAATACAAGTGATAGTGAGAGGTGGTTATGAGGCTGTTGTAGGTCTTATTAAAATAAGCTACATGGTTATTAAAGACCCAAGTCATAAGGGATAAATCAGCAGAAAAAGGGGTAGCATGACAACACACTCGGCATTTCAGCCCAGATTTCTTCTCTTCTTTCTTCTCCATCTGTATTTTTTGTTATATTTCGATGGGCTAAGGTTGTAATGTGTTTTTAAACCTATGCAATGTTAAAATTGTATTTCCTTCTTTTTAGAAGAGATGGATTCGTTTCCTCTCTTTCTATATATACCACTTGTAAATACCATTTCCAGGTTGGATGTTGGTCTACTTGAAGACCGAATATAATAAAAAACCTTTTTGCTTCATGCCGGTGGATTTTGTGACTCAAGGAACATCTAATGTGTGGTGTGTCTCTTTTCTTTGTTAATTTCTTCTAAAATATGAATTGCAGCAACTATTGAGGTGTGAGTGAGAAACTGTTAAAGGATTTAACAATAAATTATCTGCTTTCATTTTTCTGCAAATTATATGTGTGTTATAGAACATGTCAGTGAATATTTCATAAGTGATTTATGGAATACTTTATACATATAATCTATTTTCTGAATTTTGTTTACTTTTCATAAACAGAGTTTGTGTAAAATCCATCATCATAGTTGTGTGACTGATTTAGGATAGGAATATTTCTTGGAATAGGTACCAGCTATCCATGTTCTCCATTTTTACTCTTTGCTCCCTATACTACCAATTTAACCACACTATTTATACTTGCCACATCTTTCCAAATGCATGAAAGTTTTAAAGAACATAAAAAATAATTTCAAAAACTTTGAGAAATCCATCCCACCACTCAAACAACCCCTTTAAAATTTGAAATGAACTATGATGTGTAAGGTTTACTCCTTATGCAGTCAAGGAGTGACTCCTTGCACTAACAATAATAATAATAATAATTCTCTCTCTTCTTTTAGTAAAAATATTTAATCTTTCTAATTTCTCTTTTTGATGCTCTAGTCTATAATCTTTTGGAGAAGGGGTTAAATTTTTCTCTTGCCCCAAGAAAAATCTCGGTGGGAGAAATTATTTGTGACTTTTAATATGGGATAAGCGACTTACTGGACATCACTAAGGATATCATTAGAAATTATTGTGTTTTTATCCTTAGGAAGGAAAATCCCCCTAAAAACAACATTAGCAAACAAGAGTTTGATGCTCTTCATTCTTTGAACAAGAACAAGCACATCGTTGTTCTTAAAGCCGATAAGGGTGGAGTTGTAGTTATATTAGATAAGGAGGATTTCCAAAGAAAAATTTTGGTTCACCTTTGTAATAGTGGAAGCTACAAGAGAATTAATAAGAATCCCTTAAATAATATCTCAAGGACTGTGGATAATGTTATAAAATCCAGTTGCTCTGTTAACTCCTTTCGCCATAAACTCATCGAGAGTATCCCTCTAACTCCTATGATCTATGGACTTCCCAAGATCCATAAGAATGGGGCTCCCTTGAGTCCCATTTTCAACACTATAATAGGGCCATCCTATGTTCTAGCCAAGTATTTTAGCCCAAAAGCTAAAATCCCTTGTTGGTCGTACAAAACCCTTTGTTAAAGACTCGTCTTCGTTTGTCAATGAATTAAAGGGTATAAAGTTTGATTCTGGTGAATATATTATTAGTTTCTATGTGGTCCTCTCTACACTAATATCCCTATTAACAAGGCCATTGAGGTCATCAAATGCATTATAGATCCTGATACTGCCAATTTAGTTGAAATATGTCTTACCTCTACTTTTTTCAGCTTTGATGGGGAATTTTATGAACAAACTTGTGGTGTTTTCATGGGTTCTAACCTTTCCCTTGTAGTGGCTAATATATTCATCGAGGATTCTGAATCTAAGGCTTTTGCCTCAGCTCAATTCCAATTGAAACTATGGAAGATATTTTTGGATGACACCTGCGTCATCTGGTCTCATGGTCGGGAAAAGTTAGATTTTTTTTTCCAACATCTTAAAAATCAATCTAGCTTCATAAATTTCACTACGAAATGTGAAAACCATGGTTTATTTAATTTCCTTACCATCCTTATTTCAAATAAGGATGATGGTTCTTTCTCCCACCAAGTCTTTCGGAAGAAAACTCACACAAAGCAATATCTTCATGCAAAATCCCACCATTTCCCTGCTAAAAAACTAGGTGTTATCAACACCTTAGCTACATGGACGTTAATAGTTTCTTATGAAAAACACCTCAATGATAAGAAAACTCATCTTCTTAATTTTTTCTATAATAATGGATATAGTAGGCACAAGTGTCTTAAAGCTTTCCGTCAATCTATCAAAGGTCCTAATATTATGAAAGATCCCAAGGATCGATTTTTAGGGGTGCATTTCCATTTATCCAAGGAATCATTTACGAGATTGTGAGAATCCTAAGGAAGCACGATATTCCCTCAACCTTTAGGCCCCTAAGCACCATTTAGATCTCCCTAATATATTTGAAAGATCCAGTGGACCCTAAGGATATGAAAGGTGTTTATGTCATCCCATTTTCTTGTGGAGCATCCTACATTGATGAAACTGGTTGCTCAATAAATCAAAGGATTCATGAGCATGGGACCAACATCAAACATGGGAGGACCCACTCCTCAGTTGTGGAAAACGATTCAGAGAAGGAAAAACATCACATCTGCATTGAAGAAGCTCGAGTCATTGCAAGGATTGATCATTTTCATCACCGTAAGTTTTGGGAGGCCATAGAAATTGAAAGGACGCCAAGTAATCTAAATAGAGACGATGGCTAGATCAATCTATTTTTTATTTAATCCTTTGACAAATATGAATTGAGATCAATCTCTTTTTTATTTAATTTATTTTTAACTGAATTTAAACTTATGTGATCCATATCTTATGTGTTAAGAAATATTTTCGGAGATAATCACATTAAATTATCTTTAATGTGATTATCTTCGAAAATAATTCTTAGTACTTTATTTTTTTTAATTATCTAAATCCTAATAGGAATCTCTTATTTTACTTTCTCTATTTCCCTTAATTATTTCAATCCTATTTAAATTATTATTAAACAACTTAATCCTTTTCATATTATTAATATTTTTTAGTTCGTACTAGTATTACTCTTTCACTAATTTCATCTCTTCCCCACTAATTAGCTTTTGCTTCTCGTTTTAACATTTTATAATTTGAGGTGTTTCTTTTATTTATTTTTTATATCTAATATATATATATATATATATATATATATATATATATATATATATATATATATATATATATATATATATATAGATATATTATTTTTATTTATTTTTTATTATTTTTTAACCTATGATTTGAAATTAGGTTTAATTGGATTGATTCCTTTAGTTGGACCAAAATATTAGTTTTGATTTTAAATTTTATTACTTATATTTATTTATTGCTTTTATTTTTAATATTTTTATTTTATTGGTAGTTTGTCACTTATTATATTAAAATATTTTTAGTGGTTATGTTCTACTAGTTAGATTTCTCTATTCAAAACTAGTTGTTATTTTTTTATTGTTATAATTAATTATTTTTTACATTGCTCTCTTATTTATTCTAGTGTCGTGATTTGATTCTCCATCTTGTCCTGAAAATGAGCCATACTAGATGGTTTGAAACGCGTTGAAAAAATATTTATGATGTGATTGTTGCCAAAAAAATTCTCAATATTCAAAATATGGACCACATAAGCCTAAATTAGTATATTTCCTTATCTTCCTTGTCAATTCAACTTTCAAATTAGACTTATTGTCACTGACTGTTATAATTAATTATTCTCTACATTGTTCTCTTATTTATTCTTGTGCCATGATCTGATTCTCCATCTTGTCCTAACAATGAACCACACTAAATGGTTCGAAACGCGTCGACAAAATATTTATGATGTGATTATTGCCGAAAAATTTCTCAATATTCATAATATGGATCACATAAGCCTAAATTCGTATATTTCCTTCTCTTCCTTGTCAATTCAACTTTCACATTAGACTTCTTGTTATTTTCTAATTTAATAATTATTCTTTACATTTCTCTCTTATTTATTATAGTGCCATGATATGATTCTTCGTCTTGTCCTGACAATGAACCACTGCAGTAAGTTGATGCCCTAAACTTTGCACGTGTGGAGGAATATAGTCCAAGACATACCCAAAAACTTTTATTTTCTTCTGTTGATTTCACTTCCTCTTCTTCGTACTTTTTTTGGTCTCTTATATGCTTTGATCGAACTTCTTGTGAGATTTATGGATAATATCTTCAATTGAGGTCGATTGCTCTATATATAGGCTTCTCAAGTCTCCAATAGGCCTACTTATCCTTCTAGATAGTTTGATTGCTTATTTTGAAGACTGACTTGATTGCTAGCACATGACAAGGCCTTGGAGGGTCTTTTAACTCTACTTTGACTCAAATAAATTCTCTTTACAATATGTGACATGCCCAAATGGGTCTTCAATACAGGACAATGACTCAATTGAATTCTATACTAAATGAAAATACCTAGAAGCACTCAATGGGTGCTTGATCTAAAAATAAATTTCCCTTGAGCATGAAACCCATGCCTCAAGAATAATAGTAAGAAATTAATTTTATATTTACATCAAATACATAAAATCATGATTACATATGACAATATGAAGACCGAACCTATTTACATATTTCAACACTCCCTCTTAACTAGGGAGGTATTCATAATCCATACAAGGTACTTGGACATTCTCAAATTAAAGAATTCTCATAAGAAGAGTCAAATTGCTAAGCCATATTATAAGCTACTTCCTTAGCTTATACCATATCTTCTCATCATATAAACCAACATTTTCACCTAGCAAGGCCATAAGGAACAGCTCTATCTCTCCACAAGATTAGATTACAATGTTGGCGAGACCAATTACTGATAGACACCATCATCATTGTCTCTCAAGGCACATACCCCACCCAATTTTTCATAGGGTATGTCCTATTAGAACAATTCCTATCTTGGAATAACACATCCTCAAGGAACTTCCTCTTCGACTACTCTTATCTTTGATGCCCTACCTCATCCTTAAAGAGTATCAAAATCAACCTCAGATGTTTACCCAATCCTCCATTATTTCTTCACAATATGAAGACAATAATGATGTGTCTATATCTACCTCTCAACTAGGGAAGGTATATGCATTCCTCTAACATGAATATACCTAAGCTTCCTCTAATACGAGGACTTGTCCAAGTTCCCTCTTAACTAGGGACTTATTTCGAACAACAACTTTCTGCTCTTTGGAGGAGATCATGGTACCTTTAGCTACTTGTAGAGCTCCTCTTTTTGATGTCATGAATTTTATCTCTATCATTATGGAGCCTTCCTATTTTATGTTTCTCTTTATAGGGCATCGACCATCCATCACTTTCCTTCACAAACCATATTAGTCGTGTCATCATTCTCTTCATCGAAAAGTGATCTTCTAGCCCACATCTGAATTTTTCTTAATCCAACTATATTTTCCAAATCATGTTATTTCCAGGATCTTAAATCCATTCTTGGTTGTAGGTGACATCTACAACTTACTTTCGGTAGCCCTGTTTCAACCAAACCATATGTTGTTTAAAAATAAAAATGAACATCAAATCAAAATTACCTTTTAGGATGGCCTTTCATCATGAAATTTGCTTTCTTGCAAGATCAACATCCTGCACATTCATAAACACATCTCCAGGGCATTCAATGCCACGGGTATCCTTTCTTTTCAGATTAATCATAGTCTTCAGACCTTCTTCATGGATATGTCTTAGAAAATTCTCTCAGTCATCGAATTTTGATCACTTATATTATATTATGTGACCATAGTTTCATATTTCACGAATTCCTCTTCCTTTATTCACAGATTGCTTCCAGAAACTTCCATAAATAGTTCCTTCATCTTGTCAACTACCTCATATTCCATATGAGGCCATATTATGTTAATTTCATCTTGTAAATATGTGAAATAGTACAATATATATGCCTTCATGCATATTACCAAAGGAATATATTCTTCTTCTTCATTCATGCTCATAATATAGGTCTTTCACCCATGATATCTACAATTATACGATGACATGACTTAAACATATACATAGCTCTTTTCTTATTTTGGTCATCTAAATTTCCTTCAGTAGCTTCCTTTCCTTACTTGAAATTTCTTTAACCATTTTGACATGATGCATTATTTTTTCACCATACCATCATCTTAAACAAAGAATCCCATATAGGGTGGAATTGTTAGCGAGACACTTGCTTCTTCCAAGTATAGGTGAACCTTCTAATGAATATTTCAACGGAGGATGTTGATTATCCTCAGCCTAAAAATTATCCTTTCTAATGATGATGATGTATGATGAATTCTTTCTATCTCCTATCATGCTAAACACTTTTCCTTAAACCATATAGGCTACTTATGCTTTCAGTGGGGTCATCAAGAACTTCTTTCTTTCTATGATGACTGCTACATCCATTCAGACTTCTACTTCAGCTATAATTTCAAGTTTATATAAATATGCCATGAGCTCTTACTTTAATCATATGTTTCTAATATGATGAATGCTAACAATTATTTTTAGCTAATAGTAATCTTTAACTATAGTAGAGGTCTTTTCACCTCCTACTTCACCTTGCTATAGAGACCTTAATAATGAAGATCTATCCCTTATTTCATAAATTTCTTCTACTTCTTTGGTGATATGGGCTTCAATTCTTTCTTTCCTTTTCTTGTTGTACTGATTGAGTTTAAGGCAATCTCTCTTGTAGTGCCCATATTCTTGACATTCATATCATTGGATCTTTGACATATGGATCTTCTTCTTATTTTTTAGGATCAAAATTCCCAAACTTTCCTTTTTCTCTTAGCCATGGAAGCAAATGCTTGAATTTTTTCACTTGGTCCCACATAAATATTTTCTTTTATCCTAGTTTCTTCAATATTACACAATGACCAGAGTTCACAGAATGGGGTGGCTTCATTATTTCCATAGATGCTTGATACGAAGTTTCCCCATTCATCAAGTAGTGCATTAAGCACCACGATTGGCATTTATTTAACAAACATTATTTCCCCAAACTCTTTCAATTGGTCTCTTATTTATGACACCCTCATAAGATATGAGGCTATCCCTTCTTTTTTTGATACCTTCATCTTCTATAGCTCAGTCCTCAAAGAGATGACTCTCCAGTGGTGCTTACAGATAACAAGTCTACTAACTTCTTGTAGATTTATTTTGATGTCTCCAACTTTGATGCATAAGGTATGAGGGGATCCTTGATGGATTATATAAGGATTATTTGAGCCCTTATTTCCCCTTTCATATACTAAGTTATAGCTTGAGCTTATTCCTTTGGAGGTTTAGCGATTGAACCCTTAACATGTCCAATGACTTCATTTTATATGAGGATAAAACTTTCCTCTTCTTTCATGCAAGAAAGCTTGATGACCCAACCAATTTGTTTCTCTACTTGCAAAATGAAGTCATTTTGATAGATTCAAACATATATATAAAGATACTTACTTGTCAAGTGAAGATACTCCTAGATGATGAAATCTTCAACTTGATTCCTTTCTTGATCATATGTAAAAGATGTCTTCTTGATGAAGATGTCTCCCTTCAAGTATGCTTTGATAGTGATCCTTGACTCAAGAAGAGGAAGATGACCTTGATTCCTTCATGATGATGGAAAAGCTTCTTCTTGCTTCCCTTGGATGTAGAGACTTCAAGATGATTCAATGTTATTTTTTGAGTCGAGGTAGGGGCCCTTGAGATCTTCTTTGTGTGAGCTTCTCAATAATGATTCAAGTGTATAACCCTTCTTCATATGAACTAGGGTTTTGAGGTCTTATTCTATTTGATATGTGATGATCCTTGAGATGTGATGAATTTTCCTTGTTTAGATTTCTCGTCACTTATGTATCCCTTTCTTGATGGTTCGATGTCTTCTTTAATGTATCGACCTTTGATACTATTTCTGTTGGTCCTTCCACAAGTTGTATCCAAATATTCAGACATATATTAGAATATACTTACTTGTCAAGTGAATATACTCCTATATGAAGAAATATTCAACTTGATGCCTTTCTTGATCATGTTGATAATAAAATGTGTCTTCTTGATGAAGATATGTTCCTTCAAATATGATTTGATAATGATCCTTGACTCAAGAAGAGGGAGATCACCTTGATTCCTTAATGATGATGGAAAACCTTCTTCCTACTTCTCTTGGATGTAGAGACTTCAAGATGCTTCAATTTGTAGTCCTTATTTGAGTGGAGGTAGGGTCCTTGAGATCTTCTTTGTGTGAGCTTCTCAATAATTCTTCAAGTGTAGAACCCTTCTTTAGATGAGATAGGGTTTTGAGGTCTTCTTCTCTTTGATATGTGATGATCCTTGAGATGTGATTAATGGTCCTTCTTTTTTAGATTTATTGTCCCTTATGTATCCCTTTCTTGATGATTCAATGTCTTCTTTTATGTCTCGACCTTTTATATTCCTTTTGATAGTCCTTCCACACATTGTATCCCTTTCTTGATGGTTCTATGTCTTCTTTGATGTCTCTTCCTTTGATATTATTTTTAATGGTAACTCAGCTTTTGTAACATGTTGAGAAATCTAGGGGTAGTGAATTAATAGATTAATTTTACTTTGATAGTTTCTTGTGATGTAATTTTACTTAAATTTATTAACTTATTATTTCACTTGCTTATTATTAGTGTTTTATATCATCAAATGACTACCAAACAATAGAATCAATGAGACAATAGGACATAAGATATAGGATATCATCCAGGGCCAAAACCTCTCCTCTTGAGAGGAAAACCCACAAGAACTCTTCTCTTCTTATAGAACTTCAATTGACGAATTCCAAGACCCATGACCCTTGACCAAGACCCCTCCAAGACCAAGTATAAACATCTCCTTGATGATCTCCTCTACCTCCAAGTTAAATTTGGTAAAAATTGCTTCAGAACTTCATATTTCGGCTTATTGGTGCACGTATACAATTTCAACCTCTTCTTCAAAAATTCTATTTCACACGTGTGGCTAGAATATGGATCAATTTTCCTCTTTTCTCCTTCACTTGATTTGCTTTCTCTTCCTTGTCAATTTGACTTTCAAATTAGACTTCTTGCCATTGAAATATCGTCTCTTGCAACTCGATCTTCATTGCAACAATATGATGCCCTAAACTTTGCACATGTGGAGGAATATAGCCCAAAACATACCCAAAAACTTCAAATTTATTCTGATGGTTTCACCTCCTCTTCCTTGCTCTTATTTTTATATCTTATATGCTTTAAATGAACTTCTTGTGAGATGCATGGATTATCTCTTCAAGTGAGGCTAAGTGCTCTATACATTGGCTTCACAAGTGTTCAATAGGCAGACTTGTCCTTGTAGATAGGTTGACTTCTCATTTTGAAGGCCGACAGTATTGCTCCACATGACAAGGTATTGGAGGGTCTTTTGACTCTACTTTGACTCAAATAATTTCTCTTTAAAATATGTAACATGCCCAAATGGCTTGTTAATACATGAAAATGACTCAATTGACTTGTAGACTAAGTAAAAATCCCTAGAAGCACTCAATGGGTGCTTTATATAAAAATAAATTTCCCTTAAGCATGAAACCCATGCCTCAATAATAACAATAATAAATTTATTTTCTCTTTACATAAAATAGATAAATCATGATTGCATATGTCATTATGAAGATCGAACCTAGTTACATATTTCAACATGTATGTCATGCATCAACAGAGGAAGTGGGAAGAGTATTTTCCACTGGTAGAGTTTTCTTATAACAATGGGTACCAGGAGTCCTTGAAGATGAGTGTGTTTGAGGCACTTTATGGGCGGAGTTATAATACTCCTATCAGTTGAGTGATCCAATGAATAGGGTAACGATTTGACTGGATATGTTAGCAGAGATTGAACAGGAAATGCAGGTTTTTAAGAGGAATTTGAAGGAAACACGAGACAAAAAGAAGGGTTATGCAGATAAATATAGGGTATTTAAGGAGTTTAAGGTTGGGGAACATGTGTACTTGTGCATCAAGCCCAAGAAGAGATCCTTGAGAATTGGATCATGTGCCAATATGGCACCTCAATATTGCGGGCCTTTCAATATCCTTGAGAGGATTGGACTAGTGGGCTATCGACTTGCACTACCACCAAAATTGAAAGTCCGTGATGTTTTCCATCTTAAATTTCTTAAAATATCCATGAAGGATTTTGATCATGTGATTGATTGATCTGTATTTCAAGTGGAACCAGAAGGGGAATTCCAATCAGAACCTTAGTGCATTTTGCAGCAAAAGATGCTCTTACTCTAGAATCAAGCAATTGAGCAACTTAATGTATGGTGGAAGCACTTTGGACCCAATGAAGCTACATGGGACATGATTGATCAGATGTGGCCCTATGCATCCTTCTCTATTCGTCGATTGAGCAAATGTATGTTGATATATGTATTTGATGTTGTGTTTTGGTCATGTGTGTGCGTGTTTATATATATATATATATACACCACATCAAGTTGTGTTATAAAGCTCCATGGGAAGCATGTGTTTTGCTAGTTTATAAGTGTCATTGAACATCGAGGACAGTGTTCCCCCAAGGGGGCGAGATTTGTAACAACCCTTGGTTTATTTTCCTATGTAAATAAAAATAAGACCAAGGTCATGGGACACATACTCCAAGATTAATGTTAGGTAAAACATAATGTTGGGTATCATTTTTTATTAATAAAATGGCTATGGAAATTGGCAAAGCTCATGACAAATGAAAAGAAGCATATATTGGCATTTATTTATGAAAATAAATGGAAATAGGAGAAAAGGGAGATGAAAGGTCACAAATTTTCATGAGAGGTAAATTGAAGGGAAAATGGAGGAAAATAAAGAAAAAAAAGGTTTCAATGATAAAAAGGCTTATGAGGATAATTTCACAACTTTTGGTTGGTTAACCTTTTGTCAGTTTAGCTTTGGAGCTCTCATTCATTCTTTCATTCTCTCATACTCTTGCACACCTTAAAACATTCTTGGGGGATTCCTGGAGCACTTTATTTTTCACTTGGATTGGGGAAAGAAGGCAAAGGAAAGCAGGTAACCAGAAGGGAACAATTGGAATAGCAATTACAACGAGGTTGATTTGCAGGTAATAGGTTGTATGTGTGATTTCCTTGATAATTTGTGGATTTATGGTATATGCATGTGGTTTTATGGTTATGTGTTGTGATTGGCATAGATATTTGTCTGTATTGACAATGGTTTTATCCTTGCCTTGAAATTTTTGGACAGTTATGGTGTTGTGGGTTTTTCCACTTAATTGTTTTTTGATTTGTGCTCATAATTCCTTATGGTTGTGGGTTGGAACAAATTCTATGAAATCCCTACAATAACTTAGGTTGAGTTACTATTCCTGGAGCCCAGGTCTGGACAAATGCTCTGGAGCCCTTGGTGGGTTAATATAATAGTCCCTGGAGCCAAGTTAGATAAATTATTTAGAGCCTAAAAGGTTGTTGGTTGAGTTACTAGTTCCTGGAGCCCTAGAAATATTGGGTAGAGTCTAATCTCATTGGTGTTATTGATGTTCAATTGTGGAGGTTGAATCACTATGGATGAGGGTTGAGGTGGTTTGGCCTCTAGAATCCCTGGTTTGGTTTTGTTTTGGTTATTCCATGAGATCCCACATTCATGCTTGGAATATGGTGCGGGGCTGATTGGCTACAGAAAGAGAGATTTGGTTCAGCCCAATATATGGTCATGTGGTATGTGGAGGCCCCTGACTTGGTTGGTATTTTCATATGTTAATGAGATTTATTCTTCTATTATGATCCATGTATATTTTTAGTGATTATGTTGGCGATATTATGGTTGATTTTCCATAGTTTTTTATGTTGGTTATTTCCTAGTTATGTGATGTATATTACTTATGGCTCTTGACATGTTTTAATGAATGTATGAATGGTTTATGGATGCATGGATGTTGGAGAGGTAAATCTCCTCTGTGGATAGAGGCGATCCCACTAGCCTAAGAGTGGGTCTAGCAACAAACCAAACACGCTACGATATCAACTCTTAGTTACAAAAGATAAAGCTACGATGGATAGCCTACCTCAAGTCCTACGCTACTATTGTCAAAGGAGAAGTGTTGCTTCCCATTCCTAGCTTGACAGATCACAATCCTTTCACTCAACGTGTTCGGACACCTATACATATGCAGATAAAAACGACAACATACAACGTAATAATTCAAACATGTAACTATCAATCAGTTCGAAAAGATCGAATCAAGTTGCATTACACAAATAAGAAATACAACAATAGAACCAATAACGTGGTCGAGCATATATTAAAATACGAAAGAAAGATTACAACCGAGTTCCGACAATGCGTTCTTCCTTCGGCAGGGCTTCCAGTGGAGCATGTCTCACAAATCTTGTCAGTAATTTAGACAAGGCTCTCTCTCTCTTATGGGGTTTTCCTTAGCTCTGCTCTCAATAGTTGCTCAGCTATAGTTTTCTTCCCAAATGTTCAGCTAGGTTGCAAATAGAGAAGGCAGGCTTTTATAGAGGGAGAAGGAGAGGTTAGGATCCCTATAATCATGGGGGAGAGTATTCCTATCTCTTAGGAAGGTTCCATGAGAGGTGGAAAACCACTTCCTAAACAGGGAGATCCGAAACCAAACAGCCCAACCTCTTTTTGATGATTCATTCTGAAGTTGTTAGAATCAAACTTCCGCCTTTTTTTTTTTTTTTTAAATTCCCAAATAGGCTTGGCGCAGGCAATACACAGTGATAGAGTGCCAGGTGACGTGGGCTTAGTGTAAATTTCCCAGGTCAGAGCGAGTGATGGACTGGCTGCTCATGCCTATGCCCAGACATATGTTTTTATTAATTTTCTAAGGAAATGTTCTTCAAGAGAATTCTTATCCTTATGCAGAAGGACGCCATCAAGGTGTTTTCAAGACATTTTACTGTTCACAGGTCATGGGAATAGTCCTCCAATGTACGAGACGAGGGATTGTAGGGACGGTGAAAAAATGTTGTGTAACAGATGCCCCCTAAAGCATGAGGTTCGAGAGAGAGGGAGGGGTGAAATGCTTTATGAGAACGCATTCAACTGAAAACACTATCGTTGGAAGACCTACGAGTACAAATACAACTGATATCTCTAATACATGATACGCGGTATGGGCGCGGCCATCCATAATAAAGTGTACAAAAACTGAGATCCAAGGTATGGACGCAGACATCCAGAAAAATAAGGATCATCAAGTAGACTCAGGCATGGTCGCAGCCATCTAATCAAAAGATTCATGTAATAATTCATAATAATCCATAAATAACTCGCAGCTTGGATTTCATCAAAGAAAATCCAGGGTCTTGCGCTCCATCTCGACCTGAACAAAGTACAAGTTTGAGCATGCGAATATGTAAGCTGAAGTCAAACATGAAAGAACATCGTCTGATTACCAGCCAATGATGAAAACTATTAACAGACGCGAGAGAAACCACCAATAATGAAAATGGCTCTCAAGGTACAAAAGGTACAATATACGGAATATGAACATTGATATGGTGTCGAACACCCGCAGAATCATCCGATCGAAGGCCAATAAAGAAAACCTTGCGTTGAATGCGAAGAACTTTCCATTGAGGCATGCAGGCTCCAAGGTACCTGAAGGGAGTCTCTAGATCAACTTCCTAGATAATGAGCTGGAGTCGACAGGAAGGGACCTTGATCGAAGGTGGGCCATAATGTTTCCCACATCCTCAACGCGAGATAGAGGAACATGATTTTTGTGAATCAAGACCAACAAGGAATCAGACGGAGGTTGAAAACTGCAGAGGCAAACTTCTCTTAAACATATCGGCGGCATGACACTGGATTTGGAAGTATTTGACATCAAGGGATCTGAGGTCATGGTGACATGGAAAAGAGCAAATGAGCGGTCAAAAGAGATTACCCAAACCCATGGAAGCAAGCAGATAACGAGATGAGATGTCCCCAACCCGACACGAATGCAGAAAAGTGCCACGTTCAAGAGCAATATACTGCCAACACGACTACGATTTGGTTCCATTTTCCCCTACCATTTCTAGCGAGTACCCCAATTATTTTTGAAAATAAGCTTGAAGGGGATAGCATGTGCTTGCGATGTAAGTTTGTCCTTTGGACAAATCCAACCTAGTACATTTTACGAGCCCTAGGAAGGAGAAACTCGAGTAACGTCATTGCGACAGAGTTTGATGTCATCAGTTTTAATGAGTCTGACAAAGGAAGAACTCGACATATTTTCATATTTAGAGATTTTGAAAAGAAGGTGGAAAAGAAAACTCTAGCAAGGCCCTTTTCGTAAATAGTCCCTCAAATCCGAAAAGGTAGAAAATTGTGTCTGAGAAAACCTCCTAGTCGCGATAGGCTAAGGTATTCCTTTTTCATAAGTAATCCATCTTAGCCCGAAAAATGGGTAAACGTATACTGGGTAGATATCATTTCGCAGCTATTTAATGAGTTCAAAACGAAAAGAGTCTCAACAATCTTTTCAATTTTTAAGAGTCAGAAAAGAGCTGAAATATGATTCCTCTTGGAGGAACGAGTGGTATAAAGGATAGCTACTGGTTTCGGTAATGGTGGAACTACTCAGAACAAGTAAAGGTCAAGAGGCTGGCTAACAAGACCACTGATCACAGCGGTTCCTCAGGAATGGGTGAAACAACCAAGTGAAGGCATATGATCGGCCAAGCAGATAGTAACGATGGAGTGAGAAAACCAAGGCTCATCTGGAAAAATAGGCTGATAAAATGGCAATCTGGAAAAACAAGCTCATAAAATGGCAATCACAAGAGGTAAAAATGGAATGGTTTCATTTTTACAAAAGCTTGAAATTAGGAAACTCTACTTGAAGTTAGTTTCATTTTTACACAAGCTTGAAACAAAGATAAACTATGCTTGAAACTAGTTTCATTTTTACACAAGCTTGAAACGGAAACAAAATATGCTTGAAAAAGTAAGCATGACCCCAGCATGGTGACTCAATTCGAGGTACATTCCCCCCAAGCTTCATTCCATGCACCTGAGTAAACAGATGGAGGGAGTGAAGGTTCAATTACGAGATCAAGAGAAAGACATGACTGGGATTTTACAAGATCGTATCAAAGACTCAAATTGAACAGGGAAGTGTTTCATTGTTTTAACGAGGTTGACACATTAAAAGAACTATCCTCAAGGACTAAGTCATTTTTTAACGAGGTTGACATAGAAAATGAACTATCCTCGGAATATCTTGTTTCATTTTTAACGAGCTTGACATAAGAAAACAAACTCTACTCCGAACACCTTGTTTCATTTTTTAAGGAACTTGACACAAGAAAAAGAACTCTGCTCCGATGACCTTGTTTCGGTTTTTAAGGAGCTTGACACAAGAAAATGAATTGTGCTCCAACCATCTTGTTTCATTTTTCAAGTAGATTGACACAAGAAAAAGAACCCTGCTCCTACCAAAACTCATCATGATGAATAAGAATTCATAGATTCCAAGAGGTTCGCATCTGATGGGAGAACAACATCTTGAAAATTAGGACCCAATGCCCCCAGCACATGATGCACAATGGTAGCATCACTGACTACAGGCATAGGATAGGTAGCCACATAATTAACTTGTGGCGGGGAATATACAACCGGCGGCTAAAGACCCGGAAAGGACGATGGTGGACCAGATGTCATGCCAGGACCAAAGAATGAAAGTTGATCAATGGTCACGATCCGACCTTTGTGTGTAAAATAAATCACACGAAAGAGGGAGGAGACAACTGCCCCCATGACATAAGTATAGTCGCGCCCCAAGAGAAAATTAAAATCCAAGGGGCCTGGAACAACCATCACGTCTAGAAGGACAGTTTTCCCTCCCAAAGTAACAGGAAACTTTGGAAGGATCCCTAACAGTTGACTGGTTCCTCTGTTAAAATCCAACAGATTCTACGTAACAGGCATAAGCGATGGATAACTAAAAGCCTGCCAAGTAGTGGAAGACAAAATACTAACAGACGCGCCTTCATATATAATAGTTTTGGGTACGACCAGATCAAAGGTTTGTACCCTTATCTTGAAAGGCACATAAGACGGAAGGCAGTATCCTACAAATCGACTTCAATCGAAGGAAGCGACCAAACTACTCGGAGGGGGTACCATCGAACTTAGATGGTCTTCCCTCGGTGTTACCGAAGCAAGAGGAGCATCCTCTGAGATGTCCATCATGGGAGTAGGAGGAGCAGTTTCTTGGACTACAGGGACAGAAGAATCTTTCACCAAGTCCGAAGAATCTGATGAAACAAGAAGAACATGAGGGGAATGAGATCCACTCCCAACGGAAAATACCTGATGAACCATAGGCGGGATCAAGTCGACCAATTCCACATCCAAGGGTTGGTCGGGAATGGATTCCTGAATTTGAATTTCCGGGGGAGCGGGATCGACCAAGGATGACTCTTGGCCGATCATGGAATCAACTAGCGGAGGATTCAAAGAAAGCTTCTGGTAACTAGCCAGAAGGCAGGATGCAGAAATAGTAGGGTTTTCGAACACTCTCTTGGCTTCATCCATATATGGACAAAGGTGAATGGGATGATGCCCTTCACACAACTTACAGGGATTGGTAATCTTACCCTGTTTCTTATGAGTCTTATCATGACTAGTCAAAGATGTGCCACCAATATGACTTCCAGAAGCCAAAGGCAACAATGGACGTTCGTTGGACTATGCGTCAAGTACTTTGGGAATGTCAGGGCAGTGTCGAAGAAAGTGGTCACCTTTGCACAACATGCAAGGGAATTTGACTTTTCGTGGAAGTGGTTTGTTCCGGCGCAAGCTTCAAGTGAATGTGGCCGGTTCTCGCTATCCGACTTCTTCTTCTTCTTCTTCTTAGCCACCTAGTTACTAAAGCCCATACTTTCACCAGGAGAAGTAGAAGAGGAGGACGAAGAAATAGGCGAAGAAGGGAGAGGTCCACCTTAGAAGCAACATGATGTTATTCAGGTGGAGGAGATGGTTGTACGGTGGATGGAACACTCGGGACCACCAAGGTTGAAAATAACCATACAGGAAATCCAACAGTTAAACCAAGCAGGGACAATGTTTCCATATAAGGAGCACCAACATTTGCAAAAGCAGGAAAAGGGATAGGATTCCCTTCGGAAGGGATTCCTGGGTTAGTGAACTCCGAAAACGTTGCCATTAGAAACAACTTTAAAAACAACACCCTAAGGAAAGTAACTTTAACCAGAAATATTTCGTAGGTAGTTAATTTTTAAGACATTGAAACAAAACTCTACCATTTCATATTTTAAGAGTTGTGAAACAGGAAAAAGGTGACTCTATCACTTTCAAGTTGGAAACGAGCATGAAAGGACAAGTGCTCGATGATCTTTTCAAGTTTATGGAGTCAGTAAAGATCAAAAATGATTTCTCAGGTAGTCTAGGTAGAAGGGTGTACCAGGTTCCCGTGAACTGCCATATACACCTTGGTTATAAAATGAAAGAGAAATCAACCAAGGACTTGACATACGTGCAGGTAGTCTCCCCGAATTTTGTGTTCAGTGTATCACGGTTACAAGGCAGCAGACTCGGCTTCCTATGGATAAAAGGGATTGCAACCTAGAGGGGTCTCCCTTATATACTCGATGGTACGAGGAGCACAAGTCCATACTAGCGTTGTCTGAAGCTAGATGGCGAGCGACAGTTGCTAGGTTTAAAGACGCCGGAACATGTCTCTGACTTAGACCACTAAATATTCCATTAGGTTCCAATGTTGCCTTAGGTTAATTCAGTCAATTTTAAATTTTATCTTCAATTTATGTTTCAATTCCAAGGCCTTATCGAATGTTGGATCTCAGAAAAACTTCTAAATGCGAGCTACATGCCAAATAAATACCATTCCATTCAATGAAAGGCTATCTACGAGAGAGTTAAGAGCTTCCAAGTAATAGCAATAATATGAACATACAAAAACATCCACTACTGAATCTGATGCAATCTAATGAAACTGAAAAGCTCTTCCCTAGAATTATATAATGCTAGAAATGCGAAAGATTTTTCAATTTTCACTATGCTAATCAAGAATGCAAAAGAATTTTTTTTGTATTTTTCAATATATCGTATCAAGTGCACTAAATGGTATAAAAATTCAATCAAAACACCAATTTGAGAATGGTGAAGCGAGAGCTGAAACAAAATAATTTCACTCAACTCAAAACAAGCCCAACAAGACTCAAACCAATGACGAAATCCCTCAAATCAAAGAAAGATCTCAAAAGAGACCCAAACAAGTCGTGTAATCTAGGCTTGGAGTGACGAGATTAAAACTGAATGAAAGAGAGGACAATCACTCAATTAACACCATCACTCAAATGGATCCAAGAAGCTGAATGCAAAGAAGCAGAAACGAAGTTGACTGGGAAACCAAGGACCCAAAACTCTCACGGGAGGCTCAGCAGGCTGAAGCAACTAGAAAACCTAGGGCTGAAAATCAAAACTGACAGAAAAGAGCAAACACCCGAAGGATAAGGGCTAATATCAGTCAAAAACAAACCCAAAGCATTCAAATCAGGTTAAGAAAATACCCAGAGACACCAAGATGGACCAAAAATTCCAAAATAGGAAAAACCTAGCACCTACAGGAATTGACACGACTGTCTGGCTGTAATTCACGCCAGACAGGGGATGGTGCAAGTGATAAACTGGCAACAAGCGCCAGCTAGCACAACTGTCAGGATGGAACCCACGCCAATCAAGCCAACCTTGGAAAGATGGAAAATTTGTAAAAACAGAGGTCAAATTGATCCTCTAGGGCTGAACAGGGGTCTTAGACTCAGCAAAGATAATCAGAAAAGCAAGCTAAGCAATCAAAGACCAAGAAGATGACCTATAGGACGAAATAAAAACTCACACTGATCCCTAGTGGAGTCGCCAATTTGTTGACAAGGTAAATCTCCTCTACAGACAGAGGCAATCCCACTAGCCCTAAAGTGGGTCTAGCAACAAACAAAACATGCTACGATATCGATTCCTAGTTACAAAAGACAAAGCTACGATGGATAGCTTACCTCAAGTCCTACACTACTGTTGTAGAAGAAGAAGTGTTGCTTCCCATTCCTAGCTTGACAGATCACAATCCTTTCACTCACCGCGTCCGGACACCTGTACATATGCAGAGAAAAGCAATGACATACAATGTAATAATTCAAACATGTAACTATCAATCAGTCAGAAAAGATCGAATCAAATTGCATTACACAAATAAGCAATACAACGATGGAACCAATAACGTAGTCGAGCATATATTAAAATATGAAAGAAATATTACAACCGAGTTCCGACATCGCGTTTGTTGAGATTAAACAAGATGATGAGCTTAGTGAAAAGAGTCACCTTCACTTTGCGGGGCCCGCAGTTATTTTTTTAAGCAGTTCATTTTTAGACTATGTCTATTTTTAGACATGTCGATCATATTCTATGAGTTGTAGGATGCTATTTGTGGATAGTTGGTCAAGTTCGAAAATAGATGGACTTCTATTTTTAGACATATTGGGCGGAATCTATTTTTAGATTGCCAGTCTAAAAATAGATATGTCGAATATTATTAGCTCTTAATAATATTTAGACTCTAAACATTATCTTATTCTCTTGGAGCACTTCAGTTAAGTGCACAGATGTGGCACAGGAGCTGACAGAAGGAATTATGTTATTCCTGAGGGTTAAGTGGAGCTATTGCATGGAGACTTCAGTTAGAACTCATGTGACAGAGTTTGGTGGAGTTGTAGAAGTAGTTGGTGGAGTTGTGTTCAGTTTAACTCAGTTAGACACAGTTGAGCTAGTTGTATCTAGTCTAACTGATTGATACACTAGTGAGAGTGGTGTGAATTAATTAATAATTAATTCACTAAATATTAACTCATTAATCAACTGAAGAATACATCAGTTAACTACAGTGCATGGACAGTTTCAGTGGAGACTAGTGGAGAGGTAGGTGAAAGAGCAAGTGTGACTATCAATTGTGACTATAGTGATGCATTGGTTGCATCCAACACTCAGTGGAGATGCCAATGAGGATTGCGCAATGCAAGCTAGGTGGATTCAAGTTCATTCAGAGCCATTCTTCAACAGGGATTGCGCAGTAGAGGCAGGCTAGCAGGTGGCAGAGATCGGTGCATGGATTTGCTAGATCGGACCTGATTAGTGTGTAGCGATTGTATTGTACTGAGAGCTTGACATGTTCAGCTTTGTATGAGGATTGTTACATGATCTCTATGACATATATTATATACAGATAGTTGGGGTTTTCAGCTTCAGGCTTTCCCATTAAATCACTGTGTTAATGTGTGTGAATTTTTATGGTTTCATGTGTGCATTACAATTGATTTAATTTCCGCATGTGATGATCAATGGTGGAATAGATTCTGTATTGTGCATGAAGTTAAAATAGTGTGTGATCAGGATAATCTTGGATATATAACACATAACTTATATAATTTCTACATGGTATCGGAGCAGTTGATCATTGGAGCAGATTTCAATTATTGAAGTGGTTGAGTTTTGTGCTGGTGGAATTCGAATTTGTTGCAGTGTTTTCTTGGTGTCGAAGTTGAGCATTCATTGAAATGTCTTTCAATGGATTGTGATTAGAGTATTCCCTTGATGGCAGCTCAAATTATATTGCATGGAAGGAGAGGATGGAGGTGGTGCTGGTTGATAATGGGTTGAAGGAGTTCATAGATGCAGAAATTCCAAAACCTTCTTCTAGCGATGCAGCCACACTTGATGCATGGCAAAAGAAGACAGCAAAGTGTCGAAGGATTTTGTTGGAAGGTGTGAAGGATCACATAGTGTCCATCCTTCATGGTAAAGCTCTTCCATTCTGTTGAAGCTTAGAAAATCTCTGCTTCAAACATTGGGGAAAACCACCCGGTCGGGACCTTAGGACAGCTCCTTATCCGTTTGGTATGGTGGCTCCGACTGGATTGAAAGGACTAGTTTCCTTATAACTAGTGGGTTGGTGATGGGTTGATTTGGATGAGTGAAAATGGGACTAAATAACTAAAATGAAACTATCTAATTTAATCTAAATACTAAAAATATTCTAAAGTTAACCCGGGTATCATATGTGAATACAACTTAAAATTGTTCCAATTGAACAATAACCATAAAAATGTATTATCGTTAAATTAAAATGTGCAGAAACAAATAAAGATAACTCTGTTTAAGAAATTAAATAGAGTTATATTAGCATATTGTATTCATCATTCTATATCATCTACATACACTTATGAAAGATAACATTTCAATTATACTCAAAAACGATATATAAAGAAACGTTGTGAAAACCAAATATGTATAAATGATAGCAAATTTTAAAGCAAATATCATATGACAAAAGAAATCAACAGTGAATAGATAAAAATACCTTATCCATCTTGAAAGCTTTCAAATGAAATCTGATACTCTAATCCAGTAATTCAGATGCAAAATCAAATCCAAGGTACAGAAATGCAACACTTTAAAGATAATTATGCATAAAATCACCAGATGTGATCCTTTATAAAATATAAGAGGCAATGGAGTACAGAAATGTAATCTCCAAGTCCAAAATATTATAATTCAGGACCCTTCTCTAAATGCATGAGAAGGGTCTAAATACTACTAGCTAAATCTAAAAATATCTTATTACAAAAAATAAGTATTCGGTTTAAATGACCATCCTTTTCCTAGGAAAAAATACAGTAAAACTAAAACTAAATCTAAAAATAAAGACTATTAAGTAACTACTTATGAACTTGATCTTTAAAATTGCAAGCATCTAGCATTGTTTTGAGAAGAGGTGGTTGGCTGACTTCAGATTTCAACTGTCCTGAAAAGACAGAATCGGCAAGTGTAGGCGCAATCTTCTCAGCAGAACTAATGATGAAATTAAGCGCACTGCATTGACTGTGTGGTTTCACTAAATATGTCCAGTAAGAATCCCAGTTTAATCTTGTCAATCCTTGGATTGATTTTGCTTTTTCTTCCACCTTTTGTGTCCATTCTGTTTGCAATTGATGCGCCTGTGGAAGATATCCCGGAACAGTTTCTGAAATCAAATTTGCTTTATGCAAATTCTCATTTACACAATCAGTAAGACTGCTTGCTGCTGTAGCTGACTTCTCTGCTGCTTTCTCTGCCCCTCTAATTTGTGCATCCCAGTCATTGAAAAGTATTTCTTTATGGTTTTCATTAATAATTGGTGCACCAGCTTTTCTTCCTTCCTCCGTCTTTTTCCATACCAAATAATCAGTAACTTTTTCATTAATTAAATCATAATCATTTCGTAAATCTACGACATGATTAGTGATCTTATCACTTTCTTGACAAAAAGAGTTCCATTGTAAGATTTTTTGGCATAAGACTTCTTCTTGTTGCAGTAGTTGATTGTTTAAAGAAATAGTTTCTGAAATAAACTCTGGAATTTTAGGATCATCTTTGTGTTGATCTTGGATAATCTGTATTTGTTTCTCTTTATCAGCTAAACTTTTTTGATATCCAATTTGCATTTCTTGAAGTTGTTGCTGTAACTTTTCAAGTTTCATTTGTGCTTCATTATTGGCATGTACCTGTTGCAATTGCTGTTGTAGAACTTGTATCTGTTCTTCTTTTTCATTTAATAAGAGATGTATCTCAAATGCTTTGTCAATAGTTGCGGAAGCATAAGCCCCCATTATCTGAGATAACTTAGCAAGATTATCAGTAGGCTCTGTGGTAGGATCCTTCCACAAAACATCTAATTGTTCTGCTTCAGTAGCAATTGCACCTTCTAATTTTCTCTTTTTCCTTTGTTTTTTCACTACTGCTTTATACTTTGGGTTGTAGAATACATCTAGAGGAGGAATGTCCTCTACATTAAGTACAATTTCAGAAGAGGGAGTGACAGGTATATGCTCAGTTTCTGTGACTGTGCCACTTATTCCTGTGCTCAAAACTTTTGTTGTCTGTACAGGGGTCTCTATATTCTGTACTTCCACATTAAGCAATTGATTAAAGCTTTCCCATTCCTTGTCTAATTCAATTGTGACTAACTATTGTTGTACATTGGCAGGAGGAGGATTTATCTGCTGAGAAGTCAAAATTTGCTGTTGTGAAAGTTCTTTCGATTGAGCAGTATCTTTCACTAATTCTTCATTTATATTCTGCTCTTCATTAGACTTATTAGAAATTTCATAAGTCTCTCTTTCAGATTTTGACTTAGACTTATCTGTACTTGAGCTGCCACTTATACTGACACTAGGAGTTGGTTCCCTTGCGGGTTCCAAACGCAAATTTTCCAAAGGGATGGTGGTCAGTCTTCTTTCTCTGTAAACCTTAAATTCTTGAAATTTTTCTGGAGATAACTGCATCTGTGCTGAATGTAGAATTTCTTTCAGTGTGGATTTTCCTAGGAATATATCATCGAAAGGGTCCTCTTCTCCGGAAAATATCCTTAATTTGATTGCAGTGGTGAAATTTTTAGCAACTTCATTAGGGTCGAATAACATTTTTTCAAATTTAAACAATTGTAAGCATGTAATATTGCTTACTTACTTGAATGCATGTCCAATATCAAATAATGAAAATGTTCCACAAGCTACGGGAAATTGTGGCCAAATGGCTTTCTTCTTATCTTTTAAATCCTTTGTCAAACCTCCTTGACCACAGGTTTGGTATGCAATTTCCCGAGCTATAAGTTTATCAGAAACATATAAGGGTAAAACATGAGGAGAAGCAGAGCTTCCAAAAACCCTTACATAGGTAAACCATTCTTCCCCAAGCCATCGTGCGACGGGGAGAATGTCGACTTCTGCTTCTGGGGAAAACCTTGGAGCATCTTTATTATACAATGTTTTGTGCAGAGGCAACATTATGCCGTGGCAAATCTTGTAAAAATGAGGAATAAACTTGGATTCCCATAATTCCTTGTGATACACATGAATAGGCAAAGGATCTTGAATCGTCCATTGCCAACCCATCAAAGGGAATTTAGAAACAAAGCAGATAACGTCCATAACATAGGCAGATAGATAAAACGGAGGATAAATCCTCTGAGAAACAATTCGTTTAGACCGGTAATGGAAAATAGCAGTGGCCAAATTATCAGACAAGATTTTGGCCCAGTCTACAATTGTAGCGTTAACAGCAGCATTCAACAAAGGGAGCCATTCAGGCAAGATCATATTTATGTTAGACTTTCCAAAAAGCCTGCATAACATAGCAGCAGCAAAACAATATGGAGAGGTGAGTGAACCAGTACTGTACATACCGTGTTTGTTTTTCTTCAATGGTTCATCTCTCTTGGTCCACTCCTTTGTGCATTCCACCAAATTTGTATGTTCTTTGGCAAAATCCTCCATAAATTGTTTATTATAAGTTGCCTGAGGTTTTGGAAAATGATACATCAGCCTCAAATCTTCCGTAGTGAACGACCCGATGAGCTCTTGATCTGGAGTTCTAAATTGCCTATCTGAAATATCAGTGTTGTCCAGCACCCATTTTACCATGTCTGTATACGGAAGAATTCTTGGTCTTGCCGCTATCCTGTGCAGAAATGAACAAGCCAGTTCTTTAAGGGTTGCCTCAGATGAATTACTTGAGCCTGCAGTAGCCGCAACGTGCATTACCCTGGGATTTTCTTCTTCGAGCAAATTATACATTCCTTCCCAGGTGGTGATACCGGCATCCTTATTGCAAGCAGTATCCGCATAAAGTGAAGCCATTTCTTTATTTTCAGAATTTGAAATCTTCTCCTTCTTACCCATAATGCTCTGTGAACGCTTTGTATAGTCTTCTGCTCCTTCGCGCCTATGATTTTACGAGTTAATTGAGAGTAATGACATGAGAAAGGTGATGAGATAGTTTTAAATGCAAAAGGCGGATGAAATATATTATTTTAACGTGAAACGACCTTTCAATTAAAACAAAATCCCATTTATCATTAATTGACAATCCATTCATTTAATTCAATCATTAAAGCGCAAAACGGATATTGATTTATGGAAGGATTTTCTTTGGACAACGCGTTTTTACGAATCTACGACATTGCGATCTGCAATTTGCTGTGCAATATCGCAAAATCGTAATATCGCAGATCACAGTCATCGCAAAACATACTTATCGCATATCTCAATATTTATAAATCGCATCTTCATAATATCGCAAAATCGCAATATCGCAGAATCACAATATCGCAAATATAACATACAAAAAGTATTTGTTTAACATCTTTTCTGCGATATGCGATTTGCGACCAATATTTTAATGTATAGGCTTTTTGGGATTGCGTTATCACAATATCGCAAAGTCGGAGTTTAAAAGATTCAGTTTTACAAAAGATATCTACCATTTGCGATGGATGCGCTATTTCGCTTAAAGAAAGATTTTATTGTAATCTATCATAAACTTAAGTGTTTCTTAAGGAATTTCCCTAAGTTATGATAGATTGTTTTATTTGAAAAGGGAAACAAATAATGATTGATTTTTTTGGATTTTTTAACTAAGGGTCCCCACTTATTTAGTATTATTACTAATATTAAATAAAAAGGGGGGTTGTTGCTGGCCACAACACATTCTTAATGTGGAAAGCTTTGACAGACTTGTTCCAAAGCAGAAGCAACCAGAGGAAGTTGGCGCTTAAAGACAAGCTCAGAAAAATAAAAATGGAGAAAGGCGACAGTATACCAAAATACCTCACGGGGTTCTTCCACCCAAGTATGAGCCGAAAGTGTGGGGTTATCATGATATCAGCATCACAGCCACCTCTCGAGCAAGATCAGCATAAGGCAAGGACTCAATGGTTCTGGAGAACCGCTAAGACACGGAGCGACTTTAATAGCCCATCTGTGCGGTGGAGGAGATAAGGTGGGGTACCAGGGATGGATCTTCATCAAAGAATGAAGATGAAGAAAATTGCACTTTGGCTGCCAAAGCAAGGAAAGGGAAGGGAAAGAAAAATCCTTCTCAATCTGGTGCGAAAGGCAAGAAGCAAGACTTGTCCAAGGTGAAGTGCTTTCACTGTCACCAACACGGACATTACGCCACTAATTGTCTACAGAAGAAGAAAAATAAGCATGCTACTGGATCTACAACTGGAGAGGCCTTAGCCTTGTAGTTTGAGCTTGATTTTTCATTGATCGAATGCTTGGTTTCAAGTGTGATGGGATCAGTGTGGTTTCTTGACAGTGGTGCGTCTTTCCATATGACCGGAGACAAAGATTTGTTCAGTGATCTGGATGAAAAGGATCTTGGAGTGCACATCGAGATGGGCGATGATGGTAGATACAGTGTGACTGGTATCGGGACCATTTCCTTTGAGAGGGAGTCTGGTAAACCTTCCATATTGAAGGATTTCATGCTTGTTCCAAGATTGAAGAAGAATCTGATCTCTGTGGCAATGTTGGAAGACAAGGGATATGATGTTGTTTTTAGCGAGGGAAAGGCTTTAATGCATAGTAAGACAACTGGTGAAACCCGGAGGATAGGGGTTCAAGTTAAGAACCTTTATCAAGTGCAGGTATATGGCTGTGCAGAAATGGCAGGCAAAGTAGAAGCATTGGTGAGTCGGGATGAGGGCGAATTGTGGCACAGGAAATTGGGCCATCTTCACCATGGCGCTCTGAAAATTTTGCAGCAGATTTCTACTGGGCTTCCCAAGGGTACACTTGTGCAGTCAGATCAGTGCAAGGGATGTACTTTGGGAAAATTTGTGAAGACCACTTTTCATCAGAAGGATAGTCGCGCCACGATGATCCTTGAGAGAATTCACACAGATGTGTGTGGACCTTTCTCAGCAGCTTCGATAGCAAAGCATAGGTATTATGTGATATTTGTTAATGAATTTTCTCGTAAGTGCTAGATCTTCTTCATGCCGAAGAAGAGCGAGACATACTCAAAGTTCTGTGAGTTCAAGGCGCTAGTTGAGAAAGAGTCAGGGAAGCAGGTGAAAGCTCTAAGGAGCGATAATGGTGGTGAATTCATCTCTGGTGAATTCAAAGACTTTTGCAGTGCAGAAGGAATTCGAAGAGAACTCATAGCGCCTCAGAACCCACAGCAGAATGGGGTAGCAGAGAGAAAGAACAGAATGATCATGGGTGTTGCACGGGCGATTTTGCATGATCGGGGCCTTCCCATACACTTGTGGGTTGAAGCATGCAACACTGTTGTTTATGTGCAAAATTGTTGTCTTCATAGAGTACTTGGCATGAGTACACCCGAAGAGGCGTTTTCTGGTAAGAAGCCTGATATTTCTCATTTCAATATTTTTGGCTCAGCTGTTTACATTCATGTGACGAAGGATGCCAGGAAGAAGCTGGATCCAACCGTAGAGGTTGGGATATTTTTGAGGTACACAGAAACACCCCACAACTATCATGTGTATTTTCTAGACAGTCGGAAGACTGTTATGCGATGGGATATCAAATTTCATGAGGCGAAAGCCATGAAGTTGTCGCTTGAGAAGGAGATACACTTGCATGTAGATGAGGAGCTACTAGTTCCTAAAGAAGAGCCTCTGGATGTGGATCAGCCACAAGAGGAGATTCATGGAGTGGAAGAAACCACTCATGCAGCGCCAAACATCAGAGGGCGGAAGCGCACTACAGAAGTTGAGCCACTGAATCTTGATGCAGCGCAAAATGTAGGAGCACCTACATCACAGTGCAGACAGAGACAGTCACCTGACCGATTTACTGGATACATGGCTCTGTTGAGCAAGTGTATCATGACAGAACCATCTTCTTTCGAGGAAGCTGTGGAGGATCCCGCATGGGTAGATTCCATGTGGAAGAGTATGATTCGATTGTCCGAAACAGTGCATGGGAGATTGTCCCAAGGCTGGAAGGGAAATCAGTGGTAGGTTTGAGATGGATCTACAAAGTGAAGCAAGCTATTGACGGGAGCATCGAGAAGTACACAGCAAGATTTGTTGCCCGGGGCTTCTCACAGATCGAGGGGATCGACTATGAAGAAACCTTTGCACCTGTCGCAAGGTATTCTTCCATACGGACCATCCTTGCTCTCTCAGTGCAGATGGGTTGGCACATTCATCAGATGGATGTGAAGACTGTGTTCCACAATGGATTCATTGAGGAGGAGTTGTACATAGAGCAGCCTGAAGGATTCGAAATCTTCAGTAGTGAGTCGCATGTGTGCAGGCTCAAAAGAGCATTGTATGGGCTGAAACAAGCACCTTGTGCTTGGTACACACAGATAGACAGTTATTTCACCGGACTTGGTTTCACCAAGAGTGAGGCAGATCCAAACCTATACCAGATTGTCGTGGAGGGTAAGTTGTTGATTATTGTACTTTATGTACATGATTTGATACTAACTGGTGATGAACTGTTGATACACTCATGCAAGGAAGATCTTGCAAAGGAGTTTGAGATGAAGGACTTGGGCCTTCTTCATTATTTCCTGGGATTGGAAATTTGGCAGCAGAAGGGTGGACTGTTTGTGTCTCAAGGCAAGTATGCCCAGGAGATACTAGAGAAGTTCAACATGCAAGGCTGCAAGCCTATCGACACTCCTCTTCCTGGTGGTTGGAGTAAAGATGACGCTACATCGGCAGAGGTAGTGGATGCCATTGTTAACAGTTGGTTGGTTCGCTCATGTATTTGGTCAATACACGACCAGACATATGCTACGCTGTTAACCAGATTTCACAAGCTATGGTTAAGCCTACCAAGCTCTTTTCAAAGGCAGGCAAGCATGTCCTTAGGTATCTCAGGGGGACATCTAGATATGGATTGTGGTACAGATAGTCGGATGAGTTGAAGCTGCATGGCTTCATGGATGTAGATTGGGCAGGGAGCCCAACTGATAGAAAGAGCACATTTGGAGGGATATTTAGTATCGAGTCTACAGCAGTTTGTTGGTACAGTAAGAAATAGAGATTTGTGGCACTCAGTTCAGCGGAGGCTGAGTACACGGCAGCAATTTTGGCTGCGTGCGAGGCTATATGGATGAGGAAGATCCTAGTCGGGTTGTTCGGTTCACACTTAGATCCTACTGTGATATATTGTGATAATCAGAGTTGCATTAAACTCTTGGTTAATCCAGTATTTCATGATAGATCTAAACACATTGACATCCGGTATCATCATATGGAAGTTATTGTGCGGTAGGAAGATCGTATTCTTTATCTTGCATTCATAAGGATCGGGAGTACGGATATTCGACAAGGCGCTCACAGGGAGCAAGTTCGAATTCACCATAGAGTTCAAGGATCGAGAATTTGGCCTACTAATGCCTATCTTGTTGAGAGGGAGTGTTGAAAATGCAACAAGATGATGGAGCTTAGTGAAATTAAGTCGCCTTCACTAAGTGGGCCCGCAGGCTATTTTTGGCGCAAAGTCTATTTTTAGACTATGTCTATTTTTAGACTTATGGATCATGGTCTATGAGTTGCAGGATGCTATTTATGGATGATTGGTCGAGTTGGTAAAAATAGATGGACCTCTATTTTTAGACATTGGGCGGTTTCTATTTTTAGATTGCCGGGCTAAAAATAGAACAGTCAAATATTAATAGCTCTTAATAATATTTGGACTATAAACATTATCTTATTCTCTTGGAACACTTTAGTGAAGTGCACAGATGTGGCACAGGAGTTGACAGAAGGAATTATGCTATTCCTGAGGGTTAAGTGGAGCTATTGCATGGAAACTTCAGTTAGAACTCATGTGACAAATTTTGGTGGAGTTATTGAGGTAGTTGGTGGAGTTGTGTTTAGTTTAACTTAGTTAAACACACTTGAGCTAGTTGTATCTAGTCTAATTGATTGATACACTAGCGATAGTGGTGTAAATTAATTATTAATTAATTCACTAATTATTAACTCATTAATCAACTGAAGAATACATCAGTTAACTACAGTACATGGATAGTTTCAGTGGAGACCAGTGGAGAGGTAGGTGAAAGAGCAGTGTGACTATCAGTTGTGACTATAGTGTTGCATGATTTGCAACAACCAGCGATTGGAGATGCCAATGAGGATTACCTGGTAATCCGGAGTTGATTCGAGGTTCATTCGAGCCATTATTCGGCATGGATTGGCCGGTGGGAAACGAACTAGCAGTGTTAGCGAGAGATCGGTGCATGGATTTGCAAGATCAAGCATGATTAGTGTGTAGCAATTGTATTGTACTGAGAGCTTGACATGTTCAACTTTGTATGAGGATTGTTACATGATCTCTATGACATATATTATATACAGATAGTTGGGGTTTTTAGCTTCAGGCTTTCCCGTTAAATCACTGTGTTAATGTGTGTGAATTTTTATGGTTTCATGTGTGCATTGCAATTAATTTAATTTCCGCATGTGATGATCAATGGTGGAATAGATTCTGTATTGTGCATGAAGTTAAAATAGTGTGTGATCAGGAGAATCTTGGATATATAATACATAAGTTATATAATTTCTACAGCGCTCTTCCTTCGACAGGTCTTCCAGCGGAGCGTGTCTCACAAAGCTTGTCGGGAATTTAGACAAGGCTCTCTCTCTTACGGGGTTCTCCTTAACTCTGTTCTCAATAGTCGCTTAGCTATAGTTTTCTTCCCAAATGTTCAGCTAGGTTGAAAATAGAGAGGGTAGGCTTTTATAGAGGTAGAAGGAGAGGTTAGGATCCCTATAATCATGGGGGAGATTCCTATCTCTTAGGAAGGTTCCATGAGAGGTGGAAAACCACTTCCTAAACAAGGAGATCTGGAACCAAACAACCCAACCTCTTTTTGATGATTCATTCTGAAGTTGTTAGAATAAAACTTCCACCTTTTATTTTTAAAAATCATTCCCAAATAGGCTTAGCGTGGGCAATACACAGGGACAGAGCGCTAGGTGGCGCGAGCTTAGTGTAAATTTCCCAGGTCGGCGTGAGTGATGAACTGGCTGCTCGCGCCAATGCCCAGACATATGTTTTTAGTAATTTTCTGAGGAAATGTTCTTCAAGATAATTCTTATCCTTATGAAGAAGGATGCCATCAAGGTGTTTTCAAGACATTTTACTATTCACAGGTCACAGGAATAGTCCTCCAATGTACGGGACGAGGGATTGCAGGGACAGTGACAAAATGCTATGTAACAATGGACTAAAAAATGTTATTGAAGTTATTATGAGATGGCATTAGACCTTCTTGGTGCTTCTCAGATAAGTTTCAAAATCCTATGATCATATATGTATTCATGTCCTCTAGCTTACATGGTTGTCGTGTTTTTGATGAAATGTCTAGGGTTTTATAAGCAGTTTAGGTCAATTCCTTGATCCGATTTTGAATGATTATTTTTTTCCTTATGTCATTTTTCATTCTGCGAAGTCTCAAGTAGTTCTGGGTATTTCTCTGGAGTTTGGCTTGGAATTGTGGCTCAAATCTCGGTATCATACCCTTTGAACTAGAATTTCGGGCTACAACCGCACTTAGGCAGTGTTGTGCATGCGGTTTGAGGCCTTCAACCACACCCAGGTCTTGTCATGCATGTGGTTGAGAGCCTAGGTTAGTGAAAAAGAACCCAACTTAAGTTTTGGTCACTTGGGATGGTTCTTTTTCCCCTGAGTATCCTGCAGCCCTGAGGGATGTTTTCAGTTATCAATTTGTGGTCAGTTTGCAGACCCCACTTCCTTAACTCAAGCTTGGAGGTTGGCTCATGTCATAGTAACTCTCTGTCTCATGTTTACCCTAACAAGTTGGTTAAATTAGGTAAATGTGGGAGGGGTGGCTACACCAACCCCCATGAGGAATGAGATGTCCTAAGTTATCCCATCAATCCATAGGTGTGTGTGATAATGAAGGTCATAGAGTGGGAAATAATTTAGGGTAGGTGCCATATCCATGTGACCAGCTAATTTGGGTCCAACATCCTGAGTGTATATATGTAAGGAGGGAGAAATCATGGTGACATGAGTTATCCCTTTCCTCGTCCTACTTTTTCCATCCCTCTAGTGCACCTTTTACTTTTCTATGTTTTTTACCTTTCTTTTCGCTGCATCAACATCCAAGGCCAATTTTTCGGGCCCAAACTTAAGGATGTGAATGAAATGTGCCAATCCTAATGACTAATGACCACAAACCTGAAGAATGGATATGAATAATGAAATATAGAAAATCATAATTATATATTACCTTGGACATGCTACATCAATCAATGCATTCCCAGTAGTACCCTTCCTAAACCTTGAAGGCCTTAGAGGAGGTCCCACTAGACTAGAGTTGAAGACTAACCTATCATGTGAAGTAAGGGAACAAGAATACAATTGAGATCAATTAATTATCCAAACATTCCTTGTGATCCATATCAGTATTACCCATAACATTAAGTGAAATCACGTGATTGCAAAAATGGTTAAAGTGCTTGTTGATAGATGACTCACCTTCATTCAAGAAGCAATGTTAGATGGGAGAGAAATATAGTTGGATAAATAAGTCCGGAAGCATGACACAACTCTATGTGATGATATTATAGGGTTGTTGGGTTGTCGATTTTCCAAAGATGATGAAATTTTTCTTTTATGGGTTACCTACATTTTGATGAGTAACAAGCCTAATGGTTGAGAATATGTTATTCCTTGTAGAAGGTCACATGTTCAAATCTAGAGGGGGATAAAATATAAAAACCTTCGTAGACATTGGCAGTTAAATTTAAACATGGAGACAATTCCCTTCTTTCACAAACAAGAGGGTCTCATACACTGATTTAATATCTAACTTATACCCTTGATCCGGGTAAATTTATGATACCCTTTTAACCAAGACCTTTTGCTACGGCTAATGTGTTAGAATTACATTTTATCAAAATCATTAATGAACACATGCAGATATAATCAAGAGGAAAACATGTCAACAATCACACAACAAAAATCTAAGCCGTTTAATAACGGAGTTCGTCCAGTGTGGACTACGTCTCTAGGCCTCGGTGTCTCGATGGTGTTGGCCACTTCATTCAGTGATGTAACTGTTGGTGATGTACATGGACATTTTTGACTTGTCATACAAGGAAAATCCCTCAACATGAGTGGAAAAATATCTCCACAAGACGTTTTGTTACAAGGAACTCTCACTCATCGCAAACCCCCTATCAACATGACAACTTCACACATGGTGATAAAGATTATCTCGCCATCAAGGCAACAAAGGGATCTCACAACATAAATCACCATCTATGATAAATACATACCACATCAAACACACATAAATATTTTGAATCTTACATCAAGCAGGAATCAACAACAACAAATAAACATAAAGATTCCCCATCATACATCAAGCAATAATCGACATGACATAAAGCATCCTACAGCGATAATCAATGAAGTACATGGAAACAACACTTCATATACCTCAACTCTAATGTTGGCTGAAGAATAGGTTGCTCAATCGCTAGATCTGAATGCGCTATCAAAAACGTGGCATCGCATGGTGTGAAATCGACTGTCCCCATGCTGAAATCCGACACCGTCATCCCATTCTGGAAAATGGCCGAAAAATCAAGATCTTTATTACGAAAACTGACACCGCCATCAGGTTCGTGTCACTGAGAGGTGTAAAATCCACATAAAATTTATCCAAATTGGACACTGGGAAATTTTGGCCCCTTTGGAAATGAGGCTCAATCAAGGTTCCACTACATCTGGCTCAAGCTTCAAGGTTTCGCGCATCGATCCACGTGCCTCTCCCTCCTGCTCTGCCCTGCAGATTCTGGGTTGGGTGGAGTATACAAAATGTGTTTTTGGCTCAACGGAAACCCTCATGAATAGGAGGGAGGAGGTCAAGAAGTCCATCCCCGACCCCTCACAATTTTGGTTTTCGTTTGTTATATTATTGACAGATCAAATGTGGTTGTTGTAATGTATATTAAATATGGTATACGGTTGTCGCATTTATATAACCGTATGTTTTAATTTGAATGTTGGGTTGAGGTTGGTGTTTTAATTTAATAACGGTGTTGTTATGAAACCATACAATCCAACAATATAACGTTTCAACCATATCATAACTTATGAAATTCGTTGATTTCGTGAGATTTCTCAACCATGTTGATTTAAAATATGCCCACCTTAGGATTTATGGTTATTATAAACATTTTTATATTGATTGTTTTTTTCATTTGGCATTTTCTTTTATATGATATTTTTTTAATATTATATTTTTTTGTCTTTTAGGCAGGTTGAGGAACGATGGAAGGGTGCTATGTGTCAACAGCTTAGGGGATGCTAGGTCCCACGTGTCTACTAGGACGCCATATGGCATGTTGTAGGCCCCACTTCCCTTACCTTAACAAAACTTCAAACTGCTCTAACTTTATTATACGAGCTCGTTGTGATCAGGGCAACTAGCTCTTCAATCTGAAGCTAAGTTTTCCATATTCCTATCTCTTTGAATTTTGAGCTTTCATAAGCCCTCTTTGTCCTGTGTGTGTCTCTGGAGCCACCAGGATCAATAGTGATCCTGGTTTAAATTGATTCAGGGCAAAGTTACAGAGTTCATAAACTCAATTGACAAAAATAATTCGATCCATAATCCCATCAATGTCTTGCCTGTAAGATACGATCTTGTAAGTCTGTCCCATAGGAACTCATAGTTGCTATACGATTCACCTGTACTTTCTTGCTAAGAGAATTTTCAACCTTGTTCTCCTTTCCCTTGATGTATCTAATCTCGAAGTCAAACTCACTAAGGGTGGTCAACCATTTAGCTTGCATAGCATTCAGATTCGTTTGGTCAAACAAATATATCAACCCATTGTGATCACTTGACAATACAAAACTCCTACCAAGAAGATAATGCCTCCACATTTTCAATGCGTGAATAATAGCTTCCAACTCAAGATCACGTGTCACATATTTTTTGTACCTGTTTCTTGTAGGCAGTCCTTGGCTGCAAAAACTACGCCAAGAAACCAACTCAATCGGCTTTAGGTTCAAGTTGGCCCTTGAACCAGAGGGGGCTCCCACAGTTGTTACGAGGCCTTGTTTAACGTTGTTCACTATCACCGAACAATAGCCTTTGAAGCACAATTCCCAGATTTATGGTTTTAATTGGATGTGGTTGGCTATCAATGACAATCCCTATTCATGAATAAATCCCTCCTTCATAGAGTTTGTTCTCAAAGTGTCAGCTTCCAACCTGACAGAACGACTTGATTTGTAAAAGAATTTGGTAGAAGAATGTAAGGAGATCCCTAATAATGTGGTAGCCAGACTGACCACTTAACCACTAGGGAGATAAACAATAACTAGTTGTAAAGAGGAGTTTGATCAGACAAACAGTCTGATATACAAATCTCTTCAAACAATTATAGTTTTCAAAAATTATGAAAAATGTGTTTTCATAATAAACAAAATATGATCAAGTCATTAAAGAAACCTTGTGTAATTAAGATTTCAAGAGGAATTTGCAATAACAGAAAATCCCTGTAAGTTAATCTCTTAATCCAATTACAACTTCACAACGAATTAGAAACAAAACTAAAATTCAATTAAATTTCCAATTGGGTAACTGTAAAAGAATAAAATCATATGAAGAAAATAGATATGGAAATACTGGAAAAACAGAAAGAGAAACACAATTTTTTTCAAATCCAGAGTTGAAATACTCTAATTGGAATTTCTGGAAAAAAGGTTTACAAAACTGAAGAGGTCTTGGCCTCAAAAGCCCACACCTTTCTTATTACAAATGATCAAATATATATAAATTACAATAACCTGGTTGTTGCTAGCTTTTAGAAAAATAAAACAAAAATCTTAACAATATACTGAAAATAAAATCTAATTTATTACAAACTTTCTCAAAATAAAACTAAATATAATAAATGATTGCAAAACAATTTGGAAATGTTGGAGCTGTTGATGTCAAATGTTCTTTCAATCTGGAATTATCCCTTTGACTGTTGATCCTTTGCCTAGATGTACTCAACTAATCCTACTTGTTGATTTTGTGCCTGGAAAATTCTGCCACTAGTGGTATGATTTCCTAGATGTAGAAATTATATACAAGATGCATGTATATATCCAGATTCTCCTGATCTAACAATATTTTATCTTCTTGCTAAATAAAAAATCCTTCACTGTTAATATTTTACGGAAATTTAAAAGCAATTGCAAACACATGAAGCTATAAAAACAATCGCACATAACATAGTTGTTTAACGGGAAATCCTGAAGCTGAAAATTCCAACTATGATATATTATGTATCATGGAGACCATGTAACAATATCATAAAAATCTTATTACATCAAGCTCTCAGTACAATCAATCGTCACACACTAATCAGAAGAAATCTGCAAATCCATGCACCGATTTCTTTCCACCTATTAGCCTGCCTCCACTGTGCAATCCCTGCTGAATAATAGGTCTGAATGAATTTGAATTACCCTTGCCTTGACTTCGCAATCCTCATTGGCAACTCCAATGTGTGTGCGGTGCAATCAATGCATCACCATAGTCACAACAGATAGTCCATCTTGCCCTTTCACCTATCTCTCCACTGGGTCTCCACTGGAGCTGCCATGCATTGTAGTTAATTGCTGTATTGTTCAGTTGATTAATGAGTTATTATTTTTGAATTAATTAACTAATTAATTCACTCCACTCTCACTAGTGTATCATTCAGTTAGACTAGATACAACTAGCTCAACTAAGTTTAACTCAATTAACTGAGTTAAACTGAATAACAACTCCATGAACTACTCTTCCAACTGTGTCATAACTTTGCCACTTCAGCTCTAACTGAGTCCTCCATGCATGAACCACCAGTAAACCCTAGGAATTGCGTAATTCCTTCAGCCCACTGATTTTCCAAATACGTACCTTTGAGCTTAAGTGCTCGAGGGCAAGTTGTTGTTTATTGTCGGATTATTATTAAGAGCTAATAATAATCGACACTTCTACAGATCGACGATCTGTAAATGAACTTAGCCCAATATTCTAAAAATAGAATTTCATCTATTTTCCAACGACAACCATCCACAAATACCATCTGCCAACACGATGAGTGATCACCATGTCTAAAAATAGACTTGCACCAAAAAATCTAGTGGTACACTTAGTAGAGGTTTGGTATTTCACTAAGCTCATCATCTTGTTGAATCTCAACACTCCCTCTCAACAAGATAGGGATTATCCTTCACCTCGATCCTGCCTCTATGGTATTCGAATTTTCTCCTGGTGAGCGCCTTTGTCATAATATTTGCATCCTGATCTTCCGTAGGAATGTACTGAAGAAACATGATCTTCCGCTGCACACAATATCTGATATGATGATACCGGATATCAATATGTTTAGATCTATCATGAAACATAGGATTAATCGAGAGTTTAATGCAACTCTGATTATCACATTGTATCACTGTAGGATCTAAATGTGAACTGAACAAACCAAACAGGATCTTCCTCATCCAGATAGCCTCACATGCAGCTTGACTTGCTACCACGTATTCTGCTTCTGCTAAACTGAGTGCCACAAATCTTTGTTTCCTGTTGTACCAAGAAATTGCCATAGATCTGATACTAAAAATCCCTCCTGATGTGCTCTTTCTGTCTATTGGGATGCCTGCCCAATCTGCATCCGTGAAGCCATGCAACTTCACCTCATCCATCTGTTTGTATCATAAGCCATACTCATATGTGCCCCTGAGATACCTCAGTACATGCTTGCCTGCCTTTCAAAAGAGCTTGGTAGGCTTAACCATCACTTGTAAAAGCTGGTTCATTGCATATCATATGTTCGGTCTTGTATTAACTAAATATATGAGTGAACCCACCAAATGTTGATAAACAATGGCATCCACTACCTCTGCCGATGTAGCATCCTCTTTCCTCCAATTTCCTTGAAGAGGAGTGTCGATAGGCTTGCAGCCTTGCATGTGAAACTTCTCCAGTATCTCCTAGGCATACTTGCCTTGAGACACAAACAATTCACCTTCCCGCTACCATATTTCCAATCCAACGAAATAATGAAGGAGGCCCAAATCCTTCATCTCAAACTCCTTTCAAAGATCTGCCTTGCATGAGTGTATCAACTGCTCATCAACCCTTAGTATTAAATCATCAACATAAAGAACAATGATTAAAAGCTTACCCTCCACCACAATTTGGTACAGGTTTGCATCCACCTCACTCTTGGTGAAGCCAAGTCCAGTGAAATAGCTGTCGATCCGAGTGTACCAAGCACGAAGTGCTTGTTTCAGCCCATACAGCGCTCTTTTGAGCCTGCACACATGTGACTTGCTACTGAAGATCTCAAATCCTTCAAACTGCTCAATGAACACCTCTTCCTCAATGAGCCCATTAAGGAACGTAGTCTTCACATCCATCTGATGAATGTGCCAACCCATCTACGCTGAGAGAGCAAGGATGGTTCGTATGGAAGAATACCGTGTGACAGGTGCAAATTTTTCTTCATAATCAATCCCCTCGATCTATGAGAATCCTCGGGCAACAAATCTTGCCTTATACTTCTCGACGCTCCCATCAGCAGCTTGCTTTACCTTGTAGATCCATCTTGATCCTACAACTGATTTTCCCACTGGCCTTGGAACAATCCCCCAAGCACTTTTTTTGACAATGGAGTCATACTCCTCCACCATGGCATCTACCCATGTGGGTTCCTACACTGCTTCTTCAAAAGAATATGGATCTATCACAATACACTTTCTCATCAAAGCCATGTATCCAGTAAATCGGTCAGGTGACTGTCTTTGTATGTGTTGTGATGTAGGGACTCCTACATTATGCGTCGCATCAAGCTTCAGCCTCTCAGCTTCTATGGTACGCTTTCTGCCTTGTCTGATGTTTGGTTCTGCATGAGTGGACTCCTCCACTCCATGAATCTCCTCCTGTGGTTTATCCACATCTAGAGGCTCATCTTTGGGAACAAGAAGTTCCTCCTCTGCATGCAAGTGTAGCTCCCTCTCAAGCGACAACTTCATGGCTTTCACCTCATTGAATTTTATATCTCGGCGCACCACAGTCATCCGACTGTCTGGAAAATACACACGGTAATTATGATGTTTTTCTGTGTACCCCACAAATATCCCAACTTCTGCAGTCGGCTCCAGCTTCTTCTTGGCATCCTTTGTCACATGAATGTAAACATATCAGCCAAAAATATTCAAATGATAAATATCAGGCTTCTTACCAGTAAAAGCATCTTCAGGTGTACTCATGCCAAGTACTCTATTAGGACAACGGTTTTGCACATAAACCGCAGTGTTGCATGCTTCCACCCACAAGTGCATTGGTAGGCCCTGGTCATGCAGTATCTCTTGTGCAGCACCCACGATCGTTCTGGTCTTCCTCTCAGCAACCCCATTCTGTTGTGGGTTATGAGGTGTTATCAGTTCTCTTTGAACTCCTTCTTTTCTATAGAAGTCTTTGAATTCGCCTGAGATATATTCACCACCATTATCGCTCCGTAGATATTTCACTTGCTTCCCCGACTCCTTCTCAACCAATGCATGAAGAAGATCCAGCATCTACGAGAATATTCATCAACAAATATAACATAATACATGTGTTTTTCTATTGAAGCAACTGAGAAAGTTCCACACACGTCTGTGTGAATTCTCTCTAGGATCATCGAAGCACGGTTCTCCTTCTCATGAAAGGTGGTCTTCACAAACTACCCATAGTACATCCCTTTCACTAATCTGACTGCGCAAGAGTACCCTTGGGAATTCCAGTAGAAATCTGCTGCAAAATCTTCAAAGCGCCATGGTGAAGATGGCTCAATCTCCTGTGCCATAATTCGCCCTCATCCCGGCTCACCACTTCTTCTACTTTGTCCACCATTGCAGCGCAGCCATCTACCTTCAGCTTGTAGACATTCTTAACTCGAATCCCTATATTCTTGATTTGAACCATTGTTTTGTGTCGAAGGAAGGCTTTTCCCTCACTGAATACAACGTCATAACCTTTGTCTTCCAACATTACGACCGAGACCAAGTTTTTCTTCAAACCTGGAATATGCATAACATCTTTCAACAAGAATGGATTACTGGACTCCCTCTCAAAGGTAATGGTCCCAATGTAAGTCGCACTGTATCAACCATCGTCGCCCATCTCTATATGCATTTGAAGGTCCTTCTCCTCCAAGTCACTAAACAACTCATTGTCTCCCGTCATATGGAAAGACACACCACTATCAAGATACCACACCGATTCCATATAGCTTGAAACCAAGCATGCGATCAAAGAGAAATCAATTTCAAATTGCGAGGCTAAGGCCTCTCCAGTTGCAGCTCCAGCAGCCTTCTTGTTCTTCTTCTTCTATGTGGAGGTAGTGGCGAAATGCCCATGTTCGTGATAGTGAAAAAACTTCACTTTGGACAAATCTTGCTTCTTGCCTTTAGCATTGGATTTTGAACGAAATTTCTTCCCCTTCCCTTTCCTTGCTTTGGCAGCCAAAGCAAAATTATCTTCATCTTCATTCTTCGATGAAGAGCCATCCCTGGCACCCCACCTTATCTCCTCCTGCACAAGATCCGACCAAAGTCGCTCCCATCCTGGCAGTTTCTCCCGTCCATTGACAGAGTCTTCGTAGCTATGACAACACTTCGGAAGCCCAAGGAGATCCAAGCTCACCAAGTCTTCATCATCAACAGTAATCCCCACACTTCCCACTTCATCCCTACAGTGGACAAAATTCGTGAGATATTTTGGAATATTGTCGCCCTTCTCCTTTTTTATTTTTCTGAGCCTGTCTTTCAGCGCCAACTTCCTCTGGTCATTGCTGCTTTGGAAAAAATCTGTCAAAGCCTTCCACATTAAGAATGGAGTGGCTTTCCCATGAAGGTTGGACACAATATGGTCCTTCACACCTTCCAACATAATTATTCTTGTCTTTACTATCTTCTTTTGTCATGCGTCAAGTAATGCAACATCGCTAGATCCCGGCTTAGGAACATCGCTGTCGATGAACTCCTTTAGTCCATTATCCTCCAGCACTGCCTCCATCCTATCCTTCCAGGCTATGTAATTCAAGCTCCCATCAAGGGCATACTCGAGTTGCAACCCATTGAAAGACATTTCAATGTATACTCAACTTCTGCACCAAGAATTTTCTGTAGCAAATTCGAATAGCCCACCAGCGCAAACTCAGCAATTCTTCACAATTACAATCTTCAAGAATTAACATTACTCTGATACCATGTAGAAATTATATAAAATATGCATTTATATATCTAGATTCTCCTGATCTAACAATATTTTATCTTCTTGCTAAAAACAAAATCCTTCCACTGTTAATCTTTTGCGGAAATTTAAAATCAATTGCAAACACATGAAGCAATAAAAACAATCGCACATAACAAAGTTGTTTAATGGGAAAGCCTGAAGCTGAAAAATCCAACTATCATATATTATGTAGCATGGATATCATGTAAAAATATCATACAAAGCTTAATACATCAAACTCTCAGTACAATCAATCGTCACACACTAATCAAAAGAAATCTGCAAATCCATGCACCGATTTCTTTCCACCTGTTAGCCTGCCTGCACTACGCAATCCCTGCTGAAGAATAGCTCTGAATGAATTCGAATTACCCTTGCCTTGACTATGCAATCCTCATTGGCGTCTCCAATGTGTGTGTGGTGCAATCAATGCATCACTATAGTCACAACAGAAAGTCCATCTTCCCTTTCACCTATCTCTCCACTGGGTCTCCACTGAGACTTCCATGCACTGTAGTTAACTATTGTATTGTTCAGTTGATTAATGAGTTATTATTTGTGAATTAATTAACTAATTAATTCACTCCACTCTCACTAGTGTATCATTCAGTTAAACTCGATACAACTAGCTCAACTGAGTTTAACTCCATTAACTGAGTTAAACTAAATAACAACTCCATGAACTACTCTTCCAACTCTATCATAATGTAATGTTCCTTTTTCGGAAATTTCTGCATTATGGTCCATGAGAACGCTGTATAAGGAAGGCAGTGTAAAAATAAGCTGAAAGGGGACTTATATCCCTTATTTAACACACCATACATTACACTTCCAAAAGTAGAGCTCAAAGAAATAACCCTAGGAGGGTTATTCAGATCTCCTTCTCTTCGGTATCTTGAAAAAGTGCTCAAAGAGTGAGCTACAGCAACATATGATCATAATCATAAAACTCTGCAAAAATGTACATATAAATATATGGAATATAATACAGCCATCATGTTCATTAATCAATCAGCTACAATAAGCAGAAATATGTTGAGGGACAAGCCACTCAAGCTACAGGAATGAATCTCTAATGATCAAGCTATGAAGTACATGAGTTGTTGCAACTGCACAAAATTCCGGAGAGCAGTGACAGCGCTGCCTATGTTAGAGTAGCTACTGCTATAGGTGCACAAACATGAAATCTGGCTGAACTATACAAGAAATGCCCAAGGATAGAAGAATGGGCTCCAATACAATATTTCTAGCCAATCTAGGAGAGATTTCTAGAAATGTCGGAAAATGTACAATGTGACAATCTAACTTGTCACTGCAAATAAATAAAAATGTAAAATGATGCTGAATAATATTAGAAATAGTGATTCCCTCCATTGAAAGTGTATCTAAGAAAAATATTGATCCTTTTACTCAGAAGCAACTCCTCCTGATAAGCTCAAATAACCCTCCCAGCAACTACTAGCCAAAATAACGCAGATTAAGCTGGAAACTGCGCTGTGAGGAAAGCTAGATGGTTGGCCTGATGCCAATGATATGGAAATAAGCCTGGGAGTCCCCCTCACTGATCCTCCAATGAATAGCTGATCCCTCCACTGAAAAACAAGCCAAGGAACAACTCAAGAGATCCTCTATTGCTGGACCCAGCGGCACAGAATTATCCTGCTCCAGGAATAACGTTGTGACTGAAGGAGCTAGCTTTGGCCAAATGCCGGAATGAGGAAATGTAGCTCTAGAACCTCTCCTTCCCTGAGGATGAAGTAGGGATTCCCGACTGGGAACACCCTAGTGCTATGCAGCACTACACTCTTTCTAAACAGCAAGAGGAGCGAAGTCTCAATAGACTAAGCAAAATAATAATCAAGCATGAAGAAAAATGGCTCTCCTCCTCTTATTATATAGCAAGTGCTCCTCTCCACCATTGTTCCCATCCACATGTGCCTTCCAACTCATGCATGTGATCCTCCTCTAAAACTGCACAGTCCATCAAGGAGATACATTGTATCTAGACAGTGAATGTGGACTTGGTCAAAATGTCTAGATCAAGCATGATCCAGTCCTGTTCACACCATGTGGTGCTCAATTTAGCTACTTTATTCTCCCTCCTTTCACATGAGGAGTGTTTATTCTTCCTTCTCAAGGATTATGGGGCCTTATTACCCCTTTTATTTAATTAAATAAAATACTGCTAACTATAATGTTCCTTTTTAGCTTGAGGCTAAAAATTGGGAACATTACAGTCCTCCCCCTTCAAAATGTTTCTTGTCCTCAAGCAACTGAAAGGTAGAGAAAAATTTCACCCTCCTCTTCTTGTGGCCTCCTCATCAATAGACCCCACCATAGCTCATCAACATGTGCAATGAATCTTTCCTCCATGTATACCTCCAAGTGTGTAAAACCAAATTATACATCATGAGATAATAGGAGATGCAAGTGGAAATCTCCTTGTTGTCCAATGGCCTCCTCAAGGTAGGAGTGATGGAAAGCATGGGAAATCTTATTCCTAATGAGTGACTCCTTCACCCATGCAATCATCGAAATGAAATGAGCCATCTTAGGTAGCTCATCAAAGCAGTCCTCATCCTCGGATCTATGCAACATATTGGGGCTGAATGGAGAGTTTATATTTTCCCATCCATGTAGTTTCTCCCTCCATTTATGATAAGTGTGAGGGGGTTGCTGATATTGGGCTGAACTGTCATGGCCTCTAAAATTGGCCCAAGCCTCCCCACAAAATGAATCAACCATGAAGTGTCTCCTCCAACAACGCACTCTCTCCTAATATCTCCTCCTACATGAAGAGAGAAGTAGTGACATGTCAATCATGGTGTGCCCATTGTTGCTCCTGAAACATACATGTGAAAAGGGGAGAATCATACTCCCAATGGGCATCTTCAACTCCAAGACCACTCTCCAAACAAAGCCTCCAAGGAGTATACAAACATTGGTAACATATGGAAGCAAAATACAATGAAAACAAGTTGCCACATGGCAACCGGAGAGGGAATCAAAGTTCCATATGAGGAACCAGCACAGTGCATTCCATGCCTGCCTCAAAAAAAAAGATAACAAGTGCTTTACTAGCCACTTTTTTTCTACCACAAACATCTCATAAGTTGAAAACATGTAAGTACAATTTGGTGCCAATGGTGCACACCAAGAAGTATGTGGCTTCCCCCAAAAACCACCATTAAGGTAGCCAAAATCAATGCTACAAGTAGCTGCAAGTACATCATACAAAATGCAATAAGGGATGATCCTCCTCGATACAACATGCTTCTCATATAAAGTAAATAAGTACAAAACATAATGTGAAATTATACCTTCTCTACCATGTACTTGAGACCTTGAGCTGAAATGGCTCATATGAATGCTCTCCCTCACCTCCAATGAGTAGGGAAATGGTTGTGCCAACCTCTCAAAAATCATTCAGGCTATGCATCTCTCCATATGCTGATATATGTCATGATGGATGCCCTCCCAATTGAACTCCTCCATCAACTGGAAATATTCATCAAAGTGCATAGAAGAGAAGCCCTCATGTGCTGCATGTAGCAGCTTCTCCTTGAGACTAGAAGATCTAGTCAAGAAGATCCTGTCATAGGAATAGATGACCATATCACCCACCATGTATCTATCATCTCCATCTGGGTCATCAAGAATCATGCATGCACCAATATCCTTGGAGTACTCTACCAAAATCTGAGACCTCCAATAAGGATCAATCCTCCTCAAAGACAGTGCTGGTGATCTGGCATGTGAAGCTCTCCTCATGCTGCTGCCTGCTACTTTGACATCCCCCATGCCAAATTCTTCCTCCAGAATTTTCACCTCTCCAAAATCTAAGAGTGGTGAATCCCAAAGTAATATGCCTCTCTTCAATGCCGAGTCTAGTGGCCTCCCAGGTGGAATGCCTTTATGTAGTGAGACATCAAAATGGGAAGTAGACTATGTATATGAGAGGAATGGATGGTCCCTCTCTCCATTACACAGTGCAGTCTCTCTCCCATGTGAATAAACTCTCCTCAAAAGATAAGGGTGAATGCTCATTCCCCCGGAATGATGATCCCTTTCTCCTCATCCATCCTTCATCTCACAATCCTCCAATACTACTGCATGCTGCTCAGGAATTGTGACAAGGTCCCCACATGTAGTACCCCTTGGAATCCCTTGCATAGGCACAAGGACTCCTCTCATGGCAGCAATGGCTCCCATCTCATCTCCATGTGGTGATGGATTTCCCTCCAATGATACAGTGTTGTGGGTTCTTCTATGCATATTCTCTTCATCAATATGTGAGTATGCCTCCTCTTCAAGGAGAGACCATGGATTTCGGTCTTCTTCTAAAAGAGGGATCTTCATGTTATCACAAATGGAAGAGTGCCCTTCATACAAGGGGAGTTTTTCCTTTAGCGAGTCATCATTCCAGTTCTCTTCCCCTCTAGCAATGTGGAGTGGAGTTTGTTTCATGTCTCCTTCCAATGTATGCAAAGTGTTTGAAGATATGATGCATGATGATTCACATTGACTCCCATCAAATTTCTTCACCAAACCCTTAGTGAATTCATCATAGGTTTTTAAATTTGCATGATAACATGAAACAAAAATTTTAAACCACCAATCACAGGCCATACCTTTGATATGCAGCGCTGCTATAGTGATGGCCTCCTTGGCTGCAACTTGGTGTAGCTGAAAATATGCATCAAGCTCCTCCACCCAAGCTGTGGTTTTTCACCTTGTTGATCCATCGAAAGTGGGTAGAAAGAATATATCTTTCTTCCTCCCTTTGTAGCTATTGGATCTTGCTCCCCTGAGTCTGCAAAACTCTTGGAAGTCCAAGTGCACTTTGAATCTCCATGATTGAGATTCATACTCCCAAAGAAAATCACTCAAGGTCTCCTCCCTTGGTGACTCTTATTCCTCCATTCTTCCTACAGTATATGTGGGAAATGTACTGTGTTGTGGATCTGCATGTGTGGCTGAATGCTCACACCCAACATGGTTACAACTAGGGCTTGATTTATCCACAAACCCTCTCAGGAAATTTCTCCATTTTTCCCTTTTTATCTCCTCAAGATCTTCAATGATACCTTCCATGGTCTGGAAAAGAAGAAGGGAAACCTCCTCTTTCGTCATTCCTCTTTTTCTGTTTTCTCTGTACATATCCTCTTCTAAATGATTAGCTTCTCCTTCTAATGGAATTTCACCTTGGGATACACAGTTGTAAAGTTCCCTTTTCAGGAATATCAAAATTCTATTCCATAGGTTGACTGCAGGCGCATTTACTAAATATGTCACCTTTGAAAAAAAGATGAGATCTAGAGGCTACATGGCCATCTGCAGACTTTGTCTATAGAGCTTGAAATATTCCTCCTTCAGGTAGTCAGCACTTTGGCTTGAAGCCACAAGCTGAGCCAAAGATCATGCTTTGATACCACTATAATGTTCCTTTTTCGGAAATTTCTGCATTATGGTCCATGAGGACGTTGTATAAGGAAGGCAGTGTAAAAATAAGCTGAAAGGGGACTTATATCCCTTATTTAACACACCATACATTATACTTCCAGAATTAGATCTCAAAGAAATAACCCTAGGAGGGTTATGCAGATATCCTTCTCTTCGGTATCTTGAAAAAGTGCTCAAAGAGTGAGCTACGGCAACACATGAGCATAATCATAAAACTCTGCAAAAATGTACACATAAATATATGGAATATAATATAGCCATCATGTTCATTAATAAATCAGCTACAATATACAAAATATGTTGAGGGACAAGCCACTCAAGCTACAGGAATGAATCTCCAATGATCAAACTATGAAGTACATGAGTTGCTGCAACTGAAAAAAATGCCGGAGAGTAGTGACAGCGCTGCCTATGTTAGAGTAGTTGTTGCTATAGGTGCATAAACATGAAATATGGCTGAACTATACAAGAAATTCCCAAGGATAGAAGAATGGGATCCAATACAAGATTTCTAGCCAATCTAAGGGAGATTGCTAGAAATGCCGGAAAATGTACAATGTGACAATCTGACTTGTCACTGCAACTAAATCAAAATATAAAATGAGGCTGAAGCAGATCAGAAATAGTGATTCCCTCCTCTAAAAGTGTATCTAAGCAAAATACTGATCCTTTTACTCAGTAACAACTCCTGATGAGCTCAAATAACCCTCCCAGCAACTGCTAGCCAAAATAACGCAGATCAAGATGGAAACTGCACTGTGAGGGAAGCTGGATGGTTGGCCTGATGCTGTTGGCATATGTTGTCCTTGATGAAAACCTACTTGATGAAATATTACTGTCGGAAATATGATGCAATGTGTTGTCCTTGATGGCAACCTATTTGATGAAGTTGTTCTTGATGAGTTGCCTATGATAAGCAACCTATGTGTTAAATATGTAAGGATGATGTATCTATGTCTTAAAAGGAAGGATGATGTATCTACAGATCATCTCAGAAGGAACAGACGAAGGGAAGTGATAGAAAAATGATAAATATGATGTGTCACAAAGCATACACGGGTTTGTTAAGGCGAAGTAGCGTATGCACACGGAAAAGTACGTGCCAAGTCGTGTATGCCCTTTTGCGCTCCAAATTTAGAAAACCAAGGGGTGTTACCATGGTATTGACCCATTGTATTGAGCGCTTGATTATCTATTTGGTCCCATCCAGGAATACCATCGGAAGAGGTGTGGTTTTGACTTATGGTATTGATAAAGGCTAAACCTATATAAGGAGAAGAAGATCATTGTGCAAGGGTGTGCATGTGTCTCGGTATTGTATGAATACTTGACTTTGAAGTATATCTGCATGATTGAAATTTGTTCTTGATTGATAAATCTAAATCTATGATGCACCCATGGATGTTTCTAAATCCTTAGATCTGATGATGATGAATCTCTAAGATGATCTACAGAAGAAGAACTGGTGAATATCTGGCGCAAATTCAACTGAAGGTAATGAAGAAATCTGGGTAAGCTTATAGATCTGGTATGTTTTGCAAAGCTTTCATTCACAGATCTATACGCAAGTTTGTTATGGAAAAAGCGCGTGTATACGCGGGTCTGTTTAAATAAAAGTGCGTATTGAATTTGAACTAAAGGTTGCTCATGGTTGAATGTGTTTCTGCATATCTATTCTGAAGTCTGGGTAATCTCTGATATTCTGGTTACAGTGGTTTCACTGTTCTGTTTGAAGCATTGGGCAAAGTATGTTTGTTGAAAAATGAAAGGTTGAGTTGAAGTTGTTTGATCTAGTTTGAAAATTGATGAAACGTGGTCTGCAGTGGTGCTGAGGGTCGAAGCCTTCAGTAAGGGGGTAGTAGCTCCCTTCCAGTGATAGCTGGTAAACGTGAGCAGGGGGTAGTAGCTCCCTTCCGGGGGAGAAGATTTGGTAAGTAGGGAGCGGGGGGTTGTAGCTCCCTTCTAGGAGAGGCTGGTAAACGAGAGAAGGTTGTAGCCTTCTGCAGGTGGGTGCCTGCATGCTGGTATGAGTCTGTGCCAGTACACAGTTGTAAGATGTTTTCTTTATAATAAATATTGAAGACTGAGACGACGAAAACGGTGGTTTTCTTCCGAATTGGGTTTCCACCTAAAATCCTTGTGTTCATGTGTGATTCATATGTGTGTTGATTTATTCTGTTATTAATGTACATGTTTACTACTTACTAACATCTAATAAGTGAATGATGCAATAATCTAAGATAATAATTATCTACATAATAAGAGATCTGAGCATACGCGAGTTTCCTTAAGGATATCCGCGTATATACGCTAGTTTTGTTCTGTAAAGTCGCGTATGGGTTTTTGAGAAAAGAAAAGTAAAAATTTGATTGAAAAATAAAGATATTGATTCACCCCCCCCCCCCCTCTCAGTATCTTTCCCAATAGATACTAATGATATGGAAATAAGCCCAGGATTCCTCCTCACTGATCCTCCAATGAACAATTGAGCCCTCCACTGAAAAACAAGCCAAGGAACAACTCAAGAGATCCTCTGTTGATGGACGCAGCAGCACAGAATTATCTTGCTCCAGGAAAAATGTTGTGACTAAAGGAGCTAGCTTTGGCCAAATGCCGGAATGAGGAAATGCAGCTCTAGAACCTCTCCTTCCCTGAGGATGAAGTAGGGATTCCCAATTGGGAACACCCTAGTGCTATGCAGCACTACACTCTTGCTAAACAGCAAGAGGAGCGAAGTCTCAATAGACTAAGCAAAATAATAATCAAGCATGAAGAACAGTGGCTCTCCTCCTCTTCTTATATAGCAAGTGATCCTCTCCACCATGGGCCCCATCCACATGCGCCTTCCAACTCATGCATGTGATCCTCCTCTAAAACTGCACAGTCCATCAAGGAGATACATTGTATCTAGACAATGCATGTGGACTTGGTCAAAATGTCTAGATCAAGCATGATCCAGTCCTGTTCACACCATGTGGTGCTCAATTTAGCTACTTTATTCTCCCTCCTTTCACATGAGGAGTGTTTATTCTTCCTTCTCAAGGATTATGGGGCCTTCTTACCCCTTTTGTTTAATTAAATAAAATACTGCTAACTATAATGTTCCTTTTATCTTGAGGCTAAAAATTGGGAACATTACACATAACTTTTCCACTTCAGTTCTAACTGAGTCCTCCATGCATGAACCACTAGTAAACCCTAGGAATTGTGTAATTCCTTCAACCCACTAATTTGCCAAATCTGTGCACTGAAACTAAGTGCTCCAAGAGAATAAGTTGTTGTTTATTTTTGGATTATCATTAAGAGCTAATAATAATCTACACTTCTATTTTTAGATCGACGATCTATAAATAGACTTTGCCCAATATTTTAAAAATAGAATTTCATCTATTTTTCGAACTTGACCAACCATCCACAAATAGCATCTTGCAACTTCTGAAATATGATCACCATGTCTAAAAATAGACTTGCGCCAAAGATAGCCTACGGGCCCACTTAGTCAAGGTGACTCTTTTCACTAAGCTCATCATCTTGTTGAATCTCAACAGTAGAAATGTTGGATTGATCATATTGAAAATAAATACTTATCTTCAGTTGACAAATTTCATGCCATCTTCTCTTAATGAGTGATGATTTACTATCTTGAAATTTGGCTCGATCCTTTAAAAATGAAACTGCTTACAAGATTGTGAATTAAATGCCTTTATTCCTGTAACTTATTGCTTAATTTCTATCATTATTTTTCCTTAATATTCTTACTGGTCTTTTTCACTAGAATATGCTCCTGGAAACCTGTTAATCTCCTTTAAGTAGGGTTAACATTGCCACCTATGTCCTTCGGAACTACCAACTACTGAGGCCAGGAAGATTTTTTTTTTTGCATATTAAATAACTGCACTAGCTCTATTTTCAAGTTGTATACCTCTTCCTTCCATTTCCTTAATGACCCTTTCAAACAAAGGCACACTGAGGTTTGACAGATCCTCATGCCACCAATCAGAATGAGAGCTTCTTACTCTTGCAACAGTGTTAATTCCATTCCACAAGATGCTTCCGCCAAGACTCTGCAAAGAACCATACATCATCATGGGCCATCCAAACAAGCTTGGATCTGTACATGCCATTACATCTAGAGAATTCACGCATTTCTTCACTATTTGCAGCTCCTCTGCCTTTGCAAGAATGGGCTCAAATATTTGAAGTGCTTCGATGCAGTCTTTCCATCTCTGAATAACAACTTTAGGAAGGAAAGTTTCAACCTTTTCTTGCAATTTTTCTTCCCCATATTCATCTGTAATTTCAAGATAGTCTTATGCACAGTGCACAATCCAGATGTTTGAAACTGTAAGTTCCACCCTTACCCCATAACAAAATTTTGTTGCAAATTCAAATGCATCTGGGCCCCCAGGAAAATCTTGTAGTTTGACATAACTAATGTTATCACTATAAAAAATCTCTATAACTTGGTTAGTTACATTTTTTCCTAAGTCCTAGTGTTAGATAGGGTTAGAGTCATTTTGATATTTTTCAAGGTCTAGATCATGGTTAAAGGTCTCATACCATCATTAAACATTGTTTATTAACCTCACTTCACTCTTCACAAGTCTCATGCCATGTTTTAAAACCCATTTGTAAAGTCTGTTTCGAAAATTTGATTGAATAAGCCCAAAAACCGCGTTTTTGTAGCGCACCTAGTGTAAAAAGTCCATTTTTCTCTACGAAAAAGCTGGTGAATTCATAGCACAAAAACCAGAATTTTCACACCATGTGCTACAAAATCGGGAATTCACAGGTTTGTCTCTGAGCTGACATATATGTCAAATACAGTTAAATTTGCCATCATTAGGTGTCCTTCATGAGTTTCCTCCATGCATGCAACCATTCTTTGACATCATTAGAGGTCATTTGTCATAAATTAGAGGTCAATCATTATTGGTCCTTTCAAATTTCAAACTGTTGGCTGTTTTCATTTGTCTCATGCAAGAAAACACTGCATGCATTCTTAAGTGTTGAAAGAAAGAATTCGTGGTGAGATTCCTAGTTATCAAGCGAGGTTGTATTTCTTATCAAGCGAGGATGTGTTGTCTCATTTCTAATTGAGACAGAGGTTATATTTCAAGCGAGGCAGAACTGATTCAAATTCAGGTTATATTATCCATTACTGTGAAACCTGAGTTCCTATCAAGCGAGGTTGTTAACTTTTCAAGCGAGACAGAACTGAATAAAATCAAGCGAGGTTGTTCCATTCAAATACAGGTTATACCAATGTTTTCAAAGCTTTTTAATTTAAGTGAGTTTGATATTCATTTGTGTGGAAACAAAATTGTCATCAAGCGAGGCAGAGTTCTTATCAAGCGAGGCTGAATTCGATTCCTGAGTGAAACAGTCTATTCAATAGGAGACTCGGATTGTTAATTTGCTGAAGACATAGGGTTTTTAGAAGGGTTTATTACAGATTTCTGACAATACATGTTTCAAGAGGAAAATGGCTGAGGAGAGAAGAAGCCATAGGTCTGTTCATTGCTTAAGGACTGAACCTGAAGGTGTTGAAGCCCTTACAAAAGATAAGTCTGTAGAAGCAGCTTTTAAGAAAGTTGGATGTTGGAGGTTTTGTGAAAAACTTCAAGGAGGGCACACTCAAGTTACCAAGGAATTTGCCATAAATTTCACATGATCAAATTCAAAGATTGGGTTCCTAAATGTACCAATTTCCCCTGAAGTAATATTAGTTGTAACAGAGATCCCAAGAGGTGAAGATAGGTGGTTTAAAAATTTCAAATTTGATATGACACCATGCAATATCTTTTTGAAACCAGAGTTTTCAGAGGTTGACTTGAACAAGTTTGTGCCAAGGAGTTATGTCAGAGAAACATTTGCCAATCTGCTCTACCATATTCAGAGATACTTCACTTGTGAGGGTAGATATCATAAGGTATACACTTACCATTTTAAACTCTTGCTTCATTTCACAGGGATGATATCATTAGATTTACCTTTTTATCTCTTCAGAAGCTTGGCTAAGATGTCTGATAAGGTACAAATGAAAGTTGAATCATGTGAAACCTCTTTATTTCACCATGGATTAGTCAAACTGATAGTCTTACATGAGCTACAAAAGGCAAATAGAGATTGGGTAGAATTCCTCTTTTTGAGTAGAATTGGAATAGAAGGAACAGCTGCCAACCCACAAGCTAAAACCCCATCAAATATTTTTGGTCCTATGGAAACAAATTCTAAAAGATTTGTTAAACTTAAACCCAGGAAACAAGTGAAAGAACCAATGACATCATTGAATATCCAAGAGACTCCTAGGTCTATACAGAAGAAGAAAACCCTAGTTGAGGAAAAAAATTTAGAACAGTCAACTAGCAAAGCAAATCCAAAGAAGTTGACTAAAAGTCAGAGGTTAAAAGAAAAGGGTAAGGCTGTAGTTGCAAAGGAGACAAGAGGCAATTTGAATGACATACTTTAGGCTATCGACATAGAGGAATCTCCCCTAGTGCAAGCAGACTTCATCAAATTAGATACATGTGCCAGCAAATTGAAAAATTTGAAGACATCTAAAAAGTTAGAATTTGAAGAAGAGGTGGCAGAGTTTATTTTTAAACCCAGAAGACCCTCAAAGAGGCAATCTAAGAAGCTGAAATAGTCATATTTGGTGATAGAGAAAACAGGGGAAGAAAATGCTACTGTTTTTGAAGAAACTACAAATGCATCATCTGCAATGCCTGAAGAAGATAGAAACAGGGTCTTCAAGGTTCAAAAGGAAAAAAACAGCTATGAAGAGGTAAATAATAAACTCGGGCTTGAAAATAATGAAATTGAGAGATTGAAGAAAAGAGAAAGAATATATGCTGAAGAGAAGGTCAAGTTTGAAATGATGAAAGGGATGTGGGAGCTTGAGAAAAATCCAAATCCTGAACTAATTGACAGTCAAGCTTAGTTTTTCATCTAGACCCTACCTGCAATCAAGGAAGTCAAGTTCATCAGGATGGTTAACATAAAATTTAGGGCTAATAACATAAGGCTCAAGAGGAGAATTGAAGATTTAGAGATACAGTTAAATTAGTTTGGAGATGAGTTACAGCCTAAACAATAAGTTTCATCTTTGAAATAAACTTTGAAGGTTATATAGTAATGCTCCATTTTTGAAACTGCTCAAGGTTGATGTTTATTGTTATAAGAATGGATCTACACCAGAAGAATAAGTTTTAAAGGTTTCTAACTTGAAATTTTGAGGAAAAAACTGAGAAAGATGAGCTGAAGCAGACTCATCAGTTTCATAGCACGCTACGAAATTGCTATAGGATGCAGTTTTGTGAATTTTTGTAAATTTCAAAGAAAAAATGGTTCAGTTTTGAAGCCTTGATGTTGATGGGAGATATATATTGAATATCAATGAAGATTCAAAGGGTTTTGGCACATTTAATTGCAGTCTAAAGCATGTTTTTCAAAAGAAAGGTTTGCGCTACAAAAACACAGACAGTTTCGTAGCGCAGCATTATGGCAGTTTCCACATCATTTTTGAAAAGTTGACATATACATAGATGGAAGGTCAAATCTCTATGAAGACTTTAATACATTTGGCACGTGTTTTCAGTTCAAATTATGCAGCAAATGGTTCGAATTAGTATTAATGAAGCACTCAGCTACTATACAGGAAGCACTATCCTATTTTACAGGGACAGATAAGGAAGAGATAAAGGGGGTCTAATAGCAAGAAGATAGACATGATCATGGTCGAAGACTAGAAGATGCGGCTGTCAAGTGTTGTTTTAAGTATTTAGATAAGATTGTTATGTTTTAATAAATGATGTTTTAGTCCTAATTGTATTAGGAGTCTAAACAGACAGTTTAACTATCAATTGTAAATGCAGTTTGTTTTATGAAAAGTGTTAGGTGTCAAATTTCGAATTCTCCTCAATGGATTGGAGAGAATCCTAAGATGTAATGAATACTCTATAAAAGGGAGGAAATCGAATAGCATAGGGTTGGAATTTTGCTGGAACAAGTGTATTGTTTGGTATTATCTGCAACTATGTTTTTATCTTAATACAGTGGTATCAGTTTGTTACTCAAGATTCAGAAAAGGCTATGGATGACTGATGTTCTTATGTTTCTCCTTTATATTTTACTTGCAGTGGCATGAGTGTATGTTACTTAGAACTCACTATGAAGGTGCTCTAACTTCCTTCATATATTCATGGACTGTGTGACCTACTGTTTTATTGTTTTACTGGTGCATCTAAGCCTTAATATGCCCTGACTTCCATATGAATTTGATATCCATGTTTAGTAAAAACATAAAGTGACCCCATAAGCCCAATGGATGCTTTTTTATTTTAGTACAACCAATTACTAAATTTAATCCATTTACTCACAGAGTTAGCCATCTGAATTTTATTTGAAAATCATAAAAACTTTGAGAGAGCCCTCTCAGGCTGAGGAGGCTAAGTCTCAGCTAAAATCCTGGTTTGAAATAGTTACTCAGGGTCTCCTTGATTAGCAGCCTATCAGGGCCTAATTTTGAGATAACAACTGATATGATTTCCATCACCTTCACAATCCTCCAAAAGCTTTGCTATTTCTTAAAACAGCAACAATCTTAGAAGGCGTGGACATCATAGTATTGTCGCGAGTGATATCAGCGTGAGTACAACACAAGATTTTGATATGGAATGGTAGATTAACTTATTCTGGGAAATATATTATGTCCCGGATTCAATATACCCTTTGGATCGAACAATCTCTTTCTCTTTGCAAATCACTGCCACTGATGTTTCCTTAAATGCCTCTCCCATTCCATATGATTTTTTTTACGACCAATATATATATTTTTATAGGGATACCATTTTCTCTACAAGCCTCAAGAATGGCGTTATTTTGACCCAAAACGAACTGCAGAGGAGGGCCCTCTGGAAACGGTTTGTTGTAATGGAGGAGGGATACATCGTAGAAGATATCCTCCTTGGGAGTAACAGCAGATGTATGAGAATCCCACAATATTTTATTCACAGGATATATGAGGATTGAGCCATTCACTCATTTTTTGATTATCTTTTTAAAGATCTCGGAATCAAATTCCACAATTTTTCTCTTCGATGCAAAGAGATTGAGCCACGTGTGAGGCATAGATGAGGCACTGCTTTGTGTCCCTGTGGGGCGGAAATGATAGAGAAAAGAAAATTATATATTCCCACATTTTGAAAATAATGGAAACTTATGAATGTGGAAAGACTTCTCCTCTACTTCAATAATAATATCATAGGGAAGCCTTGTGCTGCATAACCATGCTTGCCCGTTCCTAAGGGATGCATCTGCATTGCTGCTACACTTGGTCGGGGCCATTACATCCTTACAGTAGTGCGCGTGTGCACATGACTACGAATTGTAGAAATCTGATGAAGAGGAGGGAAAAGTGGAGGAGATAATAGGAATTGAGGCATGTACCATCATCACCACCACCATCATCATCATCATCGTCACCATCATGCCCCCTGTTGTCTCCCCGTAATTTCAACAGAATGGTGAGACTAAAGCTGCAGGGAGGACATTTGAACCACTTTGGGATTCTAGGATCTAGCCCTCCTGAATCTAGAGAGGGATCTCTCTATAAGTGCAAATATTGGTTTATCTTTAAGGCTTTTGAAATTATATTAGGCTAGTTATGAAGAACAAGGTTTTTGTTTGTTTTGGTTGGGCAATGATATAAGAAGGTGAAGGAAGTCTAAATGAAGGGTGAAGGTTGTATGAAAATGAACGAATGATTCAGCTAACAAGATAGGCAAGAAGCAGCTTCAATCCATTGGCCTATGGAGTCATAATAGGATTTAATTGAAACATCAAGGTTCAAGAGTGGTCCATGGGGCAAGTCATCTATGTCTAAGGATCTCTTTAAGTTGATTTTATGGAATGAAAACAATAAGAAATGAAGATCAAACAGATGAAGAACAAAGAGCAGCCTAAGATCAAGTAAGTACTTTGAAACTATCCTGCTTTTGGCATACACTTAAGAAAAACATAAAAGTAATCTAAGATCAGGTAAGTACTTTGAAACTAGCCTACTTTTGATGCACTTTCAATAGAAAACATTTAAAACACAAAAAGAATAGCTTAAGATCAAGTAAGGACTTTGAACCTATCCTGCTTTCAGCATATTCAAAGGGAAACTTTTCAAAGCAACTGTTGGAGAAGAGACTAGAGGACAGGGCTAACCATAGACTTCCCTAGTTCGAATTTAATTAGAAAAAATTTCAAGACAACACTTAAGATAAACAAAGAATAGTCTAAGATCAGGTAAGGACTTTGAACCTAGCTTGCTTTCAACATACTCTTAGGGAAACTTTCAGACAACTTTTTGAGATAAAACTAGAAGACAGGGCTAACCATAGACTTCCCTAGTTCAACTCTACCTAGCATAAACTGAAAATAACATTCAAAAACAATGTTTGAAGTTCAGACAGTAAGACGTGGGAAAACCAGCATTCCTTATCTGCTTGGACTGTATTAAATCATTCTCAAATACAAAATTTGGAGGAAAACATAAAGATAAAGCTTATCAGTGAGAGTAGGGTACTTGTAAGAGTAAATCCTAACTCTATATTTGTTGTTCTTTATCAGTGAAAGTGGACAAAATGGAAACAAAAAGAAAATAACAATTTACAATAAGAAACACATCACCGTTGACATAGACCAGGATCCCATAAATCAGCTTCTATTTGATGTTCAAACCAGTTACAATCATCAAGTCTAGTGGTTCTCTACAGCTTCAAACTTCTCATCTCAACTTAGGTATCTTCAATTACAAACAGAGCTTACAGCAGCTTCAGGAGACTATTTACATGCATCAGATATTCAGTGACCAACCTTTTTCTCATCTTCTACAGAAGTATTTATAGAAGAAATGAGGAGGTGGGATAAGAGAAAATATCTTTAGGCTCAATTAATACAGTTTAATGCTTCTTAGCCTTTGAGGGGCTCAATGGATAAGTTTTGAGATATTTCCTCTGTATTAATTGATTTTCATTAAGTATTAAGCTTGCTGGGCAGATTTTGTTGACTTAAAGACTCTTGAGGTGAGTTAGCAATAACTCTGGCTATATTTTAGGAAAAATATCACTGACTGAGGCAATAACTCTACCATATTTGGTTTATGAGGCTGCAAGTGTCTTTTGGTAGCAGGTGAGGATTCAATTAGCCTCTGATGTGGCAGTGGAGGCTTCTCGGACTGATAGATCTTATTGTTCTTCCCTAAAACACTGTTAATTTTCTTTATTCATGTGTTATAGGCTTAATTAGGCCTAATCTTTGTCTTCTGGTCTTCATATTGTCTTCAATTGAGTGGATTAGGATTTAGATAGTCGAATTTAGGCTGCAATACCTCAAAACTGTGTTTAAAATTAATAAACATTCATTTCTTCTTTAATTTTATCCCTAGATACCAATACTCTTTATCGGATCAAGGTTTACTATGTTTTGTTGTTACGCAGGCGTATAGAGGGTTTTATAGTGTTATCAGTGCTCATGGGGCACAAATAAATCATGATGTGGAACCCTGCAGAATGATCCTCTTTATGAATCATGGCCTGAGGGATCGTCATCCCCAGCCTTTGATTTTCTTTTAAAACAATGGAAAAACCATTAAAACCTGCACAAACAAAGAAAAATTAAGAAAATCTTGTGGGGATAGGTTTAAACTTCTCTGGAGGCTCAAATTTAATCGCAACCGTTGGATGAGATCATCCAACGGCGAGGATTGCTCGTTGGGGTCAGATGGGGAGGCGGTTGGGTAAACGGTGAGGAGATTAAGTCCGAGCCGTTAGATCAGATTGATCAATGGCTGAGATTAATCGGGTTTTTATAATGCAGAGGGGGCAACATAATAACGAAAATGGAGGAAAATATAATGAAAATGGACAAAAAACCTTTGGCGGAGGCGAAATGGGTTTAATGAATTTTGGGGTTGCGGAAAGATTCTAGGTCGTTGGATTAAACTAACCAACAGAGATCGACGGCGGAGATTCATTGATGAAGTCCTTTGGAAGAATGGTGGAGGGCGATGGTCTAAATGGCGAGATTAAACTAGAATCGTTAGATCTCAGAAATCAACGGTGGAGATTTAACATAAGAAAAAGTAATGCAAATGGTAAAAGTGGTTTCGGCTTGTAAAAACCACTGGTGTCGCGCTGCTCAAAGGCAGTTTAAGAATTTCTCCAAAAAAACTCGATATGGGTCTCTGGCCGACACGTGTCCTTTAGAAACCACCCATATCACGTAATTTTTAGGAATTATCGTTCGGTCTTAAAATCACGCGATATGGAGTCTTAGCCGTCGGATCAAAGGCGGAGAGATCTGACGGTGGAGATGAGAGCGCGATAAGACAAGTTGCGCGGGCGGAAGAAGGTGGGTGGGGTCAAGGCGGTTTTGATCTGGACCGTCGGATCTCAGGAATGGATGGTCAGGATTCATTAATGGGGGAGGTAGGTCCCAAAGGAGTTGGGCCTATCGGGTCACATCTGGACCGTTATATCTTCAGAATGAACGGCTCATATTTAATCTTAGGGTAAATGAAACAGAATATGAGGCAGGGGTCGGCCAGAGATCGGGTAATTGTGGACCATTGATCTGCAGAGATCAACAGTGGATCTTCACCGAATGATTTACACAGCGGGGTTTATGAAATAAAAAAGGGATTCGGGTTTGATTTGGACCGTTAGATTTATGAAACGGACGGCCTAGATTTGATCGCAAGCTCGTGAATCGACGGAGGAGAGAGGAAGGCACACAAAAAAACTTGCGATGCGATTACGCACGGACCGTTAGATTTTAGAGAGATCAACGATAAGGATGAATTGATGGGTTTTAATTTTGGAGGGCCATGGAGGGGGGCGATTAATCTGGGCCGTCCGTTCTTGTGGATTCGACGGTCCAGATTGAATCGCAGGTTTTCAATCGGAGAAGGGAAAGGGGAAACACCATGAAGAATTGTTGTGATGCGATTAGGTAAGAGCCATCGATCTCAAAGATCGACGGTCATGAATTAACTATGAAGGTCAAAGGCGGAAGGGCAGGCTTTGGAACGAAGCGATTGAGACCGTCATATCTAGGCATGGTAGAGCAGATCGACGATTGGGATTCAATCGCAGGATCTTATCAGCGGGGGGAAAGAACAGAGGGTAAGTTGAAGATTTGCGATGCGATTATGGATTGACCGTTGGATTGGAGGGTCAGATCAACGGCTTAGGTTTGATCGCATCGCAAATTTTGAAGAGTATGAAGGAGAAGGGGGACCCGAGGTGGACTTGCGATGATCGTCGATCATTTTTAGAACGACGGTCAATATTCTTTAAAACCTTGAACATTCGGGTTTGTGAAATAACCAAAAAAGTTGGGTTTTTATGAAAAATCAAAGGAAAATGAGGTTTTGTACGAGGTTTCAAGGACCTCTAGCGCCCGGTTGCAGGCTCTAGGTTACGTGAAGAAAAGTGAAGGGATCGGGGGTTTTCAAAAGGAAAGGGCTAATCGCAATCGGAGAAAAAGGAAGGAACTAACAAATGGTTGTTTGTTTATTTGCGATGCGATTGGTGGGTGACTGTTGATCTATTCAGATCAATGGTTGATATTCATTAAAACTTTGAACTATCGGATTCATGAAATATCAAAGGAAAAGTCGGGTTTTTATAAGAAAAGGGTCTTAATCGCAATCGGAGTTTTCAAAAGCAAAAGGTAACAAGGAAAGAGGAAAAAACCCGATTGCAATTGCACGATTGGGCCTTAGCACCTGGTGGCGGTGCTGGTTTTATGCGAAAAAAAGGGGCTGGGGCTAAGGCCAAAGGGGCTTAAGGCTTTAGTGCAAAAAGACTGTTTTTTATGATTTTTGAAGGATTTTTTGAGGATTTTGAGAGTTTTAATAAGGTTTAAAAATGAGTTTTAAACCTTATTAAAGGGAATTTATGAAGGAAAGGAAGGAAAATGAGGGAAATGGAGGAATTTCATGAGGAGAAAGGGGATAAAAATGGAGGTTAATTATGAGTGAAAGGAGGGGTAAAATGAAGGGTAAAATGGGTTTTTTGAGTAGTCTTTCTCCTTGCAAACAGAAGATTTTTCAGGTTCATGAGGGAAACAGCAGTGAATATTAACTCAAGGATAAGTTATCTTTATAAGACTTTAAGAACTAACAATTTGGCATAAAAATTGTTTCTTGAAGGCCTAAAAAATGATCTAGCCACCATTTGATATGACAAATTTTTATAGGTGGCTAACACCCCCAGCTGCTACACACCGAACATTAAAATGCGCTCAACCTAAAACCATGAATGGATTTTGGAGGGGGTCTACAAGGGTAAAGTGGTTTCGCAGCTGGGGGTTCCGAAATACTTCATATGTTTCCACGTACTCTTAGCTGTTTTGCAATACAATTCTTTTTGGACCCCCCCCCCCCCCCCCTCAATTTGATGGCGAAAAGCTTGACGGGGTCCGAAATCAACTAAGACTGTGCTTCATAAATTGAAATTCTTAATAGATCTTAGGCTTTAAAATTTAACTAATTTTATTATATAATTTAAATTTAAAACATATGTTTTCATAAAAATTATAATTTTTATAAAAATAATATATTTTAAATCAAAAATTAATATTTAAAAGAAAATTAAATCTTTCAAAAGCCTAATATATCTCTCACCATTTTAACTTAATGAAAATTTGACAATTTTTCACCAAAAATTAAAAATTTTGGGTGTGCCAAAATATGTTACAACATCAGCTCCAATGGGGACTGCTTCCCCCTATGGGATGCAGAGAAAAAGCATATCAGTTGCCTTTAACATTGGGCATGGAGTCATACTGTAAACCTGATCATCAACCATAACCAACTCTCCTGGATCAACCCTGTCATTTGAATAGCCTCCTAATGCACACTGCAACCTGCAACTGTGAAATGAAACCATATACCAGCACTAATCCTGATACTCGTTCATACTGAAAACTGAAAACTAAAATTTCTAAACTGAAAATATAAGTTGATTTATCATACCATTCATAAACAATGAACAGGTTGATCTACGCATATTGAAACTCTGAATATATGTTCAATCCCCACACTTCTATCTAACTGAACTGGAAAATTTTTCACTATTAGGTGAAATCTTCTTTCCAATGTAACCAAGTGAGGAGTGGATTTATTGAAAAACCACGTTGCCAACAGCTGAAAATCTGAAGAGCATATACAATATTAACATAAAATCCCATGGAAAACTTATACTCACAGGTGTAATTTAAAAGTTGCATCCTCTGCTGACATTTTAGATTTCTGACCATGGTTGAGAGGAAGCTACATATACTGTTGATTGCAAGTATCAACGAACCTTGCATAGCAGTAAAGGTAGCTGAAATTTCAAAATAGTGGGATTTTTTTCCCATTGGAATCACCATCCGACAAAGTGGAGTCGCCAAGTGAAAATAATGCAACTAATACAAATACTTATTCCTTGTTCACCAGCAAGGAATAGATCTAGTCGTTATCGTACTCCAGAGAAAATATCTTTGTTACTTTTCTCCTCGGAAACGGCACCAAATGGTGTACCTGTTTCCCATAGGCAGTCCTTGGCTGCAAAAACTATGCTAGGAAACCAACTCAACCGGCTTTAGGTTCTAGTTGGCCCTTGAACCAGAGGGGGCTCCCTCGGTTGTTACGAGGCCTTGTTTAACGTTGTTCATTGTCACTGAATAGCAGCCTTTGAACCACAATGGCCAGATTTATGGTTTTATTTGGTGGTGGTTGGCTATCAATGACAATCCCTATTCATGAATAAATCCCTCCTTCACAGAGTTAGTTCTCAAAGTGTCAGCTTCCAGCCTAACATAACGACTTGATTTGTAAAAGAATTTGGCAGAAGAATGTAAGGAGATCCCTAATAATGTGGCAGCCATACTGACCACTTAACCACTAGGGAGATAAACAATAACTATTTGTAAAGAGGAGCTTGATTAGACAAATAGTCTGATATACAAATCTCTTCAAACAATTATAATTTTCAGAAATTAAGAAAACTTTGTTTTCATAATAAATAAAATATGATCAAGTCATAACATAAACCTTGTGTAATTAAGATTTCAAAAGGAATTTACAATAACAGATAGCCCTGTAAATTAATCTCTTAATCCAATTACAACTTCACAACGAATCAAAAACGACACTGAAATTCAATTAAATTTCCAACTGGGTAACTGTACATGAATAAAATCATATGAAGAAAACAGATATGGAAATACTGGAAAAACAGACAGAGAAACACAAATTATGTCAAAGCCAGAGCTGAAATACTCTAATTGGAATTTCTGGAAAAAAAGGTTTACAAAACTGAAAAGGTATTGGCCTCAAAATCTCACACATTTCTTATTACAAATGATCAAATATATAGAAATTACAATAATCTGGTTGTTGCTAGCTTTTAGAAAAATAAAACAAAAATATTAACAATATACTAAAAATAAAATAATTTATTACAACTTTCTCAAAATAAAATTAAATCAAACTAAATATAAGAAATGATTGCGAAAGAATTTGGAATTGTTGGAGCTTCCGATGTCAAATTCTCTTTCAATCTAGAATTATTCATTTGACTGTTGATCCTTAGACTGGATGTACTCAACTAATCCTACTTACTAATTTTGTGCCTGGAAAATTTTGCCACTAGTTGTATGATTTCCAAGAAATGCTAGATTGGTCATAATGAAAAGAAATACTAACCTTCGGTTGAAAAATTCCCTGCCATCTCTTAATGAGCGATGAATTACTATCTTGAAATTTGGATCGATCCTTTAAAAATGAAACTGCTTACCATATTGTGGATTAAATGCCTTTGTTCCTGTAACTTATTGCTTAATTTTTGTCGTGATTTTTCCTTAATATTTTTACTGATATTTTCCACTAGAATACGCTCCTGAAACCTGTTAATTTCCTTTAAGCAGGGTTAACATTTCCACCTATGTCCTTCGGAACTTCCAACTATTGAGGCCAGGAAGATATTTTTTTTTGCATAGTAAGTAATTGCAATAGCTCTATTTTCAAGTCGTATACCTCTTCCTTCCATTTCCTTAATGACCCTTTCAAACAAAGGCACACTGAGGTTTGAAAGATCCTCATGCCACCAATCATAATGAGAGATTCTTACACTTGCACTAGTGTTAATTCCATTCCAAAAGATGCTTCCGCCAAGACTCTACAAAGAACCATACATCATCATGGGCCATCCAAACAAGCTTGGATCTATACAAGCCATCACAGCTAGAGCATTCACACATTTCTTCACTATTTGCAGCTCCTATACCTTTGCAAGAATTGGCTCAAAGCTTTGAAGTGCTTGGATGCAGTTTTTCTAGCTCTGAAGAATAACTTTATGAAGGAAATTTTCAGCCTTTTCTTGCAAGTTTTCTTCCCCATATTCATATGTCATTTCAAGATAGTCTGTTGCACAGCGCACAATCCCGATGTTTGCAACTGTAAGTTCCACCCTTACCCCATAATTTTTTTTGCTGCAAATTCAAATGCATCTGGGACCGAAGAAAATCTGGTAGTTTGACACAACTGATATACTTTCCATCACCTTCACAATCCTCCAAAATCTTTGCTATTTATTCAAACAACTATATAGCTAAAGCAATCTTAGAAGGTGTTACACAGTAATTTGTCACCGTCCCTACCATTTCCCGTCCCGCACAATGGAGGACCCATTATGTGACCTGTGAGCAATGTCAAGCCTTGAAAATACCTTCATTGCATCCCTTTCCATGAGGACAACATTTCTTATGTTTATCATTTCCTGAGCAGACCCCTAAAAACACATGTTTTTGCATTGTTATTTAGTAGCCAGTTATCTTTTCCTTGATAGGGGAAAATTGCTCTTGAGCCCGCGCCAATTGGCGCTATATTGATGTTGTACATAAAACCACTGTTTATAGGAAGTGTTTTAAAAAAGGAGGTGAAGTTTCGATTACAACAACTTCGTGGATGAGTCATCAGGAGTGGTTTCGACTGAATAACCACGGCCTTCCTCCTTTAGCCTCTTGTTTCCACCTTATGGGGAACCTCCCAAGGGATAAGGCCTCCCTTCCACTATTGTAGGGATCCCAACCTCCTCCTCTCCTCTATAAATATAGCCTTCATCCATTGATGAAGGGGCTGAAAGGCTGAAAGGCTGAAGGGCTGATAGTCTTGAAGTGCTGAAGCTTTGCATCTCCCTTTTCCCAAGTGCCTTTGTGCTGTAAAGAATCCCTTCTTTCCCTTAAGGCCCATTCAAGCAAGGAGACCATTGTTACGAGACTCTGGAGAGGTTTCCCTTTCCTTGGCGAGCTTTGCGAGACGTGGACAACCGGGGACCCGTTCGAAGGAAGCTGCGACGTCAGAACTTGGTTGTAACTTCTATTCGTTTATCACTTTAATAGATGACTATGATTATGGTTCCACTCCTTTTTCAATCATGTTAATGCGAGTAATATCTTTTCTGACCGATATTTAGTTACGTATGCTGGTTCCTATGCATGTATCTGTTCGTCTCTTCTGTGTGCAGGTGTTCGTCCACGGAGATCGTGGAAGGATTGTGATCTGCCAGGGCTGAAGGACGGGGGCATCTTCTTCTTCGGATCTAGCGTTGGAATCCAGGTAGGCTCTTATCCCAAGTCTTTCATTTCGTAACTAGGAGCTTGCGTCATAGCATTGTTTGTTTGTTGCTAGACCCCTGCTGGGCTAGTAGGGATCGCCTCTGTCCGCAGAGGGGATTTACCTCCTCAACAAATTGGCGACTCCGCTGGGGACCGTCCGATTTTCCTTGTCTCGTTTATGTTGTTTCGCTTTGATCGTTTTTCCTTGCTTGATGAGCCTTCTGGGTTGGGTTCTTTTTGTGTTTTGGCTTTTGGTTCAGCCCCCCGAGGATCAGATCTGACCTCTGCTTTTCCGAATTTTCACCTTTTCATAGTTGGCTTTATTGGCGCGAGTTTAGCCCTGACAGTCGCGCCAGTTGGCGCAGGTTGTTAGTTTATAACTCGCGCCATCTCCTGTCTGGCGCGGATTACAGCCAGACAGTCGCGCCATTTCCTGTAGGTGGTAGAGTTACCCTTGTTCGGAAGCTTCTTTTGGTCAGTACTTTGCTTCTGGGTTTGTTTTAGATTCAGCTTGAAGTGGGAAGTCTGGTCTTGGTTGGGAGAAATTCTTTGTTTTTTCATTTTCAGGCAGTGGCGCTTGTTGTCAGTTAGCAACCCGCGCCACTTGGCCATTGGCGCTAGTTTTTAAGTAAAAGTCGCGCCAAGTGGCGCTAGTTGTCAATGTACAAGTCGGGCCACTTTCAGGGTGTATGAAAATTGAGTTTTTTTTCCCTTAATCCTTCACTAGTGCGTCTTTCCCTTTGGGTCTTTCCTCTGTATGAGCATAGATTACATTGCTCATTATTTGGAATGTCTTCTTTCTATGATTGTTTGATGTAAAAGGGATGAATGCCTTGTTTTGATTTCATTCTTTGGAAGTCCTCTTTGTGTTTTGTCACCTTTTGAGGAATTTCGTCACAAAGTATTTTGAAACAACGGTTGCATTCTTAGTGTTTGTTTGCATCCCTTTTTCCTTCATCCTTCATTAAGGAGGTTTGCGTTTATTTAGTTTTCGTCTCAAATTGTTCTTTTTGTTAAAATGCATTAGATCACATTGCATTGAAAAGTATTTTTTGAGATCCATCATTGAACATAGATTACATTGTTTAATGATTGAAAACTAGAAATCGCTTTGAGTGCATTCGTATTATTTGAAAAGAAAAGGAAATTGTGCATAGATTACAATTGCATAGTTTTCGGAAAAAGAATTTGGCGTAGATTACATTGCATAATTCGCTTCGTTGGATGTTTTAGAATACTTTTGGATAGTGAAAGTCATCTAGTTTGGAAAAGTTTCGTTTTCAGTTTTGCTGTTTGTTGCATCATTGTTTGAAGCTCTTCCCTTAACTAGATAGCATTCATCGAATTGAAAAGTTTTCTTTTCTCATATAGTTTTGCATTTAGGAGTCTTTTGAGACACTACATACGGTAGGGCCTGAAAATTGAAACTTAATTGAAGATCAACTGTAAAATTCATTCAATTAACCTAAGGCAACATTGGAACTTAACGCAACATATTTAGAAGGTCTAGGCTAGAGACGTGTTACGGCGTCGTTAAACCTAGCAGCTGTCGTTCGCCGTTTGGCTTTAGACAGCGCTAGTACGGACTTGCGCTCCCCGTACCGTCGCGTATATAAAGGGAGACCCATCTAGGTTTTCAATCCTTTATCCACAGGAAGCTGAGTCTGCCGCCCTATACCCGTGATACACCGAACACAGCATTCGGGGAGACTACCTGCACGTACGGAAAGTCCTTGGTCGATTTCTGTTTCATTATTGGAAACCAAGGTGTATATTGCAGTTCACGGATATTTGGTACACCCTTTGTGCCTAGTTTTTCCTGAGCAGTCATTTGGTCTTTTCTGACTCCCTAAACTTGAAAAGACCGTCAAGCGCTTATCCTTTCACGCTTGTGTCAACTCTGAAAGAGATAGAGTCATCTTTTTATCGTTTCTCGACTCTTAAAACATGAAACGGTAGAATTTGTTTATTTTCCAATGTGGTAAAATCAATCTCCCACGATAACACACCCGTTTAGATATTGCTTGTGACCGTTTGATCGTGTGCCCTTAACTCTTTTTCAGCCCGTGGGTGGTTTTGAGTTTGATGGCAACTTTTTCAGAGTTCACCAACCAAGGAATCCCCTCAGAAGGGAATCCTGGTCATTTTCCTCCTTTTGGAAATGTTGGTGCTCCTTACATGGCAACGTTGTCCCTTCCTGGGTTAACTGTTGGGTTGCCTGTTTGGTTGTTCTCAACCTCTGTCATTCCGAATGTCTCAGTTACTGGTCAATCAGTTCCTCCACCCAAACCACATCATGTTGATTCTAAGGTGGACCTCTCCCCTTCTTCGCCTGTTTCTGAGTCCTCCTCCTCCTCTTCGCCTGGTGAAAGTCTGGATTCAAGTAACCAGGTGGCTAGGAAGAAGAAGAAGAAGACAAAGAAGAAGAAGTCTGATAAGCGAGAGATTAAAAGTGCTGCTATTGCTCCTGAAACGTCTCCTCTTGATAACCCTTCCAACCCTCCTCGGAAAGTCAAGTTCCCCTGCATGTTGTGCACGGGGGACCATCTTCTTCGAGACTGCCCTGGAATTCCCAAGGTACTCGAAGTATGGTCCAACGGTCGCCCACCGTTGTCTTTGGCTTCCGGGAGTCAGGTTGGGGGCACTGGTAAGGCTCCTAAGAAGCAGGGTAAGATCACCAATCCCTGTAAGTTGTGTGAAGGGCACCATGCTATTCACCTTTGTCCTTATGTGGATGAAGCCAAGCGAGTCTTGGATAACCTGACTGTTTCGACACCACGCCTCCCAGCTGGTTATAAACAGCTTTCTTTGAGTCTTCCACCGGCTGATGCCGTGATTGGTCAAGGGTCATCCTTGGTCGATCCCACTCCTCCAGAAATTCAGATTCAGGAATCCGTTCCCGACCAACCATTGGTCGTGGGATCGGTTGAACTGGCCCCATCCGCGGTGCACCAGGTCTTTTCTGTTGAGAGTGGACCCCATAACCCTCATGTTCTTCTGGTTTCTTCAGATTCTTCAGACTTGGAGAAAGATGCTCCTGTCCCTGTACTTCAAGAAGTTACTCCTCCGCCTCCCAAGATGGAGGCTACGGAGGATATTCCTCCCGCCTTCGAGATGGAGGTCATGGAGGAGGCTTCTGCTTCCGTAACATCAAGGGAAGACCTTCGCATTTCGATGGCAGCCCCTCCGAGTAGTTTGGTCGCTTCCTTTGATTGGAACCGATTTGCAGGATTTCGCCTTCCGTCTTATGTGCCTTTCGAGATCACGGTACAGGCTCTTGGTCTGGTTGTACCCAGCACCATTATAGACGAAGGTGCCTCTGTTAGTATTCTGTCTTCAACTACCTGGCAAGCTTTCGGTTCGCCGCCGCTTGCGCCTGTTACGCAGAATCTGTTGACATTCAATAGAAGAACGAGTCAACCGTTGGGGGTCCTTCCAAGGTTACCGGTTACTTTGGGAGGTAAAACCGTCCATATGGACGTGATGGTCGTTCCAGGCCCCTTGGATTTCAATCTGCTCCTGGGGCGCGATTACACCTATGCCATGGGAGCGCTCGTCTCCTCCCTCTTTCGCGTGATGTGCTTTCCACATGAAGGACGGATCGTGACCATTGATCAGCTTTCGTTCTTTGGTCCTAATATGGCATCTGGTCCGCCATCACCCCCTCCTGGTTTCTATCCACCCGTTGTATCTGCTCTGCCGCAGGTCAACTATGTGTCTACCTACCCCGTGCCTGTGCTCAGTGATGACGCCGTCGTGCATCAGGTGCTGGGGGCATTGGGTCCTGACTTCCAGGATGTTTAAAACAATGAAACACGTTCCTGTTCAATTCGAGTCTTTGGTTAGTTCTTGTAAAATCCCAGTCGAGTCTTTCTCTTGATCTCGTAATTTGAACCTTCACTCCATCTGCATTTCATATGGATTGAAGCTTGGGGGGCATGTACCTCGAATTGAGTCACCATGCTGGGGGCATGCTTACTTTTTCAAGCATAGTTTGTTTCCGTTTCAAGCTTGTGTAAAATGAAACCGGTTTCAAGCATAGTTTATCTTTGTTTCAAGCTTGTGTAAAAATGAAACCAACTTCAAGCAGAGTTTCCTGATTTCAAGCTTGTGTAAAAATGAAACCTTGCCCATTTTACCTCTTGTGATTGCCATTTTATCAGCCTGTTTTGCCAGATGAACCTTGGTTTTCTCACTCCATCGTCACTATCTGCTTGGCCGATCATATGCCTTCACTTGGTTGTTTTACCCGTTCCTGAGGAACCGCTACGATGAGTGGTCTTGTTAGCCAACCTCTTGACTTTTATCTTGTTTTGAGCAGTTCCACCATTACCGGAACCAGTTGCTACCCTTTATACCACTCGTTCCTCCAGGAGGAGTCATCTTTCAGCTCTTTTCTGACTCTCTAAATATGAAAAGATCGCCGAGGCCCTTGTCGTTTCGATCTCGTTAAAATGGACACAAATCGACATTCACCCAGTATAAGTTTAACCCTTTTTCGGGCTGGGCTGGATCGATTACGAAAAAGGAATACCCTAGCCTATCGCGACTAGGAGGTTTTTCCCGGATATTGTTTTCTACCTTTTCGGATCTGGGAAACTATTTACGAAAAGGGACCTGTGGAGTTTTCTTTTCCGCTGTCTTTTCAAACTCTCTAAACATGAAAAGACGCCGAGTTCTTCCTTTGTCAGACTCGTTAAACCATGATGACATCGGATTCAGTCGAAATGACGTTATTCGAGTTTCTCCTTCCTAGGGCTCGTTAAATGTACTAGGATGGATTCGTCCGAAGGATGGGTTTATATGACAAGCATATGGTATCCTCTTCAAGCTTGTGTAAAAATAAAGAGGTACTCACCGAAATGGTGGGGAAAATGGAACCATCGTCGTTGTCGTCGGCAGTATGTCGCTCTTGAACATGGCACTTGTCTGCATTCGTGTCGGGTTGGGGACATCTCATCTCGTTACTTCACTTTGCCTCCATGGGTTTGGGTAATCTCTTTTGACCTCTCATCTGTTCACTGCCTCGTCACCATGACCTCTGATCCGTTGATGTCAAATACTGCCAAGTCCATTGTCGTGCCGTTCATGTGTTCAAGAGAAGTTGGCCTCTGCAAATGTCAACCTTCCTCTGTTTCTCATATGATCCTGATTCGCAACAAAACATTATGTTTCTCTGTCTCGTGTCGATGATGTGGGAATCATTATGGCCCATCTTCGATCAAGGTCACTTCCTGTCGACTTCAACTCATTATCCAGGAAGTTGGTCTAGAGACTCCTGATGGTACCTTGGGACCTGCATGCCTTAATGGCAGGTTCGTCGCATTCGACGAGAGGTTTTCATTATTGACCTCCGATCGGATGATTCTGCGGGTGTTCGACGTCAGCTCATTTATTCACACGTCGTAGATTGTACCTGTAGTACCTTGAGGACCATCGTCATTATTGGTGGTTTCCTAAAATCGTTATGACTTTCATCATTGGTGGCCATCGATGTTCTTGCATGTTCGACATCGGCTCACACATTCGCATGCTAGAACTTGTACTTGTTTGGGTCGAGATGGAGCGCAAGACCCTGGATTGTGTCTGTTGTAATCCAGGCTGCGATTGTGGATTATTGTCATTATGTACATGACTCAATGATTGGATGGTTGTGACCATACCTGAGTCTATTTGTTTGATCTTAGTTGGATGGCTGCGCCCATACCCTAGATCCGGATTATAGCATACTCTGTTCGGATGGCTGCGTCCATACCATATATATACATCATGTACTTGAGATATCGGTTGTATCTTTCTGTGCAGGTTTTCCGACGGCGGGCCTTCAATTGGACATGTTCTCGTAAAGCATTTCACCCCTCTCTCTCTCGGGCCTCATGCTTTAGGGGGCATCTGTTACACAGTAATTTGTCACCGTCCTTACCATTCCCCGTCCCGCACAATGGAGGACCCATTATGTGACACATGGTAATGTCTGACCTTGAAAATACCTTCATTGCATCACAGCACCATGAGGACAACATTTCTTGTTTGTTTATCATTTCTGGCTTGAGACCCCCTAAAAACACACATGTTTTTGCATTGGCAGTAGCCCGATGTACTCGCGCCAATGGAAAATTAACAACGAACTGCGCCCGGTGGCGCTGTTTGTCCCCGATGTTGTGCCAGCACTTCACTACATTTTATGGAGAAAGTTTTTTAAAAAGAGAGGCGAAGTTTCGATTACAACAACTTCGTGGATGAGTCATCAGGAGTGGTTTCGACTGAATAACCACGGCCTTCCTCCTTTGGCCTCTTGTTTCCACCTTATGGGGAACCTCCCAAGGGATAAGGCCTCCCTTCCACTATTGTAGGGATCCCAACCTCCTCCTCTCCTCCATAAATATAGCCTTCATCCATTGATGAAGAGAATTTGGAAAGAATTTGAAAATTTGATAGTCTTGAGATCTTGAAGCTTTGCATCTCCTATTCCCAAGTGCCTTTGTCTTGTAAAGAATCCCTTCTTTCCTTAAGGCCCATTTAGCGAGAGACCATTGTTACGGGAACTGCAGGAGAGGTTTCCCTTTCCTTGGCGAGCTTTGCGAAAGACGTGGACAATAGGGGGACCGTTCGAAGGAGGCTGTGACGTCGGGGAAACTCGGTTGCTTAACTTCTATTCGTTTATCACTTTAATAGATGACTATGATTATGGTTCCACTCCTTTTGCAATCATGTTAATGCGAGTAATGTATCTTTTCGACCGATGTTAGTTACGTATGCCCGGTTCCTACATGCATGTATCTGTTCGTCCCTTCTGTGTGCAGGTGTTCGTCCACGGAGATTGTGGAAGGATTGTGATCTGCCAGGGCTGAAGGACGGGGGTATCTTCTTCTTCAGATCTAGCGTTGGAATCCAGGTAGGCTCTTATCCCAAGTCTTTCATTTCGTAACTAGGAGCTTGCGTCATAGCATTGTTTGTTTGTTGCTAGACCCCTGCTGGGCTAGTAGGGATCGCCTCTGTCCGCAGAGGGGATTTACCTCCTCAACAGAAGGCGTGGACATCAAAGTATTATCGCGAGTGATATCAGCGTGAGTAAAATGCAAGAGTTCGATATTGAATGGCAGATTAACTTATTTTTGGAAACATATTTTGTCCTGGAGTCAGTATACCCTTTAGATCAAACAATCTCTTTCATTTTGCAAATCTCTGCCACTGATGTTTCCCGAAATGCCTCTCCCATTCCTTCTGATTTTTTTTATGACCAATATATTATTTTATAGGGATACCATTTGCTCTAAAAGCCTCAAGAATGGCGTTATTTTTTATCCTAAACAAATTGCAAAGGAGGGCCCTCTAGAAACAGTTTGTTGTAATGGAGGAGGGATACATCGTATAAGATATCCTCCTTGGGAGTAACAGCAGATGTACGAGAATCTCACAAGATTCTATTCACAGGATATACGAGGATTGAGCTATTCACTCCTTTTACAAGTATCTTTTTAAATATCTCAGAATCAAATTCCACAATTTTTCTCTTCGGCACGAAGAGATTGAGCTATGCGTGAGGCGTAGACGAGGCACTGCTTTGTGTCCCTGTGGGGTGGAAACGATAGAGAAAATCAAAGTATATCTTCCCACATTTTGAAAATAATGGAAACTTGTGAAGGTGGAAAGACTTCTCCTCTACTTTAATAATAATATCACAGGGAAGCCCTATGTTTCATAACCATGCTTTCTCAAGGGACGCATCTACGTTGTTGCGACGCTTGGTCGGGGCCATTGCATCCTTACAACAATGCGCGTGTTTACATGACTACGAATTGCAGAAATATATTGAAGAGGAGGGAAAAGTGGAGGGGATAATAGGAATCAAGGCATGTACCATCATCACCACCACCATCATCGTCATCATCATCACTATCATGCCCCCTAGCTTCTACATGTCGAATATTAAAATGCGCTCAACCTGAAACCACGAACGGATTTCGGAGGGGTTCTGCAAGGGTAAGTGGTTTCGCGGCTGGGGGGTCCTAAATACTTCAGATGTGGCCACGTAATCTTAGTTGTTTTGCAATACAATTCTTTTCGGACCCCCCCCCCCCCTCAATTTTATGTCGAAAAGCTTGAGGGGGTCCAAAATCAACTAAGATCGTGTTTCATAAATTGAACTGCTTAATAGATCTTAGGCTTTAAAATTTAATTAATTTTATTATATAATTTAAATTTAAAACATATATTTTCATAAAAAATATATTTTTTATAAAATTAACATATTTTAAATCAAAATTTAATATATAGAAAACAAAATTAAATTTTTCAAAAACATAATATATCTCTCAAGATTTAGCTTAATGAAAAATTAACAATTTTTCACCGAAAATTAAAAATTTTGGGTGTGACAAAATATGTTACAACAATATTTATGTTCATGCTCATTCAATTTCTTGGATTCATAGAATACCACTTGTCCCTCCTACATAAGGACTACACCAAATCCTCTTTTACAAGCATATTTACATGCTACGAACTCTTTATCCGGATCTACAATCTTAAGAACTGGAGCATTAGTCAACAACTTCTTCAGCTACTCAAAACTAGTTGCACATTCTTCTATCCATTCAAATTTCTTCCTTTCCTCTACAAAGATGTAATAGGATATGAAATGCATGAGAAGTTCTCGATGAACCTCCTGTAGTAGCTTGCTAATCCCATAAATGACTTGACTTCCTCCAAATTCTTAGGAGCTTCCCACTCGATGATGGCTCTTATATTTTCTGGATATACTGCAATGCCTTCCTTTGAAACAACATGTCACAAGTAGTGTAACTCTGTCTGGAAGAAACTGCACTTGTGAAGTTTAGTGTATAGCTTATGCTCTCTTACAAATCTCAACATTGTTGATAAATGCTCTGTGTGCTCTTCCTCATTCTTAGAATATACCAAGATGTCATCAATGAATACAATAATATAATTTTCCAAATAATGACTCAACACACTATTCATCAAACACATAAATGTAGTTGGGGCATTAATCAAACCGAATGGAACTACAACAAACTCATAATGCCCATACCTGGTCCTAAATTCAGTCTTGTAGATATCCTCTTCTTTGATGCGTACCTGATGACATCTGGAACTCAAGTCTATTTTAGAGAACATTGTTTCTCCCTTCAACTGATCAAACAAGTCATCAATCTACGACAATGGATACATGTTCTTGATCGTCACTTTATTCAGTTGCCTATAATCATTGCACAACCTGAGAGTACCATCCTTCTTCTTCACAAACAACATTGGTGCACCCCAAGGTTATATACTCAGCCTAATGTATCCCTTGTTGAGAATTTCCTTTAGCTACAACTTCAACTCGACGAAATCTAGTGTGCTTATCCATTAAGGTGCCTTTGATGTTGGTGTCGCCCCTGGTATTAACTCAATAAAAAATTCCACTTCCTTGTGAGGAGGTAGCTTTGGAATCTCTGCTGGAAACACATCCTGGAACTACTTCAATACACGATACCTTTGGAATATTTCTGCATCCTCAACATCCTTACCCTTATCACTAGAAATATGCACTACAAACATCACACAACCTTTCCTACAACTACACTTAGCCTGCATAGTTATGACCATCCTCGTTGATGTAGGATTCTTCTTTCCTTGCAGAATTATCTTTTCTCCATTATCATCCAGGCAATCAATGGAATTGTCATAAAAATCCACTTTGATCATGTGAAGGTACAACCAATCCATACCCAAAATCATGATATATGATCCCAATGGCGATACATTCAAATGTGTTGTTGTAGGCATACCATTTAACTCAAATGCACAAGCACTTACCCAATGGTGAAATATCTTCTTCGTACCTATATCCAACTGCACAAACCACAATTCTGCATGCACTTCTTTTCTCAAGCCACACTTATCCACCAGGTCAGGATTAACATAAATATATTTAGATCCAAGATCAATCAAAATAAAAATAACTTTATCACAAATTTTACCATCCATCTCAATTTAATATGCCTGGTGATTCGCTTGCCTATTGTCCACAACTTCATAAATCTGAGGAATTCTATTACCAACATCCCCAACTGTTTGTGCCTCCTTTGCACTATATATTTGGGGTATACCACCCCGATACTGCATAAAATCCCTCTTGTGATGATCCTTACAACATATCCAAAACTGCAACGGTGCTCTACCATCACCACTAGTCTAATACTCTCCCGACTACGATCCATGTCCCTTCTCAATTGTACTGAACTTCTTGTAAGGAACTACGTTTTCTTTCTCACCTACATCTTGAGGTCTTCCCTGCTTTGGTGGCCATCTTCCTTTAGCTTTCTCATTTCCTTTCAAATCACACTTAGGCTCAACTTTGCACTTTGACTACTCATAACAATGCTTCAGCTTTCGAATGGCCTTTTCAAGGGATCTAGGCTCATCGAACTCAATCTGGTCTTTGTATGCTACTAGCGGTCCACTGATGAATATCTAAACCTTTTCCTTCTCCTCCTTTAGGTAAGGCACATATCTCAACAACTACAAGAACCTGTTAGTGTACTCATCATCTGTCATGGAACCCATCTACAACTCATAAAAATCCTTAGTTATAACATCATAGTACCTCTCTGATAGATGCTTATTCTAGAACAACCTCTCGAACTCACTCCAATTTAGTTCCTCCTCATAAATACCACTGAAATTCTTCACATATTCAGACCAAATATCTGCTTTACCTTTGAGGTTTAATATAGATATTCTAGCTTTCATGTTTTCTAAGTAATCTTGCAACCTAAATAATTTCCTCATACCAAGCAATCATGCTTATGCATCCTGTGATTTATTCATCTATCCTTCAAATGTAGGTGGTTTTTCTTTCTTAAAATCATCCAATAGATGTCCCTTATCACTCCTCCTATAAGGATGACAATGATGAGAATCATAATGTCTATCAGAACTAGAACTAGAATAGTACTTGTGTTTGTCACCTCTCCTATTCGGAGTGTCCAAGAACTTGTCATATCTAATCATGTCATCTCTATCCAACCTATGAATACCATGAGACCTATTTCCATATGCCCTGTTAGTCCCATCCTCTTGTCAATAGCTTATTCGAAGTGGCCCATGTTTCTGCAACTCAAACAAACTCTGAAGAATTACCACATTGACCTCTACTTGTTTCTCCTGTGCCTGTATGATTTTGTCATTGTCCTCCTTACAAATCCTTATTTATTCCTTCAAGTTTCTCAGTGTGTCTTCTAAGTCCGAGGAGTTCCCAACACCATGCTTCGCATTGGATTCATGGGGAGAATATTTGTATTCTACCATAATACTAGTCATCCTTGATTTCTTCCGGCAAGGCATCTCATGTCCGCTTAAACCAAATCACCATAAACCAACGTACCTAATCATAATTTAGGGAGGATATATCATCTGCAAGATCAACCAATCAACATAATACATGTATAGACATAATCACAATAGCATATAGACTTATAATACATAGGTATATCAACACATAACCATCACTTTAACTAGAGCTTAGTCATCAATGCATGACCATATCAACTGCACACAATGACCTCATGCATGAGAACAACAACCATACCAATGTACACTTAACAACATGTAATCACCTGACATGTATAACTAGTCATACACCCATGAAAACACATTTCACAACAACATCACCATCTCTCCCATGGCGACATCTCTACCACCATGACCAACACCATGCAGATGCAACAAGTACATAGACCATAAGTATGAGAAACATATATGAAACTAACATAATTTCATGACGACAATAATCTTGACAACATCTGACTTTTCCCAAAGAAAGTGAAATCGCGCTTTGATAACACCTATAACACCTCACCTCCTCTCGCATCTACCAAAGTAACCATCCAATCAAGGTACACATGAGATGAGGGGCAGTTATGAGCAGACTCAACCTCCTAGGTGACCTTAAGAAAATCAAGTCGATAAACAAACCTTACTAACGTCCCTAAGGTGCCACAGGACCCTACAGGAGTAACCCAACCCCTCTAGGAGTCCATCCCTTAATCCAACATGAATTTTCACTAAAAAAATTCCCAGTCACTCCCTTGCCAAGGCCTCAATGCGACTGGACCTCCTAGTCGCATGCATAAGCTTGCATGAGTGTGACCAGGGACTAAATTACCCAGTGATGTGCGAGCGACTAGGGATTTTAAAGCTAGATTTCAAGTTGGGGTTGGACCTCTACACAAGGACAATGCTTCTAAACCAAAAGCTGACTCCAGGGCTAGGCCTGACCATCCCCAACCGGGACTGACATCCTGCCAAACACTTGACAACAATGAAATATACATTCATAAATAAAAGACTGAACATAAGGGACTTAAAATTCATATGAAACTTATCAATATAGATCACCAACCTCTCCCATTAACTGTCTTATAATTAATTAGATCTTGCATCCATTGTTCTTTCAGTTACAAGTACAAACATGAAATAAACCATGATTATAACCAATCACATAACCACATAAATAACCATAATATAGCATCCATTAAAGCCACATAAATACAATTACAAAAGCAAGATAACTTAGCTTTCATTAAACATAGGCAAGAACCAACTAGATTTGATCCTTCCATGTACCACCCAAACATAGACATGGTTGAACCAAATCTTTCTTTCAGCCAGTCACCCCCTTGCCCTATTCCAAGAATGATTATGGGATCTCGTGGATAAACCAATCCAAAAAAAACAAGGGAATCCAAAGGTTAAACCACCTCCACCCTCACCATATCGTGATCTCACCTAAACTAGCACCGAGATCATAAAACCAAATCGAGCTTGGAATGCCTCCGGATCTCATCACCATCCTTGAGGTATTTTTTGTCTCCCTATATCTAGGGTATACCACAATCCAAATTGGATCACTAGGTCCTTAACGAGACACCACCATAAGGCTTTACCGTGTATCCCGCCAAAATCGGTCAAGGTATTCCTAGGACTTTGGGAATGAACTTGAGACCACCTCCGCCCCTGATTCTGAAACCATTTGGAAATTCCAAAGCTCAAAACCAAGAACAATCCCATCATACCATGGCTATCTAGAAAAAAGGCAAGGCAAGGCTGAAAACCATTGTCAAAACCCAACAAAGACATGCCACCAACAACAAAAGAACCAAATACCAACATGCACATACCATGCACGTGAAAACAAGCTAAAAAATAATGCATGCAATATGTTACCTACAAGTCTTCTTGCTAAATTTGTTTGATCTTGCTCTTCCTTTCTTGATCTTTGCTTCCCTTTCCTTTCCTTTTCCTTCCTTTGCTTGCTTTTCCTTTTCTTGATACAATGCTGAAATGCACCAAGAAAACTATAAGTCTCCAAGAGAGTGTGTGGGAGAGAAAGAATATAAAGAGAGCTCCAAAACTGAATTGACTAAAATTTAAAATGAAAAAAGGTATCGAGAAATCCTCAAAAGCATTTTTATCAACTAGGCCTCTATTTTCTTCATTTGCCATTATTTTCCTTCAATTTCCTCCTCACATGCAACCTGTGACCTTTCACCTTCCTTTTCTCCTAATTTCCTTTATTTTCATAAATAATTATGCCAAAAATACTTTTTGCCTCTTTAATTTCTTTTCCATTTCATTTTCCAATTTCCCTTTATCCATAACCACGTCTAGTGATGCCCACTAGGATATATTTCCCAATATTAAGCTTGGAATAATTGTCCCTTAACTATGGTCTTATTTTTTCCTTTATTAACTTTTATTACATGAACTTTTAACCTGGGTCTTTTACATCACCCAGACCAGGACTGAAGAAGGAACATCACTATCCAGGTTGAATCTGGGACTCTACCTATCCAAATAAATCCCCTGGGCTCCCGTGAAATAAGGGCCACTCTTGAATACTAAATCTCTATCCAGCCTGTTTTCAAAGTAGAAGGTGTAGAAACTAAGGCACATAACGTCGATATGACCTCTCCTTTAATGAGCCGCTTCCAGTTCTTTTCTATCTAGGACTGAACTGAGTGCAAAGAGGCCAAAGGCCCATGAAATACCCAATAAGGCCCAATTCTGCGAGCTACAAGGCACGGTAGCGAGCTTGAGGGGCACTAATATCAATATTTGGTATCTCATTCGCCTTTTTAACAAAATATGATGATCCTTGCTTTTGTAACTTTGGCACAACTAATCCAAAATATTTAGCTTTGAGATGTATTAAAGAATCACATGTAAAATTGCATCTTAACCATGAAACTTAAATGCATGAACATAAGAAGAGAGAAGCACATAAAATCATGCAAAGAAGACAAGGAATTGATATCAGAGTTCGTCCAGGAGGGACTACGTCTCTGGGCCCTTCTCAATCAGTGGAGAGGCCCTCTTTCATTAAGTGGAAAATAAAATGAAAGTACAATCACCAATGCAAAATTACACCCTTATACCTCCATAGATGAAAGTGCCCGAAAATTGGAGACCTGTGATGAAGAAATGGACAGCACTGTTGGATTCATGGCGCTGATAGGTGCAGAATCCATATAAAAGTTTCCTTATTCTGACGCCGAACAAATATGGCCCCTCTGGAAATGGGCTCAGTTCATGGTTTTGCCCCCCACCTGCAAGGCGCTCAAGGTTCCACTATATCCCGTACTTCATGTTGCTCCTGGCCTTCCTGGGTGCACTTCTAAAATGCAAGTTTATATATTTGAAGGTGAGCGGACTCCCCAAGGAAGTTTGATGGCTAAGTTGGTTGAGATCCTTTGTTTGAGGGAGGGCGTCGTGTGGTCAAACCCAGCCCCCTCCATAATAAGGTGGAATTGGTTTTAATATCCCTGTGCATATTTTTAATAAACCCATCGCATTTTTTTTAATATTAATTTGGGGGTTCGGGCCCGCATCGGGCGACCTGCCCCATAACTCCCGCCGGTGGTACCACATACGTGGAGCATATAGTGGGTAGGGGTGACGAGGTTGGCAGCCCATGCCCTTCTCATATTAATGTGATGGTTGTCGTAGATGTGGGGGAGGCAGGGTCATGACGGTCGACCACCCCCCCCCCCCCGCCTTTTCCCCCACACCCCCTTTTTTAATTATATATTTGTTACAAATTCCGTTAGGTAGGGCGAGGGTCATGGCCCGCCCTACCTTTTTTTTAATTTTTTTTATTTTATTTAAACCAACTTCCATTTTTTATTTTTCTGGAAATTGACCGAAGGAGTCAATTTAAGTGTCCCAAAATTTCGCTCCGAATCCGGCCGGAGTGGCCAGAATTCGGTGGCTAGACTTCTACAATTTTTTTGCCTCCTTAACCTACCACATCACCAAGTCAACCCTTAAACTTTGACTGTTTCTAACTCCTCCATACAGACTCAAAATTGAGTTCTGCCTGCACCGTTGGAATAAGAAAGACGATATCTTCAATTTGACACTAATTTTGCCACATTTTTTATCCTTTTATCCTTTTCACTTAAGCCACTTGTACTTGGAACTATACGATCCTCCTGGATCATTCCTCCCCACTGAGGATCTTTTGGACCAACAAAAGCATTAACATACCCAGCACACAGATTGTTCGTTCAACACACACTTTCAATTTCTTGCATGCAAAACTGGTACATCATTTGCAACCATGCACACACCACACATGACTCAAAAACCCCTCAATTTCCAAGAGTTTATAGAACACACTCATTGGCCAAGGCTTACATAAAATAATCAATACCTCAACTACTCATACGAAAAGGCCAAAACATCATCGTTGTGTTTCGAAGTGATGGGAAACATACCATCACATTTACATTTACTTGCAACATATGATTTACAATGGTGGTCATAACAAGCTATTACCTCTAAAAAACCCATCTCAATAAAGCAGATCACCATGAATGTCGTGGATTCATTTATTGAACATGTTCACCTTTTGGCTCCTTTGTCGATGCTTCCGGGGCATGGATCGTTGGACATGTGGCTTGTTGGTGTCCCACTTCGTTGCAGCGACTACAACAATTATTTTTCCTCCGAACGTTTTGGATTGTCTTGGAGCGCTTTTCTTTGGTGCTCCTTCTATAAGTTTTCATGGAACCCTCACTATCACTGGAATGTGAGGAAGCGATTTCATCATATGTCTCTAGTTGGTCACTAGCTGTGTCAGAGCTTTCTCCGACTCCCTTCCTGGTGTATTTGAGTCCTGCATGACGTGGAAATTCCTCAACTTCGATGGGGTTTATGATGCCGAGGCTATTGATGCCGAGGCCTTTTCTCTAATACCCCGTCTTCTTCAACAGTTTGGATCTGATCCCTGTAGTATTTTTTTCAAAAGCAGCGAATTCATCATCATGAAAAGTACATGAAATTGAAGGGTTTATTTTTACCTCGGGTTGGTTACGTCGCAACTTTTCCAAGGCCTCATCCTTATCTTGCAACTGGCGAAGTGACCTTTTTTTTTCTTCCTTTGCTTCCTTTAGGAGCCTTCTTAGCTCAGTATTTTTTTCTTGGATGCTTTGGTTAACCTCTTCAAGTTATTTTAACTCTGCCACAGTAAGTGTCCTTTTCATATTTGGTACAATATCTGTTGAAATTTTTGTTTCATCCCCTGAATCGGAACCCGAGTCTATAGTTCCTTTTTCTACGATCCCAAAGGTTGTGAGCTTCATTTCATCATCGGAATTAGACCCCGGGTCAATTGGTCTACCTCATGAAAATCTTGTAGATGTGACCTTCCCTCTTCCTCTGATTCAGAATCTTGGTTTTGTTGTACGGTGGTAACGGTCTTCTACTTCCCCATTTGGTCATTCCTCTCAGGTCTCAACTCAGGGTGCAACTTCCAACAATTTTATTCATCATGTCCCTCTCTCTCACAATGTGTGCAAGAGGGCTTTCCTCACATTCTCTTGGTTGTTGCAATCCTTTTTGGGTGATCACTTTGTTCATGCATTCCCCTGCTTTCTAGGTGCGTGGCCTTCACACTGGCCTCATCGATGGTAGGAGGTGTTGTCGACGTATGTTGTCGCTCCTAGAGACAGCCTAGAGTTGCCATAGACCAGTGCCTAGGAAATCTTATCATAGCAAGGAGCATATAATAAACTTGGGTGTCAATCCAAAGGCTCTCCTGCTATTTCTTGTAAACAAGGAAATTGATTTAAATGGGACCAGAACTTACAGAAACTTCCACAAGGAAAGTAATGTTGCAGAGACAAGATGCAAAACTCTAATATAAAAGCATCAGATAGTTAAGAGACAATTTACTGTAAAGAGGGCCGATTCAAGTAATATGCCACAGAAATCAAATATCAGAAGGTGTATGCGGTGAAATAAATATAAGAAGATATGAGTTATCCTTGGTCTGATACCCAGATACACAACAGAACCATATATGGGCTTATCAGTCTAAGAATCCATACATGACAATGGCGTTTTAAAAGCACCCTTCCAAAGCAACTAATATAGCAGAAAGATGGGTGAAATGAACATGAAACAGTATATCATGCCTGAGCCATATTTAAAGAGCTTGACTGATCTAAGTATGGGTATCAACTAGGATAAATCCTTATCTAAAATCAGTGAGCCACTCGCATTCCAGTACATGATACAAGAAGATGGATAAAATGAAATGTTATATTAAACACATAAAAGAAATTTACATATTGTGGGATACCAAAGACCAGAATCCTCTAATACAGATAGAACTCCTCCTCACTGAAACCCTACGGGCTCTGAGCCTTCATACAAGAGCTTTTACAAGATGTATACAAAAATTCCTTTCACTGCACAATTCTCTAATAAAAATCTGGAACCCCTACAATGTCTTTCTTCCCAGTTTTTATAGAAGAAGGAGAAGAAAAACTTATAAAAGAAGTAGGTGAAAACAATTAATTGTTTCCTTAAAAACAAAATGGTGAAAACATTCGCGCCCATACTATTTGATAGCCATGAAATTCTGAATGTACTTGACAATCCGCTTGTAGAAATAAATGCACTGAGTAGAAAATCTCTTCAGGAACCCAGTATAGAGATACATCCACTTGAACATTCTGTCCTTTCCTGAAGAAAATCCAGCTGAAATAAAACCTTGAAAGCATTGCTTTTTGTGCTTTGTACTCTCTGTCTTCCAACTTTGAATTGGAATTTAAATTCTTCAGTGTCGGACACTGCATTCCTTTATTTTTCATTGATATTTCTTCGATGCTCCATTAATTTCTCCATCTGCTCGATCTGTTTTTTGAATGACTTCGGAGGGTTTGATAGATCTCGACCCCTGCTTATTAAATATCAGTTATTTGGCAACAGCCTCCCAAGATTTTCTTCATAAATCAGCTTCTAAAAAATTGTCCTTCGAAGCGGCCTCGGCTTCCGTAATGGAGGCTGTGAATTATGATAGTTCTCCATCGCCATAAACCTGCAAAACCCACAAACAAGTTAAGGAAAACCGAACATAGAGATGGTGGGGTGGCGGGATCCGGGGGCATGGTGGTGCAAACTCATCGAAATGGTGAAACAATGTGGGGTGATGGAAAACACAGAGGGATGGCGGAGAAGTATTGAAGGAATACGTAAAATTTAACGTGGACAGTGGACCTTCGTCCTAAAAAGATATACGGGAAGCTGAGGGATGTACGATGGAAACGCGTGGCGGTATGACGTGGAGGGAGGCTTGGGTCAACAGCAGGATAGGCAAACGATTTTGAGCCATACGATCTCCCAATGAGATCAACAGTTGAGACTTCGCCAGAGGGCGATAGACTGCAGGCCCGGAGCACCGTACACGGGGATTATCATGCGCGTAGCTTCGTGGAACGATGGCCGTAGGATGGATATCATCAGATCGAACGGATAGCATGGATATCGCTACACGAATTTATCCGAATGATAATACGTGATAGAGGGTGGTATTGCAGTCGTACACCAAGACGCGTGGCTAGCGCGGAGTGGAATCGCTGCGGTTGGAAGAATACCGCCTGCCCTGGATAAGTTGTGCGATGAAAGAAGGCCGGTTTTTTAGCAGTGAACACGGGGCGGGAACCACATGAGTGATTGGCTGCGGTGCGTTGATCTGTGTTTGATCTGACGGCTGAGATTACGCCCGATGGCCATATACAGTAAGCGCTTTTCTATCTTAGTACACGGTCAAATGCCCAGGTTAAATGAAAAACGGGACGGAGGGGGCTAGGGCCAAAGGAGCTATGCCTCGAATGTTTCCAAATATGAATTTCCAGCCCTTTTAGAATGCGATTTTGAAGCTAGGAGAAAACAACGATAGACAGCTAAGGCACTTTTCAAGACAGGGAAAAGGAGTTAGAAGATTTAAACCAGATGGCCCATGGAAATTTTAATGGGGAGATGATCATGATCAACATTGGCTCCTCCTGGGGACGGCACGTTCATCCCTGGACGCGTCGAGAACTGCACAGACCTCCTGATCATGGTCTATGTAAACTCTGTTATTCGGCCCCTCTGCATTTCTTTTCATAACTCATTTGCACGCCCACCCTATTTAAACAAAAACTGTAACAAAAACTAATATACAGTATGGTACATTAGGCGTCTTCAGCCTAGGTCAGAATTGAAAGTAGGGCTTGAGAAATTGACCATTTACAGGGGCATCAAGCAAGTCACCCTGTATGTTTTCCAACATAAAAGTATTATTGCCTCCCTGTTCCACGATTTTAAATGGGCCAAACCAAAGTGGATCGAACTTGCCATGTTTTCCTTTTTCAGCCCTCCGGACATCCCACCTGAGCACCAGATCACCAATCTACAACTTTTTGTCTTTAGCATGCTGATCAAAAATGTGTTTCATTTTCTCCTGATATTCTGCTAACCTTTGATTCACCTGGCTCCGTGTTTCTTCTAATTCTACCAATTGATTGATCCTCCTGATCATATCATCAAGCTCTTCCTGACTTTCCTGCATGAAACGTGCCACTGGTAAAGCTAGCTGCATAGGAAACACTGCTGCTCATCCATATACCAATTCATACGGAGATTTCCCAGTTGCTCTCTTGCTAGTGATTCTATTAGCCCATAGAGCAAATTTCAATTGGGAATCCCAATTTTTCTGATTTTCATTTATAGTTTTCTTCAAGGCCCTCACCAAAGTTTTATTAGAAGATTCTGCCAAACCATTTCCCTGTGGATAATAAGTTGTGGAGTGATTAAGTGCAATATTATACTATTGACATAAATTCATAAATTTTGCAGATTTGAAGGCCTATCCATTATCAGTCACTATTTTAGCAGGATAGCCAAACCTGGATATGATGTTTTCTTCCATGAACTTTATGATGACAGTGTCAGTAGCATTCCTCGCAGGTATGGCTTCCACCCATTTTGTAAAGTAATCTGTGGCAGTTAATATCCATTTATGCTGTCCACTTGAGGGTGGGTGAATTTCACCTATAAAATCTATTCCCCATTGTTGAAATGGTTCATCTACATGAACTGGAATCAGGGGCAGAGCTGCCAATTTCTGTCTCTCAGCAAATTTCTGACACTTATCACATGCTCTGACCCAAGTAAAGGTATATCCAAATAATTTAGGCTAGTAGAAACCAGCCTTTAAGATTTTATGAGCTATGGCCCTCTAGATGTAGTGTCCTCCACAGATTCCTTCATGAAATTCTATCATTATACTTTCTACTTCATCCTCTGTAAGGCACAGGAGTAAAATGCCTGAAGGGTCCCTCCAATATAGCTGGCCATTAGCAACTATATACTTTTGTGATTTCAATCTTAAAGCCCTGTATTTTGCTTTATCACAACTGGGAGGACAGCTGAGTGTCAAAATATATTCAACTATTTCTTTGTACCATCGACTGGTGAGGTATTTTATATGTGTTTTCTGAGTAGCCATCTTCAAACCTTGCTGCTCTTTTTCTCTCTTAGACTCTTCACTTGAAATCATAGACAAATTTATGCCCAGAGCTTGATAGTTTGATTCAGATAAGATTTTAGCAAGTCCCTGTCCTTTGATCAACTTGGTAGGACGGATATCTAGATCATACTCATGTATTTTAGCAATCCACCTTCCCCTTTTTCCTTCACTGTCTCCCTGAACAAGGATATCCTTTACAGCTGCAGTAGGTACGAATGCAGTGATGTGAGACTGCAAAATATATATGCGAAAATCTTTGAGAGATTTCACCAGGGCATAGGCCTGCTTCTCCAATATATTATATTTTAGTTCTACATCATGCAGAACCTGACTGAAGAAGGCAATAGTTTGCTCATATCCTTCTTCATTTTTCTGTAATAACACTCCAGCTACTGTATGAGTTGATGCAAAAGAAAAGATCATAAATGGTTTAGTATAATCTGGCCCAACTAGTACAGGGGCTTTAGCAAATGTGGCTTTAATTCTAGCAAAGGCCTCCCATGATTCTTGTGACCATTTCACCTCATTATTCTTCTTTAGCATATCTGTTATATGCCTAACTATCTCAGCATAGTTAGGAATAAATCTTCTCAGGAAATTTATACGGCCTAGAAATACCTGTACTTCCTTCTTATTTATGGGGAGAGAGATGCTATTTATAACCTCTACTCTTTTGGGATCTATCCTTACCCCATCTTTAGTTACAATATGCCCCAAAAGTTTGCCTTCCTCTAATGCAAATAAAGACTTTTGTGGATTAAGAGAAAGACCATACCTTCTGCATTTTTCAAAATTTCTTCGTAAATGCTCAATGTGTTCATCATCATTTTTTGAAAACACTGTAATATCATCAAGGTACACCACCAAAAATTTATCCTGCTCCCCAACAAAAGCAACATCCATGGCCCTTTGAAAAGTGGCCCCTGCGTTAATCAGTCCAAAAGGCATCCTAGCATACATAAATGTGCCCCAGGGTGTGGTGAATGCAGTTTTCTTCTGATCCTCTGGAAATACAGCTACCTGATTATAACCAGAGAAGCCATCCATCATCGACATTCTGGAGGCTCCAACCACTTTTTGCAGAATGTGATCCATCTTGGGCAGTGGATAATTATCTTTTAGAGATGCTCTGTTTAAATTCCTGAAATCCACACACAACCTTATTTCTCCATTCTTCCTTCGGACAGGAACAAGGTTCGCCACCCATTCATAATACCTTAGTGGCACGATTATTTTAGCCTTTAGCAGCTTCTTGATTTCTTTTTCAATGGAGGGAAGCAGTAGAGGATTTATCTGTCTAATCTTCTGCTTATAAGGTTTTGCATCTTCCCTTAGGGGAATTTTATGCTGCATTATACTAATATCAAAAGTTTTAAGGTCTTGATAGGACCATGCAAATTCATCCTTGTATGACTGAAATAATTTCAAGTATTTTTCCTTATATTCCTCTGGGACTTTTTTGGACAATTTTACGATCTTGGGATCAGCATCAGTACCCAGGTTCAAGTCTTCTACCTGATCTTCCTCTAACACTTTACTAGGCTACAATGGGACATCATTATTGTCAAATAATCTCTCTAGAGGCACCAACCCTCTAGGGATGACATTTCCTTTCAGCTGCAGCACTTTACTTCCTGCCATTTTCTCCTCCCATTTATTTTCTGAAACATTCTCAGCCTCATCTTCTTCATAATCATCAATCTCCATATTATAGAATTCTCCCACTGTTTCCAAGAATTTCTTCATCTGTTCATCGTCTTCAAATACCTGCCAGTGTTTGATATTGTCTAGAATTGATGGCCTATAACGTACCTCAATTTCATACCTCAAGAGAGGGTTCTGGGGAGGACGGAAGGTACTAGCAGCCACAGCAAGTGAATCTGCCATTCTGTTATGTTCTTGGGGCATGAACTGAATATTAAATGTTGAAAATAAGTTCTCCACCATGTCCCAAACCTCATTTCTATAAGCTCTCAGTCGTGGATGTTTAGTTTGACATTGATTTCTAACCTGTCTGACCACCAGCTCAGAATCTCCCAGAACCTTTAAACATTGTATACCCATGCTCCTGGATGTTTGAAATCCCAACAACAGTGCTTCATATTCAGCTACATTATTAGTAACCTCATATTCCAATTTAAAAGACAGGGGGATCCATTTTCCTGTAAGAGAAATTAATAATACTCCAGCTCTGTTTCCTTCTCTTGAATTTGCTCCATCAAAATGCAATGTCCAGATTCCTGCTTCATGGTTCACTGAAGGCTGCTCAGTCTTGATCTGGCAGAAGGATGGATCCTGAGCATATTCTTGATCTTCTTCCAGCATTAAGCATGAAAAATCTCCTTCCTTGCTATAGGCTGGTGAATTCTCTGAGCTGTCAGCCTTAGACACCATCTTGACATTTCTGGTCTCTCTGTATAATCTCCTTTCCTAGCCACCAAAAACAGGGATAGTGGCATAGGTTAAATCTAATTTAAGTGACCCACCAATTTTCGTTCCCCAGGATCTTGACAACAGCATGCCAAAGCGAGTCAGAATGTCAGCCACCACAATGTCCATTACTACACATTTTGCTGGAATTTGGGCCAGATTGACCACTAAATCTTTAATCATCCCCAAGCATTTAACTCTTTTGGAATCAAATGAATAGAGGTCTTTGTATGGGCGTGTGATTTGTACTCCTAGTTGTTCCATGACTGACAAAGGCATAAGATTATGGGAAGCTCCAGAATCTAACATACAATTGTGTAACATTAGGTCATGAATCACTAGAGACACATAAAATGGAGGAGTAGAGGGGTCTATCTCCTCGACATGTGGGCCAAAAACTACCATGGGTCTTTCTTCTTGGAGGTTGAGACTATCTGGAATGACTGGTGCTTCAAGAGGGAGTATGAAAGAAGTAACTTGAGATTGATATGCAGGTTGTTTCAATAGTTCAGTGAGGGGAACTGGGATTTTGATTTTCTCAAGTTCTTTTTGCAGATTGAAAGTAGGAGGGGACTTTTCTATTACAAATTCTTTTGGCTCTTTATTTTCAGCTGAAGGTTTAACTTCTCTTGATACAGACTCAGCATTAGGAGGAGTGACTACTTTTGAAGAAGAAGGAATTTGATCATTAGACTGCAAAGGTTTGTTCGGAGGACTTTTACCTTTGTCTGTGGCTTTCTGCATCATTGACTCCTTTTGAACAGATGCTTCCTTCTAGGGAGGCTCTTCTTCATGCTCTTGAGTTCGGGTCCTCTTCCTTGAAGACCTGAGATCATATTTTCTATTGAAATGTGCTTGCATGAAATCACTAAACTGTTTGCAATAATGATCAATTTCTGCATCCTTTGCGTCTCTAATCTCTTCTTCTTCATGCAATGGGAATTCTACTTCATCATTGTTTGACAAGGCAAGTTCTGCATCTTGCAGTTCATAGGCAGCATCTTCAGCAGAATCATCAACTGGGCCTTCCAGGTATAATGGGTGTGGAACTTGATCCTGTTGCTCCTTTGCTTCCCTTGGCAATATTTGCAGGGGTGGCTTTCTATACTGAGGATTGTAACCCCTGTTTGGAGCATTTTGAAAGTTCTTGGAAGCTGATTTCTTGGTCCCCAATTCAAGCTTGACCAGTTTATTAGAAAGATTCTTAATCATTTTTCTCATTTCTTCAATTCTATCTGAATCCTTATCCTGATTAGAAGTAGATACTTCTTCTTTACCCCTTCTTCTGGTATCTAGTTCATCTTTCCCTTTTAATTTTCCAGTGGAAGCAAAATTTGCTTCCAACTCAAGAGCATCTGACTGAGAATAATCTAGGGTGGCAGGCTTTCTTTCCCTGAGAGAGAAACCAAAATCTGAGTCAAAGGCTGCTATGAAAACAACTTTGGCAGCATTCTGATGAGGCTTCATATCGGTAGGAAGGTTTAGATACAACTTGTTAAATCTTTTGATAAACTCTAACACCCCTTCATTATGTTTCTTCTTGAGTGTATTGAACTCAGTAAGACACTGCCCATGATCTTTCTTCTCTCCCCATTTTCTGAGAAAAGTATTCTCCATATCATCCCAAGTGGTTATGGAACGGTTTCCTAATGTTTTGAACCATTTTCTGGCTTCACCGTCCAGAGACTGCACAAATAGTCTTAAGACCACATCCAAATGTTCTACATTAAAGCTCTCTGCAAAGGGGCAAAAAGTCTCAAGATGTTTCTGAGCATCTATTTCATTTTCCCCAGTGAATCTGGGCAAGATCTTCAAATAATCTTGTGGCATATCATTTAACACCTGAGGCAATGCTAGGGGAGCATATTTATTCAACAAAAAGGCTGGAACATTAGCCATTGGAGGAGGTGGGGGTTGTGCAACAATTTGGTGTACAAATGGAGGAAGAGGCAGAGGTGGAGTATGCATAACAATAGGGATATATTGTATAGTAGATTGAGGCGTAGATGGGAACAGTTCACGGTTAACAGCAGCTACTTCGGTGACTTCTTTAACCGCTTCGACCTCAGGAGTGGGGTGAAGATGAGCTTTAATTCTAGCACTTCCCCTAGGTGGGCTATCTGAGTAATATTCTGTGTCTCCGACAGTGGAGTCGAGATTTTCTTCTAGAACTTCTTGAGAAGAAGAAGATGGGTAATCTTCTATGGAAAATTCAGGGATTTCAGCACGGACTGATTTCTTTTCTTTCCAACTTCTTCTATGTATAATCTTCTTAGGGTCAGACACTGAAGGTGTCTTTGACTGTGATGTATCTGACCTCAGGTGTGGCTTACGGGGAGCCAGGACTACAAATATATTTATCGAATAAACAACAGTGGAGTCGCCAAGGTATTAGTTATCTTTGGTCTGATACCCAGATACACAACAGAACCATATATGGGCTTATCAGTCTAAGAATCCATACATGACAATGGCATTTTAAAAGCACCCTTCCAAAGCAACTAATATAGCAGAAATATGGGTGAAATGAACATGAAACAGTATATCATGCCTGAGCCATATTTAAAGCGCTTGACTAATCTAAGTATGGGTATCAACTAGGATAAATCCTTACCTAAAATCAGTGAGCCACTCGCATTCCAGTACATGATACAAGAAGATGGATAAAATGAAATGTTATATTAAACACATAAAATAAAGTTACATATTGTGGGATACCAAAGACCAGAATCCTCTAATACAGATAGAACTCCTCCTCACTGAAACCCTACGGGCTCTGAGCCTTCATACAAGAGCTTTTACAAGATGTATAGAAAAATTCCTTTCACTGCACAATTCTCTGATAAAAATCTGGAACCCTTACAATGTCTTTCTTCCTAGTCTTTATAGAAGAAGGAGAAGAAAAACTTATAAAAGAAGTAGATGAAAACAATTAATCGTTTCCTTAAAAAAAAAATGGTGAAAACATTCGCGCCCATACTATTTGATGGCCATGAAATGCTGAATGTATTTGACAATCCGCTTGCAGAAATAAATGCACTGAGTAGAAAATCTCTTTAGGAACCCAGTATAGAGATACATCCACCTAAACATTATGTCCTTTCCTGAAGAAAATCTGGCTGAAATAAAACCTTGAAAGCATTGCTTTTTGTGCTTTGTACTCTCTGTCTTCCAACTTTGAATTGGAATTTAAATTCTTCAATGCCGGACACTGCATTCCTTGATTTTCCATTGATATTTCTTTGATGCTCCATTAATTTCTCCATCTGCTCGATCTGTGTTTTGAATGACTTTGGAGGGTTTGATAGATCTCGACCCCTGCTTATTAAATATCATTTATTTCACAACAGCCTCCCAAGATTTTCTTCATAAATCGGCTTCTGAAAAATTGTCCTTCGAAGCGGCCTCGGCTTCCGTAATGGAGGTTGTGAATTATGATAGTTCTCCATCACCAGAAACCTGCAAAACCCACAAACAAGTTAAGGAAAACTGGACATAGAGATGGTGGGTTGGCGGGATCCAGGGGCATGGTGGTGCAGACTCATCGAAATGGTGAAACAATGTGGGGTGATGGAAAACACAGAGGGATGGCGGAGAATTATTTAAGGAATACGTAAAATTTATCGTGGACAGTGGACCTTCATCCTAAAAAGATATACGGGAAGCTGAGGGATGTACGATGGAAACGCATGGCGGTATGACGTGGAGGGATGCTTGGGTCAACAGCATGACAGGCAAACGATTCTGAGCCATACGATCTCCCAACAAGATCAACGGTTGAGACTTCACCAGAGGGCGATAGACTACGGGCCTGGAGCACCGTACATGGGGATTATCATGCGCGTAGCTTCATGGAACGATGGTCGTAGGATGGAGATCATCAAATCGAACGGATAGCATGGATATCGCTACACGACTTTATCTGAATGATAATGCGCGATAGAGGGTGGTATTGCAGTCGTACACCAGGATGCGTGGCTAGCGATGAGTGGAATCGCTGCAGTTGGAAGAATATCGCCTGCCCTGGATAAGCTGTGCGATGAAAACAGGCCGGTTTTTTAGCAGTGAACATGGGGCGGGGACCACATTAGTGATTGGCTGCGGTGCGTTGATCTGTGTTTGATCTGACGGCTGAGATTATGCCCGATGGCCATATACGGTAAGTGCTTTTCTATCTTAGTACACGGTCAAATGCCCAGGTTATATGAAAAACGGGACGGAGGGGGCTAGGGCCAAAGGAGTTATGCCTCAAATGTTTCCAAATATGAATTTCCAGCCCTTTTAGAATGCGATTTTGAAGCTAGGAGAAAACAACGATAGACAGCTAAGGCACTTTGCAAGACAGGGCAAAGGAGTTAGAAGATTTAAACCAGATGGTCCATGGAAATTTTAATGGGGAGATGATCCTGATCAACAGGAGGCTCAAACAATAATAATGAATGTCTCATGTAATTGTGCATATAAGCGATGTACTTAGTTACAATCTCTGGTGAATCTAAATGGAATGCCCAAATTCAAGGCTTGTTTTCTAAATTCTTTAGTCAAGTCTTGTACATTTTGACCGCTTTGCCTTAGGTTTTGCCATTCCATTAATGCCTTTTTCTTATAACCCAAATTGTAAAATTGGTTTCTCAACGCAGAAACAAAATTTGACCATGAGGAGAGAACGTTACCCAAATTTTGGCTCCCTTGCAATTTTCTCTCCCACCAGACAAGAGCAATGTCGTTCAGCAGAAGAGAATCCAACTGGATCTTTGCCTCATCCTCCTCGATCTGATAATCTTGTAGTAGATTTAAATCTGCCTAATCCAGTTGTTAAGATTTTCTACATTACTTTCACCAGTATACATGGGAAGATCAAATTTGACATCTCGTTTTAAGAAATGTTTCTTGGATGCATTTCTTGAATTCCTATGATGATGATGAGAAGAAGAAGACGAAATTCCACTCGCGGAAGGAGAAGGCGATGGATCCCCTCCATCATCTCCATTCTCTGAACCTTGTCCTTCTAGATATTTTCCCCCTACACTTTCTAGTTTCTCAAGCTTGGAGAATAGCTTCTCGACTCGATCTGCCATGGTGTAGAATGTCTTGCAAAATTTTAGCTCCTCCTCATTTCTAACATCGTCATCCATGTTTCTTCTTTGATGTGCACGTCCCGCTTCGGGATCAAAAGACTTTAGTTTTCCTTCGCCTCTTCATAACCTATTTCTATTTAGCATACAAACATGAAATTCACATCTACAAAGACCTTCTCTGATACCACTTGATCCAAAATCTTTAGCTTTGAGATGTATTAAAGAATCACATGTAAAATTGCATCTTAACCATGAAACTTAAAAGTCATGAACATAAGAAGGGAGAAGCACATAAAATCATGCAAAGAAGACAAGGAATTGATATCAAAGTTAGTCCAGGAGGAACTATATCTCCGGGCCCTGCTTAATCAATGGGGAGGCCCTCTTCCATTAAGTGGAAAATAAAATGAAAGTACAATCATCAATGCAAAATTACACCCATATACCTCCATAGATGAAAGTGCCTGAAAATTGGAGACATCTGATGAAAAAATGGAAAGCACCTTTGGATTCGTGGCGCCGAGAGGTGCAGAATCCATATAAAATTTTCCTGATTCTGACACCGAATAAATCTGGCCCCTCTGGAAATGGGCTCAGTTCTTGGTTCCGCCCCCCTCCTGCAAGGCGCTCAAGGTTCCACTCTATCTCGTACATCATGTTGCTCCTGGCCTACCTGGGCGCACTTCTAAAATGAAGGTTTATAGATTTGAAGGTGGGTGGATTCCCCAAGGAAGTCTGATGGCTGAGTTGGTTGAGATCCTTTGTTTAAGGGAGGGGGTCGGGTGGTCAAACCCCGCCCCCTTGGTAATAAGGAGGAATTGGTTTTAATATCCTCGCACATCTTTTTAATAAACCCATTGTATTTTTTTTTAATAGTAAGTGGGAGGGTCGAGCTCGCATTGGGCAACCCACCGCATAACTCCTGCCAGTGGTACCACATACATGGAGTGTGGAGTGGGTAGGGGTGGTGGGGTTGGCAACTCGCACCCCTCCTATATTAATTTGATGGTTGTTGTAGAGGTGGGGGTGGCGAGGTCATGGCCACCGAAACACCCCCCACCCCACCCCTTTTTTTAATTATATACTTGTTACAAGGTCCGTTGGGTAGGGTGGGGGTCATGGTCGGCCCTACCTTTTTTTTAATAATTTTTTATTTTATTTAAACCAACTGCCATTTTTTATTTTTCTGGAAATTGATCAAAGGAGTCAATGTAAGTGTCCCATAATTTTTCCTGGAATCCGGTGGCCGGATTTCTGTGAATTTATCGCCTCCTTAAACTGCCGCATCACCAAGTCAACCCTTAAACTTTGACTGCTTCTAACTCCTTCATACGGACTCAGAATTGAGTGTCGTCTGCGTCGTTGGAATCAAAAATATGAGATATTCAACTTGACACTAATTTTTCCACATTTCAGATATTTTTATTTTTGAGCCTTTGTACTTAGACCTGTACAGTCCTCCTGGATCAACAACAATGACGAGGGAGTTGAAGGTCACGATTTCAGAAGCTAGAGAGACATCCTGGGCTGGTGCAACCATCAGGGCTTTCTGTCCATCGAAATATTAAACACCGAGCCTAGAAAAGAGAAGGGATAAGAGGGGAAACGAGGAAAGGGGGAAGGGGAGGGGAGAAAGCCCTCAAAAAGAGGTCATGAATGCGCAACTTAACTTGAGAGGTAAATCTTGCTTCTTTATTCAATCAAGTTGGTTGTCTAAAATATCTGCAATTTTTTTCCACTTAAACAAAGGTATGCCTTCCTTTGATTTTTCCCTAAAAAACAGTAAAATAAAGAATGCTTCCTTGCTTCTTCTTTTTTCCAATATTCACTTTGGGATATGAGTATAGAACAACTAGTAAACAAGAAACATTTCAACACTAACTGTATGATGAAGCTACCTATAACACCAATTACTCGTGATTTCTTCTATATTTTTAAATATGGTACACACAGAAAACCTTGGATCCTTTATGGCAAGAGACTAAGTTAACAACCCATGAATATATCATATATAGCTCATCAACAATAAATTCACAAGGAGAAAACATGTCATAAAGAGGGATTTGAACTCAATGAGGAGCATACCAACTTTTCCTCACCTCAAGATATACCCAATTAGTAGTCAATGCCAATCTTCAAATTTGTAGTCATTAGGTTTAAGATAAACCCCAATAAATTATTTCATTATCCAGAAAGAACTTGGGTTAAAATCCAAATTTTTTAGAGTTCTCTTTATAATTATTCCTCCAACATATTAAAATGCATTAAGGAATTATGAGCAATGACTTCCATACTTGTATCATTATAATATAAATCAAGCATTCCCTTGAGAATTTTTGCTTCTCACATTGTTCATTAACTAACCAGGATCACATCATTTGCAAATAGTGGGTGAGGTAATGAAAGTGAATTCCCAAATTTAATATCCATAATATTTCCACCATCCTACTTAAGCCTTTTTCCACATATACAAGAAAAATGGGAGACATTATAAATCCTTAACTAAGTCCCCTTGTGGCATATAAAAACATGGATGTTGAGTGATTTCAATATTTCAATTGAGGTTGAAGAGAAAAAAACCCATTATCCAATATATTGCTTGAATTCAAATACCTATATGAATCAATAGAAGCCTAAGACATGACCTTGTGATAGATGTTAGCCAAATCTAATTTAATCACCTACATTGACATTTTTTCACACTAATTATATCTAAACCTTCTTGTGTTCCCACAACGTCATGAAATTTCCCATCATGGAGAAATCCAAATTGCTCTTCTTAAACAAAGTTATGGAAATACATTCAAGCATGCGGATGAAAATATTTATTATTATTTTGTACACTAACTTGTAGATAAATAGACATGTAGGCATCAAAATTTTATGGGTTATTTTATTAGGAATCAAAACCTTGTAGGTTTCAAAGCATCCAAAATTTTCCTCGAGGCTATAGATTCTTCAATTTATCTTAACAATTCTTCTTCCAAAAAGTCATAGAAACCTAGGTGGAATTCTACTTTCCAACCATTATCCTTTCCCTTTTAAAAGGATATTAATACTAACTTGAGTTCCACTTTGGTTGCTTTTATGTATTTGTTAGTCATCAATGAATCTTGGAAATGAAGCTACTTCTAAAATATTTTATTGTTTTTTTTTTGTCGTTCAAAGTAATTTCATTATATTTTCAGAAAAAACAGTGTTTACAAAAGTCATCTCAACTGGCCCTTTTCCCTCATTCCGACTAGACTTGTTGAGATCGGGGCATGGAGGAAACCAAGAAAGCAGTTCACATCCATTATTTTTTAGAGGCATTTTAGCCTTAGCATACAAATAGAAAAAAAAAAAAGATAACCAGAAGTAAGGGAAACATATCAAGGAGGGGGATTGGAGGGAATTACAGGGGGGGCTACAACGTAAACGACATGCAAATGCATATGAAAAGTTGTGTTCCACTCTCGCTTCCAAGTTGTGAAGGTGGTCATTTGTGCGATGATGGTTGCAGAGAAGGTTGTTCAATTGTTCCAAGATTTTGTTTTGATTATATTGGATGTCATTTATATAAGCCACATGATCATCGTGATCTTCATAGCGGTGGTCCCTAAGAATATCCATGTTAATTTGAATATTCTGAAGTTGGTCAACGATGCACTCCAAAGTGACAGGTGCCACAACATGCCCTGGGGAGAGATCTAGTGAGATTGCGGTTGTGTTAGTGTGTTTTGTGCATGTATGTACGAAATCACACCAACTTAAGGGGTGTGGTTTTCCATCTTAAGTTATTGGTCACATGCAGAAAATAAATGGAGTCAAGCAAGTTGGTGGAACATGCTAGAACATAAACATAATAGATAGAGAAATAGCATGCATATTAAAACATAAAAACTAAACTAAAACTAAAAAAAATAACACAAAAGCTCTGAATAGAGTCAAATAACTTCAATAATCCAAATGGTGGTGCTTACATCCCCTCTTATTGAGTGCTGGTAGGAATGAGAATGAAACTTTAACCCACTTGCCAAGGGGCCCTCGGAACTATGGGTTCTAAGTCCTGATGCAAGGATGTCTTTACTTCTCAGTTACCTTGGCACAAATTCTCCCTCTCTCTACTATGGTAGACTGGAGTTGTTGGATGGCCAACAACTGAGTCCCCTCTATCTCTACTCCGGATCACACACTACTGGTATTTCTTGGGGAAATTTTGGCCAGCATAACAATTTTCTCTCCTGTTTTTCATCTCTTGGTGGCCTTTTATAGGAGAATTAAAATCCTCCTTCCCTCTCTTTGTACATTGTGGATACTGACCCAAGAGAGGAGGGTGATTCCATTCTGTGCCACATTTATTCCATTGTGTGCTCCCTTGATGTCCTAAGGAGACTTGGGTGAATGTCCTTAGGCAGCTTCAAGTGTGAAATCAATGTTCTGGAGTGTGCCTTGTGGTCCTAGAAAGTGACTTCCGCCACTCCCAGGATTGTGCGCTTTTTGGGGTAAAAAGCGCGCAAAGGCGCATTTGTCGAAGACTTTTACACGCAAAGGCACTTTTGACTAGTCCTTCTTGTATGAAATTTGATTTTTCCTCAGACCTTAGAGATTTTTTAAATACTTTCATATTTCCTAATGTCTCTCAGCCCTATAAATCCTTCAGCCTGACATTAAATAATGTCACCTTTGCTTGTACGATTTCCCAGTGATAATAGTTGCCCCCTAATGTGTGAGGTCTAGGAAGAACCGTATAGCCGAAATAAATTATAGTTTCTTTTTTGTATTCTATGTGTAGAGAGAGAGACCTGTGTGTAGCTCAGAATTGGAGACACCCTGCACCAGGTCAAACAACGACCATGTCATTTGGGACCCCTGTAAGCAATGGTATAATAAAATGTATACAAATTTTCTACGAGGCGGGAATGTCCCATCCTCGTGATACTTTGGGTAGTTAAACAAATCTATTTGACAAATACATGTTTTGTTTGTGTCACTAATGTGGTAGTGATTTTTTGGTTGATGACGACCACTGATGACGCCCTCAGGGGCGTTTTTTCTTTGACAATAGGTGGAATGTGGTACCCATGTGCGAAAATTGGTATGGCATGTAAATGCACATTGTACGCATAGGCGCTAGCTGGGACCTCCCGTGTAAGAATTGCTGACAAAGACTCTTATAAAGGCATGGGTCTTCGACGAATTTGATCAAAGTGCAATGGTTGTAAGGTACGATACCATCTTGACATGAAAGCTTGTGCTATAATCGAATTTTAGGAGGATTAATGACATATGTGGGCAATGATGTCTCCCACAGTGCCACCCGAGGATGCCCCTTTTATCGAGAGGGGTGATAAAAGGTGTCACTTCCTTTTTGGAAAAGACGCGTTGAAGTCGAAAAAAAGGAAGCCTCAGATGAACGAGGGGGTCGTTGATACGGAGGATCAGGATCCTGGATGTGATGGGTTTAACATAGGAATGATGGCAAGGGGTGACTAAAAATTGATGATGTGGATTCAGTGGCCCAAGGTCGGAGTATGAAAAGCAGCTTGGCGGCAGTCATAACTATTTCTGATGGGGAAATCCCTGGAGTCGGTAGGACTTCTAGGATGGGTATAAACTGGTTATGAATTTCATAGTGGCTTTTAAGTGAGGGTGGTATACTCCGACCAAGGGTGATCAGGGCTTGCTGCCATGGGAGAAAAAATGAATGAGTGGGTAGCGGACATAGTGCACCATTTGCAGTCTTTGTACACTTACCAAAAGAATAAAATAATGGGGTTTGGTTTGTACAAAATACAGAGACGGGTGCCCCAAAACATGAAATTGTTCACTCACTGATGATGTCAAGATGGTGTTTTTCTAAGGGTGGGGGCCCAATTGGTTAGCCTCATTGTGAGGTTGATGAAGCGGATGAAAAAATATCACAGATGGGATTATGCTGATGGAGGTATGGTGGGCCAAATGTGTGTCGCGGTAGTGCATCTTTGATCTGCTTGTACAACCTACTTTTCCGGGAAACGGGTTTTATTTCATATGGTAAAACTTGACCTTATGCGTGGTGACTGAATGGGCGTGAGGTGCTTCCCGGACTATAGTGTTATGGCCATGGCATCACTATTTTTTGTGATATATGGTCTACTTTGGGTGACGAGCGCCATGGAGGGGATGCTCTACCGACCAACGAGAATGCTTATCATGTGCAAGGCAAGGTGATGATAAATGGCACGGTTAGATGTGCGGAACCTATGGATTATTTTTTATGGATAAATGATGTCAGGATATGCAGAGTTTATTCAGGGACTCTATCATGCTGAGGGTAGAATGATACCTGCTCTAGAAATTTCAGTGGATGGGGTTGTGAATGGTTTTTATTCTACCTGCAAAAACAACTACCACAAGTGAAAGCATCTTCTTTATCAAATATTATTGAAAGACATGTGCTTTAAAAAAGAAGATGAGAGAGGGCATACCTGTCGGCGCTAAAAATTTATTTTTTCGAGGGTCTGAATGTGTGGCATCGCCTCTGGGCATTATGGAGTGTTGATCACCGTGTTTCTTTCGGTCCATTGATTGAGCCTTCTGAGCTCTCGTTATGGTCCTCAAAAGTTCTTGGAAAGGGCGATATATAGGCGAATATGGCCCTAATTCAATTCATTTGTGTCTGTTGAGTATTGAGAGGTCAGAGGCTTCTGTGGAGCATTTCTTGTTGTTGCGGTATGCCTGAGTACCAGGGATTAGTGATATTATGCCCAGGTAAACTCCATGATGTCCTGCATTTTAATTTTTTTAGTCTAAGGGTGTCAAGGTCCGTACAATACTAGTTTGTATGGATTCTAGGCCAGTTTTACCCTAGATTGCGCGGGCGATCAAGGTAAGAGCGAGCCTTCTGCACGCAAAATTAGCATTTTTCATGCCTTATGCATGATTTTCTCATCCTTGGGCGTGCCTTCCATGTGCATGCCTTACGGACAAGCGCGCAAAAGGCTGAGGCAGTTTTTTTCCAAATTTTTGAACATTTTTCCTCTTTTTTGATGTTTTATGTTGTTGATGTGATCCTGTTTGGATGACAGGATATTGTGGAGGGAGCGGGATTGGCCTGAGCTCCGTACTACTTTAGCCATCAATGGTCAGGCGCACCAACAGTTGGTGCAATGGGGTCTCCTAAAATTTTTGGGACCTTCTTCGATCAAAGGACCGACTCTTTCATTACCTGATCAAGCATTGGAATAGGAAGCGCAAGCTGTTTGTGCTACGTGGGTGTGACCTTGCTATCTATCCCGAGACGGATATTTACTTTGTGACCGAGTTGTTGCATCAGGGTGAGGTGCTACGGTTTCCACTCCCTTCTAGGAGGGTGGATTTTGAGCGGTTCCAAATACGGCAGTGTGGCAGGGCACCGCTTACGAAGGGGTGCATAGGCATTGCGCCGGTGACAGATTTGGTTGAGCGATGTGCTCTGGCGAATATTGTGCAACTAGAAGGGTTTTCGGCTCTGCATCGGGCATCATGCCCGCAAGTTGGAGTCTTGCACCGACTGAGGGCTCGGCATTTTTTCGATTTTGCTCGTTTTTGCTATGATGGGATGCTGGCACAACTTTACAAGATCCAATATGGATCGAAGTTGTTTGCTTATGCCAGTATTTTTTGTAGCATCATGTACGAGCAGGTGGTGTTGCTGAGACGGGTGGTGGCAGTGCCTGTTGGGGGGGTATGGGAGCCTCGTATGAGGAGGTGGGCTCTTGTGATGCCTCAAGGGGGTGGTGGTATGGTGGGGCGTTACTGGAACGCCACTTCTGAGGCTTGGTTTGAGGCCAACCCTCAGATTTTCCTACCCTTCCCATATGCAGGGATGGACTTTCGAGGGGATCCAAAGATGGGTCTCCCTCCTGGATATGCTTGGGGGCCAGCAGGTATGGTTTTATGTTTTCTGCATTTATTTGAGTATTTATGTTTATATGTGTATCTATGATGACACTGACATATTTTAGGTTACTCTTGTAGATGTTGGCGAGGTTGGGCACCCTGTAGCTCGGTTGGTTGGCCATGATCCTCTTAGGAGACCTCGGGGAGCTCGTGAAAGGCTGGGAGGAGTTCCTGCATAGCCTCAGGGTGGGGAACTCGGTGGAAAGGTCGGCCATTCAGGGGAGGGCAGCAACTCGGTGCTATGCGGATTAATCCCTCTTGCAGACAAGAACGATCTCCCTAGTATTCTACGAATAGCTAGAAACAAACATCCATTTGTAAATCTTTTTCTCTAGATTATTTGCAATTCAGAGTTATTATAAACAAAGAAAGAGGACATGCTCCTACCTTGAAATCCAACGTTCGATGCAGTCTTTTATCTAGTCGCTCCAAAGAGGCTTCTCCAATAAGTAGAACCTGCATTCAAAGACAGGCAAATGAATCAAAAGCACCTGCAACATATAATAATTAAGAAAATCTAATCCAACTTAGTGATCAAGGATTCTAAGTATTGATGTTATTCAATAAGCACAAGAACAACTCAATGAGAAAAAGAGATCCATATGTATTATCAAGAATGAAAAGAGTAACCTTACAACCTGATGCCTTGAAGTCGTACAGGTTTCTCTTGGGGTCCTGAACAATCGTTCCTCCTTAAATTTGACAAGCCTTCCTCTCTGAATACTAGCATGGAATTATGGACATAAGGGTGTGATCATTATCATGCCATTAATAACTATGTAGAGAATATGCACTCTTGGGAATTTCTTCAGCAATTACCATATACAAGGTACCCTTGAGACTGAAACATGAGCTCAATTTATAGGGAAATGGAGGTAGTTTCAATTCCATGAAGAGGGGGATGGAGCCCTCTCATGAAGGTATTTTAGCTCCATAGACCAAGGGATAAGCTCCATGAGTGGAGGGATAAAGCTCGAACTGATCGCGCCTCTAGAAGCTTCCAGTTGGGAGAATATTCGCCCAACTAGGCTTCAAGAATTTACTTTTTCTTTAATTTGACTTTTTACGGGCATCCGCAGGTTTTAGTAGCAGAACGTGTGGGAGCTACCGTAGGCTATGGAACAAGTATCTGCAAACCCGCAGGAAAAAGCTAGAAAAAGTGCGGAGGTAGACTTTTAAGGGTTTTAATGAACTTTTCTTCAATTACAAGACTTGGTTTAGGAACACTAGGGTTTTTTACTTATAAGGGAGCACAATATAGGTAGTGAAAGACCTATATGGACAATAAAATATCATGGTGACAAAATAACATGTAACATATTGCCCCCTAAAGCGCGAAGTCTGAGGTTATTCTGAAGAGTGAAGTGCTTTATCATTCCGAGGATTAGAATGCGGACTCACCGGTTGAAAACATATAAAAACATTCAATGCATATATATATATATATATATATATATATATATATATATATATATATATATATATATATTCACAAAGGTAGGCATTCCCATACTCAGATCAAAACTAACTAAATGTTCTGGTACATATATGATTTTAATATTAAATCAAAAGTAGACACAGTATGGGCGAAGCCATCTGTCATAAGTAGTCTATTGTATCATGAATAATAAAACTCCTCGCAGCCTAGATGGTGGAAACTAGATACAAGGTCTTGATTTCCGCTTCCCGAACTAGTAAGATTTTATCCATGCAATTGATTTTGTCGAAGTCGAACATGGTAGAAACCACTTAATTACCAGTCAATGATGTGAATTGTTAACAAGTGTGAGATAAACCACCAATAATGAAAATGGCTCTCAAAGTACTCAGTACAATCCATGAAGTGTGAATGAATTATTTGCAGTCAAACACTTCATAGAATCATTCGATCGAAGGTCAATGATGCAACCTATCTTCGAAGGCGAGAAACCTGCCATTAAGGCATGCAGATCCCAAGGTACTGATAGGATTCTAGATCAACTTTATAGATGATGAGTTGTCCTCAATAGAAAGTGACCCATCATAGGAAATCCCATGACATGAAACTATTAGATCAAGTTTTGAATAAATATTTACAAGGACTGACTCAAGGATGGTCAACGCGAATGGAGACAAATTTTTGGAATGAATAGTTTATTTGAACTATCTCTTGAACACATAACGACACTGAAGATAGTTTTGCAGCAATTGACCTAAAGCTAATACCCAGAAACCGACTAAAGACTTTCAATGTGGTTTGAGACAAGTGTGATAAAGTGTTGTGTTCAAGAGTGGTGTACTGCTTTTTAAACAAGGGTGACAACTATATTCTTTTTCTATCTCTTTCCCCCACCATTACTCGCAAGTACCTCTTTATTTTTGACAAGCTTGAGGAGGATAAAATTTGCTTGTTTGTGTAAGCTCATCCTTCAGATGATTCCATCTTAGTATTAAAATCAAACCCTAAGAAGGAGTGGTTCAGTCCTGTTTGTAATCGATAAGTAATTTATTGTTAAGTTTTAACAAGTCCAGTATAGGAGAAACTCGACATTTTTCAGTTTTAGGGAGTCAGAATAAAAACATAAGTAAACTCTGTGGTTGTACTTTTTCGTAAATTTAGTCTCTCATCTTGAAAAGGGATAAAATAATACAGGAGATAACTCTATTGACCATGATTAGTCAACGTATACCTTTTTCGTAAATAGTCCATTTCAGTCTGGAAAAGGGGTAAACTTATACTGAAGGGATAATTGTTCATTTCCTTTAACGAGTTTGAATAGTCAAGTACCCAGAAATATTTTCATATTTAGAGAGTCTGAAAGGGCTCAAAAGAGAACTCCAGGGTTTCACTTTTTTGTAATTTTCAAGAGCCCAAAAAAGTTATAAAAGTATACTCAGCATCAAAATAATTATTTTCACCAAAAATCCTGTATCCTACACAAAAACTCAAAAGATTACACATACCTGTTTCCAAAAAGTAAAAATATTGAAAAATAGCCTTTTAAAATGAAAAATAAATCAAATATAATATTTTATTCATTCAAAAACTATAAAAAGGAGTTAAAAAAAAATCATTTTCACCTTTTCTCTTAAGAGTAGTGAACTGATTTGGCAAAAAAGTTCCCGAGCTAATATCGGGAGAACCGACCGTCCATTCCGTGAATCGTCAGAACCAAGTAATCCACATCATCTTAATCTTAATTTCTATCCATTTCATTTCTCTTTTTCAGCTTTAATTTCATTTTTTGGGAGGAATTTGTGTTTAAAAATGCGCTCTCAGGGGTCCGCAGGTCATGCGTGCGCTACTTGTGGACCCCGATAATTTTCTAAATAGAAACTATCGGGTTGCCACAGTTTTTGTGTAGAGCCCGTGCAAATGTCCGTTTTGTCTCCTCAAAAAAGCTGCGGAGGTGTCATGACCGTTTCAAACTTCACAAATTATCTTAAAAATGGTACAAGTTTTACACTCCAATGGTTTCTAACTTTCAAATGTGTTTATTTATAGGCTATTCCACCATGTTAGAGTGGAAATAACGTGAGCATGAGGCTATAGAAAATGAAGCTATGAATGATCCCGCAACGATGTGTGTGCTAAAAAATTGTGGTTTATATAAGTTCTGGGCCATCCAAGGTATGAAAACACAAGTAGAGTTGATGACATGGCTAGTAAATACATGGGAAGTTCAAGACCAATGCTTCATCATTGGTGACCATCGGCTCGAAATTGAGCTCGAGGATATCTATTGCCTCACTAGATTGTCCCGGATAGGAGAAAACATATCCTTGTTTGGGGCTAGATAGGGTGGCCTACCCGTTGCTAGCTACAAACAACAGTATTGCAGTGATGAGGCAGATCCAAAGGATAATCGCATAGACATTAAAACTATCCTGCGATTAGATCTCAAATTTATTGCATTTACAGTCACCAGATTGTGTGGGAGTGCAGCTCCACATATGGCCACTAAATCTCAAATGCTGACCGCAGTAGAGTGTTTCGGAGGCACCATATTCAACTGGTGAGAAGGGGTATTGGCCAACATGAAAGGCCAATTAACTAGAGAAAAGAATGAAAAGTTGAAAAACTTTGGTTATGGCACCATTTTGATTTCTTTTGCTTTAGAGAGAATCTCACTTCTCGCCCCTCAGATTATTCCAGTAGATCGTGGGGAACCTCGGATGGTACATTGGGTTGCATTAATGACGCGCCATGGTGGTGATGGCAGTTCAGTGATTCGGTTCACTCTAGCATACTTTATGTGGATAAGGAACCAAGTCTTCATAATTGAAGACTTCCCTTATGCAGGTATAGATTTTAGAGGTGATCCTGAGATGTCTTTGCCTCCAGGGGCACAGTGGGATGAATCAAGTAAGCAAACTATTTTGATGTTTTTAATCTAATTTTTATTTATTTTTTATCGTCCAATACTGATAACAATATTTAAATGCAGATGTCGGTCCATGACGACCAGCCACACTCCGTCGCTTTGATAGGCGGAAAGCACAGCCTATAGCACCACCACAAGATCAGACAGTAGAGATCCTAGCAGATATGGAACACAACCTGGAGAGGTTAACCATATACATTCCTGAGACAGGGATAGATGACATTCCTCTTTGGCTTCAGAGACATGTTATAGGTGTTCCAGGACCGTTTAAGAGATTCCTGCACAAGGTGGCGCGTGCCATAGTCTATTACCATGACTGTCATCATGGATAGTGGATGATCATTGTGGATTGACATGTTTTGATTTTTGTATCAGTATCTATTAGATCATAAGGTGTTTGAACCTATGATCATAGACAATGTAATATTTTAAAAACAAACCTATCTATGATATTACTACTTTCTCTGAGTATCTTTTTCAACATGTATCGAATGTTGTTTTTGGTTTACTATGTTAATGTTTCAAATTTCTATTTAGAACACGATTAGCTAATGCATCAGCCAATGTGTTTAAATTTCTTGAAATATGTTGATATTCAATGTAATCAAATTGACGTTCCAAGAGACGAACCTTCAAAAATAATCTCAATAACACTGGATTTTTAATTGCATATACCCTGTTTAAATGTAATACAATGAGTTCTGAATCCAACCTAATGGTCAAACATCGAATACCAAATGAAATGGCATCAAATAATAACTCAATGACTGCACTATATTCTGCAATATTGTTCGTTGTTTGACCAAGGCATACCCCATGCATAGAAACTAACTCATCGGTGGGTGAATAGATAACCCAAGCCATGGAAGAAATATTTCGTGTACTACGACAGGCACCATCAACAAAACCAATGTACGTTTGAAGGGATGTCGACATCTGCAATATCAAGAGTAATCAAGATAAGCAGTGATATTAGTAACAGCGAACTTAATCTAGGCACACTTATCTAATCTAAGGCACACTATCTAAAAATTAACTAATATACAAGTGAGATCTTCACACGAAGTTCAAGCATAATATCTCTTAAGATAAAGACCAATTTTGGGCTTAACTAAAGAGACCCCGTCATAATCAGTCAATTCATAGGCTCCTTTCGTAAGCACACACTTGACGATGTAGGTACCATGCCACATCGGTTCAAATATTCAAGCACCTAGCTTATCATTAGCTTGATCATATACTAATACTAGGTCACCTTCTAAAAAAACACGAGGGGTAACACTTCAATCATACTAAGCTTTCACACGTTTCTTATGAGCTTCGACTGCTAATGTAGCGGTGCGTCGTGTCTCATCTAATTGTGCTAAGTATAAAAAGTGTTTCTCCTCTTCAGAGGTAGACGATAGTAATTCAATGGCTAATTGGAGTGACGATATTTCACGTTCAATGGGTAACACAACTCTTAAACCTTAGACCAGTTGAAAAGGAGTGAACCCTGTAGAAATTTTTGCTGAGGTTCGGTATGCCCATAGTGTCGTAAAAAGCATGTTGAGCCAATTCGATTTGTGAGTTCCGATAATCTGTTTAGTCATGGTGGTTAAAACCTTGTTAACGGCTTCAACTTGACCATAAGCCTACGGATAATATGGAGTAGATTTATCATGTCGCGGGCCAAGTTGAGCGGAAAGTTAGGTCATCATTATATTTCGAAAATGACTCCCATGGTCTGTGATTATATCTTGAAGCACACCGAAACGAGCAATCACATGATAAAATACAAACATAGTTGTAGTTTTTCCATCTTCCACGAATGTAGGCAATGCCTCGGCCCATTTGGTAAAGTAATCTATAGCGAGAATAATATACCCATGCCCCCTAGCTGAGTGAGGGTTACATGTAATGAAATCAATGCCCCGTTTCGTAAAAGGAACAACAACAATGATTGGGTGAAGAGGAGCTGGAGGTGAATGCATATTTCGATCAAAACTTTGGCAGTTATCGCATTTTCGGATCGTAATAATACAATATTTGAATAACGAAGACCAAAAATAACCAGCGCGCAATATCTTTTGGGCTGTGGCAAACCCAAAAATATGACCACCACATGCTCCAAAGTGGCAGTCATTAAGAACCATTTTAGCCTCTTCGTGAGTTATACAACATCGAAAAACAGAATCTGCATCACAACGGTAAAGAGTGTCGCCAACAATATTTTATTACTGCGATTGGTAACGGATTCTCTGTTGATTTGAACGTGAAATCTTAGGGTGAAAGGTTTGGGTTTGAAGATATATGATGATATCTCCATACCATGGATCTAATGTACTGATAATAAATAGAGATTCATCTACGATGGGATTCTCTACCACGGTTTTTGTCTCAGTATTGGGAAAGTCACACATGAGTTCTGCAAACACTAGTGATTTCTTTGATTTAGATTTCTTGAATTCCAAATCAAACTCTTATAGGATGACAATCCATTTAGAGTATTTTTCCATGAGTAATTTTTTTTCAAAATATACATCATTGGGTTGCAATTAGATATCACAGTTGTTTTACGTAACAGGATGTAGTGACGGAATCATTGGATAGCTTGAACTGCTGCCAAGGCTAATTTATCCACATGCAAATATTTGATTTCTGTCAAGTTAAGATTCCAACTTAGATAGTAGATCACATGCTCATTGTGAGATTCATCCTCTTGAACCAGAACCATTCCAATGGTGCAATCAAAGGCTGCTATGTATAAAAAGTAGTCCCGATGGTAATTGGGTGGATGCAATAACGGTGTATGGGTCATTGCATGTTTTAATGCATCAAAATATCGATCAGCAATATCATCCAAAATAAAAGGAACACTTTGTTTCAACAACCGGGTAAAACCTTTTGTTAACTCAGCATAGTTCGAGATAAACCTACGTAGAAAATTTGCTTTCCCTTGCAAAATTTGGAGTTGGTGAAGTGTGGAAGGAGGAGGTAAATTGTTGATGGCATCAACCTTTGAGGGGTCGACACGAATGTCGGCTTTCGAAACCATTAATCCTAGTAATCATCCTGATTGCACACAAAAAACACATTTTTGTGGGTTCAAACGAATCTTGTAATGCCTACATCTCATGAAAATAGCTCGTAAGTGTGTAGGATGATCTTCCCTACATAAAGAGTGAGCAGGTAAGTCATCTAGATAAGGTTGTACAATATGTTTGATATTATGAAAAGCGTAAGACATGGCCCTTTGAAAATTTGCACCAGCATTCTTTAATCCAAAAGGTAATTTGCAAAAAGCAAATGTCCCCCAAGGACATATAAAATTTGTTTTTGGTTGATCGGCAGGGAGTATGTTGATTTGATTATACCCAGAAAATCTATCCATAAATGAGAAAATTTCATTTCTGGCACAATCATCGATAATTTGGTCGATATAGGGAGTGTGATAAATTTTTTTTGGACACACTTTATTAATATCCCTATAATTGACGCATACTCGTATAGTCCCTTGTTTCTTGGTAACGGGAACTATATTAGATACCCAACCAGTCAATGGAATTGGATAAATAAATCCTGCTCGCAACTGCTTTTCAACTTCAACTTTGATAGCAGTAGCTTTTCACGGATGTATTGGACGTAATCTTTGTCTAATAGGCTTGGCATCCGGGTACTATGTCTTAATTTCATGAATGAAAAAATTTGGATCGATTCCTAGCATCTCTTTGTAAGACGAGGAAAATGTGTCTCGTAATTCTTGAAATAGGGATTTATATGTATTAATTTTTTCAATCGTACAAGAAGCACCTATATGAACGTTTTCAATAATTCCATGTTTAACCGATATGTCGATAGGAACAGTTGTAGAAATGTTTCCCAAATTAGTCTCAGAATCCGAATTTGTAATCGATATGGGATTTTGTGGTTCCTCGACATAATAAATCATAAAAATAGATGAAAAATCATTTTCAAACCTATCAAGTTCAGGTAAAAATGAAGATCTATGATGTAGATCATCCCATGGTAATTCATCCAAAGACAAAAATTCTTGAATACTTTCATCAGTGTGAAACACTTGTTGAAAAGGATCATAAAGTGATGTCAAGGTTGAGCTTGATAGTGAAGAAGATTCTTTGGTGATCACATTCATTTGATCAGAAGTAGTTGAAATTATGTTATAAAATGAGTGTACTGCCACATATGCCATTTCGAAAGGACTAAAAGGCATCTCTTGCCATTGAAATAATCTAGTTCTGATTCTAAAGGCACTACCCAAGTGTCATCGAATGGTATAGTGCTTGATGAAATCATATTGATGTTGGCAATGATACGCGGTACATTGGGTGGAGGCATAGAGAAATTTCCCATCAAAGCGGAGTCCTTTACTAAGCCTACACCAACATCTTCATATGGGATAGTCGATTTTCCAACATGTTGGATACTATCTGTAGAAGCAGGGTCGGATGAATAATATGACAACTGATCGATTTTCACAATATTCCCTTTATGAGGAAACATGATTAACCGAAATATGGATGAAATGAAAACAGTCATGGCATAAGACCAACTACGACCCAAAAGAAGGTTGTAATCCAGAGGGGAATCAACAACTTCCACATCTATATTAACAGTTTTGCATTCTACTTCTATAGGTAGATCCTGGAGTATTCCTAATGGATGAAATCCTCTTCCATCAAAGGCTTTAAGGATTTTCGGTGATTGGTTTAGTGTTGGAGAATCGAGTGTTTTCCAACAGTTTAACAACATTATGCACGTGGATGCCCCCTCATCAATTACAGTACGAAAGACTCGTCTATTTTTTACTAATACTAGAATCTGAAAAGCCATCTAATGACGGAGTCTCGGTGTAAAATTTTCTAGATAAAAGACCATGAGATTAGAATCCTGAGGATCGATAGCTCCGATAGCTAATAATAGTAATTTCCTTTGTGTTGGACATGATTGTAGCACTTCTAATGCTGACATTGTTGAAGGGGATATCTCCAAATCTTCAACAATGTTGTAATTTTGAGCAGCTCTCGCATGTGGATTGAAAGCTGATTTTCGAAGTACACCTTTAGTAGGTGCTTTAATCACTAGATCAAAATTAGGTTTCTTGATATGAAGCGGATTGGAAATCGAAGGAGATACAACTGGTGTTTGACTAGAATTTTCTGTCTCTTTACCGGTTACAGGACTTTTACTTCCATAGTCTTGCAATCGCATCGCAACCATAACCTCAGACATCATTAAAATATTTGCTGATGAATTTGAAGAAGATCATATCATTTTTCTATCTTGAGTGGGAAAAGGATCCTTCAAGACAGTGGGTGTGGGTGAACCTATGACGAATTTAGAGACCTTGGACCGATGTGGGCACTCTTTGGTAAAGTGATCCTCATCACAGATAAGAGAAGGATAACAAGGTTTCCGCTTATCATCAGTTGGTTCGTTCTTTTCGGTTTTCTCTTTCAAAGATGTAGTTTGCTTGTTTTTATTCTTTCCTTTCTTCTTATTACCAGGTTTAGATTTAGTTGTAGATGAGTCTACAACATGAATGTCGGCAGAAGTTTCAAGGGAAGAATCTCCTTTTGGTGAATCAGGTAAAGTTATGATAGGAGAAGTAGTTTTGGGGGACTTATTATTACTCTTATTAGCGATAACTAAACCAATTTCACCATTTGCAGCATGAGAACCTGAAGGAGTTGCAGTTATTTTACCGAGTGGTGGTAAGTCAGGATTTTTTTCATATAAAGTACCAAACTGTGTATATACAAGGTCTAAGTACTAATCTTGAGAAATAACCTTTTCTTCCGTAACAACCCCTCCCTTGGACACATCTTCAGTGATCTTTGGAAGCAATGATTTGATAAACCATTATACCAAGATCTGATCCAGAATAAAAACTTTCACTAAATGTCTTCTATGTCTCCAGTCATGTATGTGATCTGATATGTACGTAGACATAGATTGTTTTAATGAAGTTTAGAGTTTCGTGCCATTGTCGTATCAGACTAACAACTCAAAATGTGTTAAGAAAGTTGTTTCTAAGGCGTTGAAATTGTTGAATGAGCCACGTGGTAGTTCAATATACCATTTTGCAGCTAAACATATCAGTGTTCTCTGAAACAGTCTTAATCGAATGGAATCATCAATTAAAGAGTTGGATGCGCACCAGAGGTGGTAATTCATGACATGGTTTAAGGGGTATTCTCCTAATGTACCTTCAAACTTAGGAATATCACTAGGCAACTTATTCGGCATTGGCATCCAATACAGAAGATAATAAATCAAATCGTTCGTTAGGTGCGAAAAATTAGGTAAGTCCAAATTTTCTATGAATGGTAACCGATGGTTGGGGTCCTGCTCAGCAAATTGATAACCTTGAGGAACTATAACAATACTAGGTGGAGGATATCCAGGATAACCTGGAATAGCTTGTGCATTTGGGATTGGAATGCCTCCCGGATAACTAGGGTTGGTCGGACCATACTGAGGTTGAGTTGGTATCTGATATGTGTAACTAGGGTACGGTAGATGTTGGTATAATGGATTTTGTGCTACAGGCCCATATTGACACTGCCTTTGATATGGTTGATAAAAAAACTGAGGTTGGCTTGTTACAATTGTACTTGTACCAGGTTGTCCCGCAAACATCTGAACAGTAGTCTGAACTATGGGTCCAGGTTGAGGAGCAATGACTTGAGGGATTTGTTGTGATACTTGAGGGGTTGTAGACATCTGAATAGTAGTCTGAACTGTGGGTCCAGGTTGAGGAGCAGTGACTTGAGGGATTTGTTGTGATACTTGAGGGGCTGTAGAAATAGGGGCTGCATAAATTCCAGGGATAGGTGTGGTAGGTTGAACAGAATTTGGTGCAGTAGTTTGAGGTGGATTTCTAGGTGTACTCGGACTAGGTTGTTGAACACTACTAGGTGAAATTACCTAAGGTATAACTTGAAGCATAGGTTGGACAAGTTGTTGGATTTGGCTGTAACCAATTGGATGACCAGGTTGATTATAAGGTACTTGCACGTTAGGTTTCAAATTATGTTGATTTAAAGATGGATTCCACACCATGTTAACTCCAGGATATGGAGCTCCCATTGAAGGTTGTGCTATGTAAGATGGACCATAAACAGGTTGATAATTTGGAACGTAAGCTTGATAGTTGGCTGGATAATTTCCACTAAAAGATTGACCTCCTTGAAGCAATTGTTGTTTCTGATAGAACTGCGGCCCTAAAGGAGGCTGTCGTTCTTGGAAAGACTGTTGCCCTGGCATAGGGTATTGTCCTTGAAGAGGTCGTGGACCCTAAACAGAGTACTGCCCTTGAGGTTGATCTTTTCCTTAAGGTATGTATTGTCCTTGAGGTATGTACTCTCCTTGAGGTGTGTATTGTCTGTGAGGTATGTATTGTCCTTGAGGTTGCCCCCGAGGTGGTAAATTACTACCTTGAGGATGCCCCCCAGGCAGTAAATTACTACCTTAAGTATGCCCCCCAAGCGGTAAATTTCTACTTTGAGGGTTAGGGTTAGGAATGTTTCCAAACATCATGTAAATTTGCTCCACGTTCAAATTTTCGGTATGTGATTCATTTGGACCAGGTGATTATACTAGTTTTTTGGGAGAGGTTTATCCTCCTGAGAAAGTACCAGAAAGCAACTGGTACCCCAGAGGAACAGATGGACCACCATACAAATATGATTTTGGCAATGCAGAAAATATGGATGACTCACCAGACATGTTGAATGAAGGTCTGTAATTACCTCTTGGTATGGCGTAAAAAGGAATTCGAGCGGTGAAAATTTTAGACCAGAATTACGTAGGAATTATGTTAACTCGGAATACCAAGGATCCTATTTAAAAGGGCTATAATAGTAAATCAATTCACTTGGCCTAAGATCTAAATATTCTTGATGTGAAGGAAGAATAACTTCTTCTTCAGTATCAGTAATTTCTTCAATGATAATGAGGCCACGAGGAAGGTTCTTAGTGATGCGAAACTTCACTCGTGGTGAATGAGGAAGACCAGGGGTTGGAGTGATGAACTCTGAAGCAGGCTCAGAAGTAGCAAGTTCAGTTTTTGGTTCAGAAATTTCAGGCTTAGTAGTTGATACTTCACTAGTTGTGGAAGCAAGTTCAACTACTTCAGAAATTGATATTTTTCTTTGAGAACTTTCTGTTGTTTGAGGTTGATCTACTTCGTAATTAGGATGTATAATTACTGATGTTTCCTCTTTTTCAGTTGATCCAGTCCCTGATGGTTGTCCTTTCTCAGATTTAAGCTTTTCTAACTGACTTGGTGTGTACTCAGGCGGTTTCCCCTGCATTCTACGATATTGTCTTGGTAACTCAACCATGATTAAAAAGTTTAACACACAAAATCAAAGAAAATTTCAACAAAATATCCTAAAGTCTCGAAGGAAACAATCAAATTGATCACACGCCTACAAAATCTAAGAGACAAATCCACACACAAACAATATATTCCCACACTAAAAACACTAGTTGGTGATGAAATCCAATGTTGTATAATTCTAATGTGGAAATGGTGGTTGGAACAGTTACCCTGACAACCTGCTTAATGAAATAGTCTGATGCAAGTATCTCCACTTATGCCATCTCGAAGTGAAGAGTACCCTCCGAAAAGTCCAAGTGAGTCTAGCCAACGTCTGCTCAGGGTACAGTGGGACCTTCCCTCCACCATCACCTTGGGAAAAATCCTAAAGTTTATGGTCATTAAGGTCACCAACATGAAAAATGTACCTACAAGAACAGTCTATGATCCGATATACATGCAAGGGCAGAGTAACAAGCTCAATCCCTTTGAAGACTCCTTGATATAATCCACGGTTTACCAACAAGTGACCCCAGGCTCCTCGACAATGGTCTATCTAAGGTTTACCGTTTTTAGTATGTGCACATCTACTATCTTTCCCAATGAGAAAGGTATGATTACCTCACTGGTTCCGATATGATCTCGTGCTTGACTCTTTTAAGAAGAGCTTCCCAGAGCACAAATGCTACAATTGGATTTTCCTACCGCAAGATTGCTACTTGTTTGTTTAAACTATCTTGGAATTTTAATTACAACCTGTTCCAAGACACTAGACTAAGCTATGTTGGTGGAAATATCCCTAGAAAATGTAAAATATCTAGAATCATTTTATTAAAGCGTTGTTTTTAATTTGGTTGTTGCTTAAGACAGAAGGTATGGAAGTGAAACTTGAATGATGTTTGTGACCCTACTCAAAAATACGCTAAATGCATCTAAATGAAGTGCAACTCTTTTCTTTTCAATGAATCTTATTTAAGGGAAGGTAACCAGGGTACGGTTGATGTTGGTATAATGGATTTTGTGCTACAAGCCCATATTGATACTACCCTTGATATGGTTGATAAAAAAACTGAGGTTGGCTTGTTACAATTGTACTTGTACCAGGTTGTCCCGCAGACATCTGAATCGAAGTCTGAACTATGGGTCCAGGTTGAGGAGCAGTGACTTGAGGGATTTTTTGTGATACTTGAGGGGTTGTAGACATCTGAACAGTAGTCTGAACTGTGGATCTAGGTTGAGGAGCAGTGACTTGAGGGATTTGTTGTGATACTTGAGGTGCTATAGAAATAGGGGCTACATAAATTCCAGGGACAGGTGTGGTAGGTTGAACAGAAGTTGTTGCAGTGGTTTGAGGTAGAGTTCTAGGTGTACTCGGACTAGGTTGTTGAATACTACTAGGTGCAAATACCTTAGGTATAACTTGAAGCATAGGTTGGATAGGTTGTTGGATTTGACTGTAACCAATTGGCTGACCAGGTTGATTATAAGGTACTTGCACGTTAGGTTGCAAATTATGTTGATTTAAAGATGGATTCCACACCATGTTAACTCCAGGATATGGAGCTCCCATTGAAGTTTTTGCTGTATAAGATGGACCATAACCAGGTTGATAATTTGGAATGTAAGCTTGATATTTGGTTGGATAATTTCCACTAAAAGATGGACCTCCTTGAAGCAATTGTTGTTTCTGATAGAACTGCGGCCCTAAAGGAGGTTGTTGTCCTTGGAAATATTGTTGCCCTCGCATAGGGTACTGTCTTTGAAGAGGTCGCGGACCCTAAGTAGAGTACTGCCCTTGAGGTTTATCTTTTCCTTAAGGTATGTATTGTCCTTGAGGTATGTACTCTCCTTGAGGTGTGTATTGTCCGTAAGGTATGTACTCTACTTGAGGTGTGTATTGTCCTTGAGTTTGCCCCCCAGGCGGTAAATTACCACCTTGAGGATGCCCCCCAAGCAGTAAATTACTACCATAAGTATGCCCCCCAAGCAGTAAATTACTACTTTGAGGGTCAAGGTTAGGAATGTTTCCAAACATCATGTAAATTTGTTCCACGTTCAAATTTTCGGTATGTGATTCATTTTGACCAGGTTATTGTACTAGTTTTCTGGGAGAGGTAGCTTCTCCTGAGAAAGAACCAGAAAGAAACTGGTACCCCAGAGGAACAGATGGACCACCATACAAATATGATTTTGGCAATGCAGAAAATATGGATGACTCACCAGACATGTTGAATGAAGGTCTGTAATTACCTCTTGGTATGGCATAAAAAGGAATTCGGGGTGGTGAATAGTTTAGACCAGAATTATGTAGAAATTCTGTTAACTCAGAATACCAAGGATCCTATTTGAAAGGGCTATAATAGTAAATCGATTCACTTGGCCTAAGATCTAAAGATTCCTGATGTGAAGGAAGAATAACTTCTTCTTCAGTATCATTAATTTATTCAATGATAATGAGGCCACGAGGAAGGTTCTTAGTGATGCGAAACTTCACTCGTGGTGAATGAGGACAACCAGGGGTTGGAGTGATGAACTCTGAAGCAGGCTCAGACGTAGCAGGTTTAGTTTTTGGTTCATAAATTTCAGGCTCAGTAGCTGATACTTCACTAGTTGTGGAAGCAAGTTCAACTACTTCAGAAATTGATATTTTTCTTTGAGAACCTTCTGTTGTTTGAGGTTTATCTACTTCGTAATTAGGATGTATTATTACTGATGTTTCCTCTTGTTCAGTTGATCCAGTCCCTGATGGTTGTCCTTTCTCAGATTTAAGCTTTTCTAACTGACTTGGTGTGTACTCAAGGGGTTTCCCCTGCATTCTACAATATTGTCTTGGTAACTCAACCACGATTAAAAAGTTTAACACACGAAATCAAAGAAAATTTCAACAAAATATCCTAAGTCTCTAAGGAAACAATCAAATTGATCACACGCCTACAAAATCTAAGAGACAAATCCACACACAAACAATATATTCCCACACTAAAAACACTAGTTTGTGATGAAATCCAACGTTGTAGAATTCTAATGTGGAAATGGAAGTTGGAACAGTTACCCTGACAACCTACTTAATGAAACATTCTGATGCAAGTCTATTCACTTATGCCATCTCGAAGTGAAGAGTACCCTCTGGAAAGTCCAAGTGAGTCTAGCCAACGTCTGCTCTAGGTACAGTGGGACCTTCCCTCCACCGTCACCTTGGGAAAAATCCTAAAGTTTATGGTCATTAAGGTCACCAATGGGAACAAATGTACCTATGGGAATAGTCTACGATCCTATATACATGCAAGGGCAGAGTAACAAGCTCAATCCCCTTGAAGACTCCTTGATATAATCCATGGTTTACCAACAAGTGACCCCAGGCTCCTCAACAGTGATCTATCTAAGGTTTACCGTTTTTAGTATGTGCACATCTGCTATTTTTCCCAATTAGATAGGTATGATTATCTCACTGGTTCCGACATGATCTCGTGCTTGACTCTTTTAAGAAGAGCTTCCCAGAGCACAAATGCTACCATTGGATTTTCCTACTACAAGATTGCCACTTGTTTGTTTAAACTGTCTTGGAATGTTAATTACAACCTATTCAAAGACACTAGCTATGTTGGTGGAAAGAGCCCTAGAAAATGTAAAATATCTAGAATGATTTTATTAAAGCGTTGTTTTTAATTTGGTTTTCTCTTAAGACAAAAGGTATGGAAGTGAAACTTTAATGATGTTTGTGACCCGACTCAAAAATATGCTAAATGCATCTAAATGAAGTGCAACTCTTTTCTTTTCAATGAATCTTATTTAAGGGAAAGGTTGAGATATATAATAATTTTCAAAGCACCAATTCTTTCATTCATAAACAAAATCTTTGAAAAGAAGACAATTTCTTTGAGAACTCAATTTCGCAAAAATGATCAATTACTCGTTTGAAATGGAATTCCTTTATCAATCAGATCAGAAACTACAAAATCAATAAACAAACTATTTCCAAAAAGAAAACAATATCTAAAACTTCTAAAAACATAAAATTCAAAATCAAAGAAAAAATCTATTTTTGAAGTCTATCTAGAAAGTTTGAGGACGTTTTCACCTAGTTTGTGATCGAACTAAGAAAAAATTCTACTTATCTCAGCAAAAATGAAAACATCCAAAATTGCTTTGATGTGAAAACCAGACTTTAGTAAGCTAAAAGCTCTTCCAAATTTGCAAATGAAAACGGAATCAATTTTCATAAAAGTAAGGTTTGCAATGGTTTTAATGGCTCAGAAATATAATAACATCATACCAGTAAGCTAAGGTATTTGAAGGTATCTTGTATGGAGCAGCAAGAAAGTAGGGCAAACGCTCACTCATAAAATGCAAATAGGATGAAAAATCACACAAACGCAAAATTTGTTGAAAATAAATTCACGCATAAGATTTGATAGCTAAGATAGACTTGGGCAAAGACAAAGAATCAGGTAATCTGGCTCCTAAAAATAGAATTCTTAACTTTTTCAAAAAATTTCCAAATATCCGTAGGTTCTAATGGAAAACAGTGCGGTGTCGCACTGTTTTGAACTAAAAACTACGGATGTTGCTGCACTATTTTCAGATGAAAATTGCGGAGGCAAGGAAAAGTACAGAAAAAATAAATATTCAGCTTTTCTTTTCAGGGATTCTTAAAAGTTATCTACCCAACCCAATCTCATACAAATCAAAATCAGAAAACTTTCAAAATTCAAACTGAAAATAAAAAAGAAAAATAAGTTCTATTCCCTAGTGGATTCGCCATTTTGTTATGCGGATTAATCCCTCTTGTGGACAAGAGCGATCTCCCTATTATTCTACGAATAGCTAGAAACAAACATCCATTTGTAAATCTTTTCTCTAGATTATTTGCAATTCAGAATTATTATAAACAAAGAAAGAGGACATGCTCCTACCTTGAAATCCAATGTTCGATGTAGTATTTTATCCAGTTGCTCCAAAGAGGCTTCTCTAGTAAGTAGAACCTGCAATCGAAGACAGACAAAAGAATCAAAAACACCTGCAACATATAATAATTAAAAAAATCTAATCCAACTTAGTGATCAAGGAGTATAAGTATTGATGTTATTCTATAAGCACAATAACAACTCAATGAGAAAAAGAGATCCATATGTATTATCTTGAATGAAAAGATTAACCTTACAACCTGATGCCTTGATGTCATACAGATTTCTCCCTGGGTCCTGAACAATCGCTCCTCCTTCAGTTTGACAAGCCTTCCTCTCTGAATACTAGCATGGAATTATGGACATAAGGGTGTGATCATTCTCATGCCAACAATAACTAGTGTAGAGAATATGCACTCTTGGGAATTTCTTCAGCAATTACCATATACAAGGTACCCTTGAGACTAAAACATGATCTCAATTTATAGGGAAATGGAGGTAGTTTCAGTTCCATGAAGAGGGGGATGGATTCCTCTCATGAAGGGATTTTAGCTCCATAGACCAAGGGATAAGCTCCATGAGTGGAGGGATAAAGCTCGAATTGATCACACCTCTAGAAGCTTCCAGTTGGGAGAATATTCGCCCAGCTAGGTGTTACACAAAAATTTTTCACCGTCTCTGCAATCCCCATCCCGCACATTGCAAGACCATTTTTTGTCACTTATATAAAGTGTCATGCCTTGCAAAGACCATCATTGCATCCCTTGCCATGAGGAGAACATTTCCTCTGTTAACTTTTCCATGAGCAAACCATCGGAAACACATGTTTTTGGGTTGGCGCTAGTAGACCGTTATGCGCTCGCGCCAATGAAGGAAATTAACACTGGGCCCCACGCCCATTGGCACTCTGTTCCCTTGAGCTACCCATGCCAAGCTGTTTTTGGAGTGCTTTTTAAAGATAGAAGCGAATTTTCCATGCTAACTACTTCGTGAGCGAGTTAGCTTGGGTTGTTGGACTGCATAACCACGAACACCTTCTTTTGGCCTCTTGTTTCCACCTTTTTGTAGAACCTCCCAAAGGATAAGGCCTCCCTTCCACCATTTTAGGCATCCCAACCTCCTCCTCTCCCTCTATAAATAAACCTATCTCATATTGATGCAGCTAGCTGAACCGTTATAACTGAATAGCTGAAGAGGAAATTCTAAACATCTTGGTGAGATAGAGCAGAGAGAGATACCCTTGTCGAGATAGATCTTAGTCTTTTGCCTCACTACATCCAAATTTTCTGATGAATGCTCGAGACGCACTTCGACTAGACCTGCTGAAGGAGGCTGCGACATCAAGGCTCCGGTTGTAATCTCTTTATTTCTCTTAATATATACATGACTAATGTTATGGTTCCCATCTTGTGTTGGTGTGATTTACATTATGCAATATGTTTAATCTTCCTTGACTGATTAGCTAGTTATGAATGCAATTATTACCATGTATGCTTCTTTTGTCCATTGATATTTGTGTAGGCACCCTAATACCGTTTTTGAAGGATTGCGACGTGTCAGGACAAGGATCAGGAGACCTCTGTTGCAGCTACATCGATCGTGTTGGAATACAGGTAGGACAATCTATCCCAACTCATTCCATTCATTAACTAGGAACTAGCACATTAGCATGTCCTCTTGTTGCTAGACCCACTCTAGGGCTAGAGGGATCATCTCTATCCGCGGAGTGGATTTACCTACACAACACTAGGCTTCTAGAATTTACGTTTTCTTTAATTCGACTTTTTATGGGGGTCCATAGGTTTTAGTAGTAGAACGTGCGGGAACTACTGCAGGCTATAGAACAAGTATCCGTGAACCCGCAGGAAAAGGCTAGTAAAAGTGCGGAGGTAGACTTTTAAGGGTTTTAATGAACTTTTCTCCAATTCCAAGACTTGGTTTAGGAACATTAGGGTTTTTTACTTCTAAGGGAGCACAATATAGGTAGTGATAGACATATATGGATAGTAAAATGTCATGGTGACAAAATAACGTGTAACACTCAGCTGCTGCCGAGATTGCGGCTGAGCAAGCTCATGCCGATGCAGCAGAGGCTCGTGCAGATGCAACGAAGACTCGTGCTGCTGAGATGACCACGTAGGTGTCCCTTCTATAGGATGCTTGGGATCAGGTGGACTGCTTGACCCAGGGGATGTTGTCTCAAGGCTTTTTAGATGACCTCAAGGAGGTATGGTTGGAGATCCTGATGGCCCGAGAGAGGGACTATCGACCAATTTTACATCGAGTGGTGGTCTCAATGTTGATGGTGGCTCTAGTAGTGGTACCAGGAGTGACAATGGGTCCAGGTGCTCCGCATGGGGGAGCACCGCCCTAGAGTCTTTTTTGTACACGGGGAAAGCACCCATTATGAGGATGCTTCCCCTATTTTTGACGACTTATATGTGTATCTTTTTGGGCTGACCGATGGGTCAGGTATACTATTTTTTGTACTCAGACACATATATTTTGATATATATAAATATATGAGATATTTTTTGCGGCTCTACATGGTGTGCCCCCTGTTTCTGCTTATGAATTATTTTATTTTTATGGCTATATGGGTTTTTTTGTTTTTTATGTATGATGGTTTATTTGAGATGCATTCCAGTTTAGAATATTGTTAGCTATGAGATCAGCTGTTTGGTTTTTACTCCTTGGTACATGTGTGAATGTAATGTAGTCAAATTGTCTGCTTAATCTTTTGGCACGCAAATATTTTCTAAATAGATGTGAATCTCGTATCTCAAATGTTTGTTTTAACTGCGATACTACTGACCGGGAATCGAGGTAAATATGCATATGGCATATGCCTTGATGAAGGTCGTCGCACATAAGTCCGATAATGACGTCATATTCTGCCTAATTTTTTGTCATTGAACCAATGCATAGTCCATTGGTGCAGAGTGGTGACCGGTCAGGGTGATAGATGACCTAGGCGACTGCTACTAAACTTTGAGACCATCGTGATGCCCCATCGGCAAATCCGAAATAAGGTTCGGGTTGGTAATCCATGGTGACACCCAAGCACATTTTGTAAAAATCCTTTTGGTAAAAAAATTAAATTGGTTGGGTTTGTGAATATTGACTCTAGGCTAGGGCTGTTTAGGCCCTTATGGAAAGAATTTCTTGATGTAAAGGCCATTGACGGGATTGTTGAGGTATGTCCCGTCTGGTTCTGTCAAGATGTATGCCCCCTAGAGGAGGAAATTTTTTACAATGTAGGGTCCTTTCCATAAGGTTTCGAACTTTCCTAGGCATAGGGCTTCTTTGGCGACATCATAGCAGAGGACTTGTTCTCCCTAAGTGAATGAGCGAGGGTTGATGTGGCGGTCGAATGATTTTTTTACCCTTTTCTTGTGGGCCTCGTTATGTTGAAGCGACTATCGTCGGCTTTCATCGACAAGCTCTAGTTGTACTAGGTGTTGTTCTATAGGCTGGGTATCATCGAGTAATTCGATGGCGGCATGCAAATTCAGGATCTCGCGGAAATCGAAGCAAAAGCACAAGGAACCTTGACTTTTTACGACAACAAAAAGGTGGTAATCTTGAGATGTGGGGACTGATGCAATCCTATTTCCGACATATGATGATACAAATTGTATGTGGTGTATCGTGTCATCAGCATTTGGTGGGGGAAGAATCTTCGTGATGGGAGAAAGCGCAAGGTTGGGTTCCCCGTTAGGATGGTCAATTTCCTGTCAGTGTAAATTTCGCCTGGTGCAAAGGTGCATGAATGTTACCATTAACTGACATGCCTCTAGCTCGTGGTTATGGCCAGTGAAAATGGTTTATGGTACCACTATGCCAACTGAGTAGATTATGTGAGAACCAACACTACTCTTTATCCTAGATGTGGACGCTTGGAAAGGATATGTGGTAGAAGATGAGGTCTTCTGCTTCCATTTTCGTGTCGTTGGCTTGGGTGTGTCTAACGCTTTTGGGGGGTCTAGAATTAACGATGCTCTTGTCACTCTTAGCTTGGGGATATGCTCACATTTAATTATATGATGAAGGTGTGAAAAAATCTGGAGATAAGTACACGTGATCTTCTCTTGGTTAGAGAGAAGTTTCTGTGGAAGAAAAGAGACTGTGCGAAAACTATTTGCGAGGGGCTTCAGTTCTTTGCACTGATAGACCCAATGGTCATTCAGGTCGCATAGTCTGCATGTTATCCTAGGTTAGCCCTGGGTCACGCTTGCTTGGTGCGCCATCCCAGTTTGCCCATTACGTCGATGTGGGTGTGCGGTTGCTGGCATGGGGATGATGTAATTTCTATACTATTTGAGGAGATCGTCCTTATTCTTCTCTAATGTCTGAATTATATCGATTAGAGGATGAACCTATGAGATGTAGGTACACCGCTGTCCACAATGATTGCCTTTACATACTGGGCAAAATAGCATAGATATGGGGGTCCCGTCATGCTCAGTTTGTCGTATGGCGGGGTACCAGTGTCGTAACGTTGCTAAATCAAGGCAACTGGCGACCACATGATTGGGCGTTTTATATAACGCACATGTTGGTCTTCTCTGTAGAGAGAAGTTGGGGGTAACTAAGGGCTCCCTTATTGGTCGCTTTTCAGCTGACAGGAAGAGGATGTATCTTCTCATCACATCTTCTTGGGTTGTCGAGTTGTTCATGGATTCCGAGTCTATTCCATCTTCTTGTGAGAGGCAGACTATAGTTGATCGCATACAATCTAGTGCTGCGCAAAATCTAGGTATGTAGTGACAACGGTGCATTAGGTGATTGTCACCACATATCTGACATGAATACTGGATGTCCATGTTATTACAATATATTATATGAACTGTATACCATCGCTGGAACATTTCCAGAGCTGGGCAATCAATGATGAAATGATCAAGCTCATCGCAGATTACACAACTCTCGATGCGAGGAGGGGGCATGACTGGGAGTCTTTCTAGTGATTGTCCTTCCTCCTGCAAGTACAGGATGGTACAAGGTTCATTTCCAGATGACTGGGTGGAGGGATCCTCTTGATAGGATCACTCTATGGCGTGTAAGGCGCCCCTATATCACGAGATTTCTCGGCAATGAGGGGTATAGTTCCCATAATTGCTACAGATAGTGCATGCTTGATTGGTAAGCAATGCTTTTCCTTTACCTTTGGTGGGAAGTTCCTTTTTTAGGGAACGTGGTGTTGCGATGTCTGCCTCAGAGCCAAGGAGTGGTTTTAGTTCATCCAGCTCTGGGAAGATATGGGTAGGGTGACCTACTACGTCACATATGTGTTACACGAAAAATTGTCATCCTGACATTCTTCTATGTGTATGAGCTCATTGTCACTCATACTTCTCCCTTTGCAAGTCTAATATATCAGTTCCTCATGTCAATCCTTGAAAATTAGAGAAATTTTCCTAAAAATCTCCTAAACTTTGGTGTCACACTTTCTCTCTATCTTGCCTGCGGTCCCGCACCTAATGTTCAGCTCTCTTGCATACCTGAACGCACTTTATCTGTGTTAAAGGTGCAGACCCCTGTAAGATAAAAAAGGCACAAGTAAATTCCAAAAATCTCAATAAAAGTAGATTCTGGAAGCTTCTAGAATGGATCTTGCGGTGGCAGAACCGCTCTTGTCAGGTGCATGAATCCCTTACCTTATGGAGCCAACCCCCTGATGTGAGGAGCTTATCCCTTTGAAGGAGGATTCTATCCCTTCATACTTGGAACAGAAAACCTCCTCTTTTCCACTATAAAAAGAGGCATTGGTTAGCCTCAAAGGGAGGTCAAGCTTAAGAAGATTTGAGGTTAAGTGTTTTTGAGATTTAGACTCAGTTAACTAAGACTTTTGTGAGGAGAGATTACATACCTCTATTTGTCTTAGTTGGAGGAGTGCAGAGCTTATCAAAGTAAAGGAGACTCCTGCTTCGGACCCCGGAAAGTTCTGTGCAACATCAAGGCTCAGGTTGTAAGGATTTTCTGTTGTTTTAAGATTAATACAATCAAGTTTTTGTTTTTCTCAATAAATTGTCGTTCGATTTTTTATTTCATTAAGCTGTCGTTTGATCGTTTATTTCATAGATTCCTTGATCACTATGATAGGTATGTTTTATAATTATTTGTTATACAGGTGCTATTTGATATTTTCTTGTTTGTGATTGCAGGTCGACGAAAGACGGCGACGAAAGAACTCTTGTTGCAACGGAAGGATTATTGTTGTGACAAAAGAGCTCTTGTTGCGATGAAGGATTATTGATGCAACAGAAGCTTTACGACCACAAATAAGCATTGGATCTAAGGTAGGATCGACACCTTCATAGCATTTATTTGTAAAACAAATATATTTAGAGAAAGACAAACTTAGTTGTTCGTTTGTTGCTAGATTGTCTTCTGACACTAGGGAGATCAGTCTTGTCCGCAAGAACGATTTATCCAGCCAACAAATTGGCGACTCCACTGGGGAAAGAACTTGTTGTTTTTGGTTCTCTTTTATTTTGATTGGAGGAAAAGTTTTTCCTAGTTTTTGATTGATGGATATCTGCCTGGGTAGCTTAGGTTTTCTCTGTTTTTGAAAATTTTGAAATCTTTTACGTTTTTCTTGAACTTTTTTTGGGACCGCACTTTGTTCTTTTGCACAGTGCGGGCAGTTTCGCACTTTCCTTCAGTTAACAGTGCGGGACCGCACTTGTTACTTCTGGGAGCCTGCGGACCCTGTTAAAATCTTGACAAACTTAGATTTCTTCTTTCAGTTTATTTTAGCTTTAATTTAGGATTCTTAGCATCTACCCAGATCTATATTTTTCTATCAAAAATCTCTTGTTTCTGAATTTCTTTCAGCAATTCTTCATCTCATCAATCTCCATTAAGTTAATTGGGTGTTTTGAGTCTCTTTTTTGAGAAATTCTTAATTTTATTTCCTTTGTTCATTACTTGGAGGTTTGTCTCAGTATTTTCACAATTTTGCATCTTTTTGCTTTTGTTTTTGCAAAAAAAATTCCCCCTCATTCGCCGAGGGGGGCTAAATTGTGTATGAGTGTTAATCGCCTTTGAGTATTTTTCGATCTTTGGAACTCTCACCCGATTTTCTTGACTTACACTTGATTGGTTCTTAGATTACATTAGAATCATCTTGTGTTTGAGAATTCTCTTGCATAGATCACATTTGCATAATTAGAATTCTCATTTTCAGAATATGAATGAAAAATGTGCATAGATTACATTTGCATACTTTTCAAGTGAATTGTGCATAGATTACAACTGCATAGTTTACATTCTAAAAAATCAATCGTAGATTTAGATCATTTTTTCTTTGATTTGAATTTAGATGTTTTTATGCTTGTTTTAAAAACACAAAAATAAAAATTGTTTTGGGATTGATTTGCATTAGTTTTTCTTGATGAAATTAGTGCATTAGAAAATTTGTTATATTTTCTCTTAGTGATCAATTTTTTGCATTGTTGGAAGTGAATGGAAACTCTCTCCTTACTTTAATTAGGATTCATCGAATTGAAAAGATTACATTATCATATTCGATTGCATTCATTTTTGGGTCGGGTCGTAACACCATTGGTTTCATATCCATTTACCCTTTTGAGTAATAACAGCCTAAATGACACAACGCTTAATTAAAATTCATCTAGTAATTTTTACATTTTTAGGGCTCTTTCCACCAATCTAGCTCAGGATTACTGCTTTGGAATAGGTTGTAGTTAAATTTCCAAAGCAACTAAAACAAACAAGTAGATAAATCTTGCGGTAGGAAATAAATCCAATTGTAATTGGTATAATCTGGGAAGCTTCTCTTAAAGAATTCAATCACGAGATCATGTCCGAACCTTTGAGACAATCAATTCTGTTTCATTGGGGAAGATAGAAGATTTTGCGTGCATTACAAACGGTAAACCTCGAATTAACCATTGTCGAGGAGCCTGGGGTCACTTGTCGGTAAACCTCGGATTGACCATGTCGAGGAGCCTTCAAGGGGATTGAGCTTTGTTACTCTGCCCTTGCGCGTGGAATCGGATCGTAGACTGTTCCCCCAGTTGTATTTGTTACTGTTGGTAACCTTAGTGTCCATAAGCTTAATATTATTTCCTAAGGTGACGGTGAAGGAAAGATCTCACTGTACCCGGAGCAGACGTCGACTAAACTCACTTGGACTCTCTGGGGGGTTTTTCTTCGAGGTAACTGTTCCAACCGCCATTTCTGCATTAAAATTCTATGATGTTGGATTTCATCACCAAGTAGTGTTTTTAGTGCGGGAATCTACTGTTTGTGTGTGGTTTGACTCCTAGATTTGATAGCGTGTGTTAATTTGTTTGTTTTTAATTTTAGAGACCATAGGTGTGAATTGTGAATTTTAATTGTTAGGTGTGAATTGTGAATTGTTAATTTTAGTTTTAAATTGTTAATAAAATTCACTGAAGTTGAATATAATGGCAACTGTTCCGGAATTTACCAACCATGGAACCCCTCTTAACAAGAATCCTAGTACTTTTCCTTACTTTGGAAATGTTGGTCCTCCTTATATGGCTACATTGTCATTACCTGGATTTACAATAGGTTTACCGATATGGTTATTTTCAACTTCGTTGGCCCTGAATACTCCAATTGTTCCACCTCAACCGGATGCTTCACCTCAACAGAGTTCACCATCTCAACATCACCAACCTTTTGTTGACCCTTTACCTTCTTCACCTAATATTTCTTCCTCTTCGCTTGGTAAAAGTCTTGACGCTAGTAACCAGGTGGCTAAGAAGAAGAAGAAGAAGCAAGATAAGAAAGAATTCAACCAACCAACCATGGTTGTAAGTGTTAGTTGTGTTGAGGAAACCTCCAACATGCATCGTAAACCGAAATACCCTTGCAAGCTTTGTAAGGGTGACCACTTCCTTATCGATTTTCCTGGTATTCCTAAAGTCTTGGAAGCATGGTCAGAAAAATCTCATCAACTTTTCGTTGATCCCTCAACCAGTGATAGTCAGGTTCCTGGGAAAAAGGGTAACGTTAGGTTTCCTTGTAAGTTATGCAAAGGGAGTCATCAAACTCACATTTGTCCTCACATGGATGAAGCTTCAAAATTGTTGGAAAACCTTACTGTTCCACAGCAAGAATTTCCAACTAGTTACCGTAAACTTTCTCCCAACCTACCGTCAACTGACGGAGTGATTGATCTAATTTCAAGTACAGTCAATCCCACTCTTCCATTGGAGAGTGAAACTCATATCACTTAGGTTGATGATCCATTATTTGATCAAGTGGTCGATTTGATTTCACATTCGGTCGATCCCATTCTCCCTATAGAGAGTGACCTTCATACCGCTCAGGTTCTTCTTGTTACATCATATTCTTCTACGCCGGGGGGCATTTCACCTGCTTCTACAGAACCCCCTCCAAATACTGAGGTCTTTTCCTTTGATTGGAATAGACTGACAGAACCTAGTCTTCCTTCCTCCATCCCTTTCCAAATCATTGTGAAGTTAGGTGGTAGGGACATACACCGCACACAGGTAGATGAAGGTGCTTCTGTTAGTATTTTATCCTCAACTCTTTGGAAAGCTTTGGGTTCCCCTCAGCTTGTGCCTATTACACAGAATCTGAAAGCTTTTAACAGAACCGTTAGTGAACCTTTAGGGATCCTTCCTAAGTTTTCTATTACTTTGGAAGGTAAAACTGTCTATATTGATCTCATGGTAGTTCGAGGTCCCTTGGATTTCAATTTACTCCTTGGGCGAGACTATGTTTATGCAATGAAAGCTGTCGTATCGACACTCTTTCGCGTGTCTTTCCCTCACAATGGGAATATTGTGACTGTAGACCAACTTTCGTTCCCTAGTCTTTTTTCGACTACCAATAATATAACACCCCTAAATGTTCCTGATTCTAAAGTGGTATCTACCCCGCCACATGTTAATTATGTGGCAGCTAGTCCCATGTTTTCAGTTACTGATGTAAGCGAGCCTCTCACTGTTTTCTCATCTTCTTTTGACTTAGATCCGGTAATTGACATGGAAAACTCTATGGGATTACTTGAACGAGATGTTCTTATCCCTTTTGAGTCCCTTGATATGCGTTCCTTCCAACGAATTGTTCTTCCATCTGACGAAGACCTCTTGGAAGCCATGATCAAGGTGTGTCCATTGACATGTGTTTCTTCCAGTTGGAAACCATGATCAAGTTAGATACAAGGAAAGTTCCTTTTCCTGTGCCAACCTCGTTAAAAAATGAAACAGGTGTCTCTGAGGAAAGTTCCTTTTACTGTGTCAACCTCGTTAAAAAATGAATCAGTGGCTGCTGAGGAAAGTTCCTTTTACTGTGTCAACCTCGTTAAAAAATGAATCAGTGGCTGCCGAGGATGGTTCCTTTTACTGTGTCAACCTTGTTAAAAAATGAATCAGTGCTGCCGAGGATGGTTCCTTTTACTGTGTCAACCTCGTTAAAAAATGAATCAGTGCGTCCGAGGATGGTTCCTTTTACTGTGTCAACCTCATTAAAAAATGAATCAGTGTGTCCGAGGATGATTCCTTTTACTGTGTCAACCTCGTTAAAAAATGAATCAGTGCATATGAGGATAGTTCCTTTTACTTTGTCAACCTCGTTAAAAAATGAATCAGTGACTGAGGAAAGTTCCTTTTACTGAGTCAACCTCGTTAAAAAATGAATCAGTTAGTCCGAGGATAGTTCCTTTTACTGTGTCAACCTCGTTAAAAAATAAATCAGGTATGAGGACAGTTCTTTTCCTGTGTCAACCTCGTTAAAAAATGAATCAGTTGGTCAGAGGATAGTTCCTATTACTGTGTCAACCTCGTTAAAAAATGAATCAGTCAGGTATGAGGACAGTTCTTTTCATGTGTCAACCTCATTCAAAAATGAATAAATAGGTTAAATAGGTAGATTTTAGAGAGTAGATATGAGGATAGTTTCTTTTACTATGTCAACCTTGTTAAAAAATGAAACATGTTTCCATGAGCATAGTTCTTTTTCTGTGTCAAGCTCCTTAAAAAATGAAACAAATTCTCCCCTAATTGAGTCGAGTCTTTGACTAGATCTCGTAAATGTTAAGTCATATTTAGGTTAGTTATTTCAGTTTTTGCATAATTTTCTTACAGTTTTAGGTCGGGTCTTTCATATGATCTCGTAAATGAACCTTCATTCCATCCATCTATTAATTACCAGCAGTGTATTTAGTTGAATGAAATGAAGCTGGGGGGGCATGCACTCTAGCAGTTACGCTTAGGGGTCATCAAGCACAGTTTTCTCTATGTTTCAAGCTTGTGTAAAAATGAAACCACTCTGAAGCATAGTTTTTCTCTGTTTCAAGCTTTTGTAAAAATGAAACCTATCTTGAGTCGATTTCGGTTATTATTTTCAAGACTCGTTAAACTCATGAAAATCCCGAGATTATTTTGCTATATTTCATTCTCGTAAAACACATGAAAATGCCGAGTTCTTTCCGCATTTTCCTGCTCGTAAATTAAATTGAATGTCAGCCACAGGAGTACATTTTTATCCCTTTTTCGAACTTGTTAAAACTTACGAAAAAGTGAAAACCATGAGTACATTTTTATCCCTTTTTCGAACTCGTTAAAATTTACAGAAAAAGCGAAAATACTGAGTATACTTTTATCAATTTTTCGGACTCTTGAAAATTACGAAAAAGCGAAACCTTGGAGTTCTCTTTTAAGCCCTTTTCAGACTCTCTAAATATGAAAAGATTGCCGAGTACTTGATTGTTCGAACTCATTAAAGTAAATGAATAATAGTCCCTTCAGTATAAGTTTACCCCTTTTACGGACTGAAATGGACTATTTACGAAAAAGGTAAACGTTGACTAATTACAATCAATAGAGTTCTCTCATGCATTATTTTATCCTTTTTCGGGCTCGAGAGACTAAATTTACGAAAAAGTACACCCATGGAGTTTTCTTAAGTTTTTTTCTTCTGACTCCCTAAAATTGAAAAACATCGAGTTTCTCCTATACTAGACTCATTAAAATTTAACAGTAAAGGACCTGTTCGATTTTAAACAGGAACGAACCGCTCCTTCTTAGGGTTCGAATCTTAAACTAAGTTGGACTCATCCGAAGGATGAGCTTATAAACAAGCAAATGTTATCCCCCTCAAGCTTATCAAAAATAAAGAGGTACTTGCCAGAAATGGTGGGGGAAAAGAGAGAAAAACGAACCTGTTTGTTACATTTTGATTATTCGGAAAACCATTAACCACTCTTGAACACAACACTTTTGTTCACCTGGGTTGGGAAATCCTTTTCCTAACAGTTAATCAAACCATATTGAAAGTCTTCAGCTGGTTTCTGGGTATTAGCTTTGGGTCAATTGTTACCAAGCCATCTGCAGTGTCGTTATGTGTTCAAGAGGACAGTTCAAACAAACCATTCATTTGCGAAATATTTGTCTTCCATTTTGACCATCCCTGAGTCAGTCCTTGCCAATATATTTCTTCAAAACTTGATCTATGATTTCGTGTTGTGGGCTTGCCTACAACGGATCACTTTCTATCGACGACAGCTCATTATCTAGGAAGTTGATCTAGAAATCGTCAGTACCTTGGAATCTGCATGCCTCAATGGCAGGTTTCTCGCCTTCGACGACAGGTTGCATCATTGACCTTCGATCGAATGATTCCGTGACATGTTCGACTTCAGCTCATTCATTCACATTTCATGGATTGTACTGAGTACTTTGAGAACCATTGACATTACTGGTGGTTTCTCTCACACTTGTTAACAGTTTACATCATTGACTGGTAATCAAGTGGTTTCTACCATGTTCGACTTCAACACATTTATTCACATGGATAGAATCGTACTAGTTCGAGATGCGTAAATCAAGACCCTGGATCTAGTTTCTACCATCCAGGCTGCGAGGAATTTTGTTATCAATTATACAGTGGACTATTTATAAATAGATGGTTGCGTCCATGCTGTGTCTACATATGTCTATACTGTTGATGTATTGAAAATCATTCCTGTATCAGAACAGTTTAGATTAGTTTCTAGTTAGTTTTGATCTGAGTATGGGAATGCCTACCTCAGCGATGATATGATTACATATATATATTTTGCATTGAATTTTTTTACAGGTTCCGACTGGGGTGTCCACAGGATGATCCTTGAAATGATAAAGTACTTCACTCTTCATATATGACAGACTTCAGCTTCATCTATTCCAGACTTTGCACTTTAGGGGGCAATCTGTTACACAAAAAATTTTCATCCTGACATTCTACTATGTGTATGAGCTCATTGTCACTCATACTTCTCCCTTTGCAAGTCTAATATATCAGTTCCTCATGTCAAGCCTTGAAAATCAGAGAAATGTTCCTAAAAATCTCCTAAACTTTGGTGTCGCACTTTCTCTCTATCTTGCCTGCGGTCCCACACCTAATGTTCAGCTCTCTTGCGTACCTGAACGCACTTTATCTGTGTTAAAGGTGCGGACCCCTGTAAGATCAAAAAGGCGCAAGTAAATTCCAAAAAGCTCAATAAAAGTAAATTCTAGAAGCTTCTAGAATGGATCTTGCGGTGGCAGAACCGCTCTTATGAGGTGCATGTATCCCTTACCTTATGGAGCTAACCCCTTGATGTGAGGAGCTTATCCCTTTGAAGGAGGATTCTATCCCTTCATACTTGGAATAGAAAACCTCCTCTTTTCACTATAAAAAGAGGCATTGGGTAGCCTCAAGGGGAGTTCAAGCTTAAGAATATTTGAGGTTAAGTGTTGTTGAGATTTAGACTCAGTTAACTAAGACTTTTGTGAGGAGAGATTACATACCTCTATTTGTCTTAGTTGGAGGAGTGCAGAGCTTATCAAAGTAAAGGAGACTCCTGCTTCGAACCCCGGAAATTCCTGTGCAACATCAAGGCTCAGGTTGTAAGGATTTTTTGTTATTTTAAGATTAATACAATCAAGTTTTTGTTTTTCTCAATAAATTGTCGTTCGATTGTTTATTTCAATAAATTGTCGTTCGATTGTTTATTTCAATAAGCTGTCGTTTAATCATTTATTTCATAGATTCCTTGATCACTATGATAGGTATGTTTTATGATTATTTGTTATACAGGTGCTATTTGATATTTTCTTGTTTGTGATTGCAGATCAATGAAAAATTATACTTTCTTGCGAAAAAAGAGCTCTTGTTGCGATGAAGGATTATTGATGCGACGGAAGCACTACGACTACAAATAAGCATCTGGATCTAAGGTAGGATCGACACCTTCATAGCATTTAATTGTAAAACAAATATATCTAGAGAAAGACAAACTTAGTTGTTCGTTTGTTGCTAGATTGTCTTCTGACACTAGGGAGATCGGTCTTGTCCGCAAGAACGATTTATCCGGCCAACAATGTGGCGCAACCAAGTGATTCCCATTGTATGGCGGGAATCTCCACCCTCTTGCCTCTCTCATTTTTCTTAGCCTAAATTATCGATTTTGCAAAGGGAATTTCCTTTGCAGGGATGTTTTCGATGATTTCCTGAATGGGTGGGGCCTCCTCGGGACTTAGGGGCTTTAACCCTATGGAGGTGATGTGTGTGGCTCATGTCCTAGTAAGGGGATGAGGTACCAAACCGGTATTACGAAATTTATGTTTGGTAACACTACCGTTGCCAAAACCTGCTGGGATACGAAACCAGCTGGGGGTAGAGGAAAGGGGTATGGGAAGCGGCGTAGGCTAGAGAGGTTGCCGTAGCCGAGGACTCGGTGTCATTACTGCTCATGTCTGTGTCCTGACTAGCTTAAATGCTTGATGTTGACATCATGCACATCGGATCTCCTATCACATCAGTTGATGACTCAGGTATAATGGGGGGATCTCCTAAGAATAATCCTAGGATGGGCGACAGTTTGAACTGGTTGGGGCCATATTCTTGGTACCGTGAAAGCGCTTCCACGGATGTATCTACGAAGGGTAAAATGACATCGGTATTTGTTAGGGGCCGCTTTTCGCTATGCATCAATTGGTTGACAGTAATGATGCAGTCCTCATGGGGGAACATCATAGTTCGGAAGGCGGAGGAGGCGACGACTAACATGGCGTACATATAAATACAACCAAGGAGTATATTGTAGTCTAAGTGGGCATCCAAGACTTCAATTTCTATAAGGACCGTCTTTCCAGCTAAGCAGACCGGGACGTTTTTGTAGAGACCGACGAGGGTTGAAGGGTGACCGTCATATGCTCTAAGCGTGATGTCTGATGGCTTTAGCTCGGGAGACCCTAACTTCTTCCAAACGTTCTTTGACATGATGCATGTGGATGCACCCTCGTCATTAACACATCGGTGAATGGTAATGTTTTGGACCGATACTGGTATCTGAAAGGCGACCATTTAAGGAAGCCTAGGGGTGGATTTGTCTAAATCAAAAGCCATTAGGTTTGTATCGACAGGGTCAATAGCACCTAACGCAAAAATCAAGGCTCTCCATTGCTTTGGGCATGACTGTAATACCTCCAAAGCTCACATAGCGGCTGGAGATTGGGCTAGATCATCCATGATGCTATAGTTATGGGTTGCTTTGGAATATTTTCCTTCTCGCCTAGTTGGTCCCTTAGCCATCTTTGGCAAAGGTTAAATAGGAATCTTTGATATGGTCAAAGGTGTTGTTGGCGCATTTGTACTAGACCCTAACATGTTGGTGTCTGGTGGGGTGTTGTAGTTTCGATTCTGTGTTTGAAAAAAAAAAATCATCGGCATTCATGTAGATTTCGTGGTTGTTTTTTCCAGAGTCGTCGGGAGTTTTTCGTTGTGTGCTAAATGTCCCTTGATGGGGGAAGGGCTCCTGCATGACTGCTGGTTGATGGGAGGATCCCCCTTGTCCACGGTTACTCTGCAGCTTCTTCAGCTCAGGGAGGTCGGGACAGTGGTGAGTGTAATGGCCGTACTTACCACAAATAAAAACAAGAGTAGTTTGTTCAGGGAGGTGGCGTCTTGTTCTGTCTTTGGGAGTTAATTAGCTCCTGATTTTGATTGCGGTTGGAGTTGCTTCTAGCCTGATATCATGGAGGGAATTGTTGTTTGGTTCCCCCTACCCAGGATTTCCTTTATGCTTGCTTTTTCGTTTTTTCTTAACCGCGTTAGGAGGATAATTCTCCTGGTTATATGGTTGGCGCAGTTGGTTTTGGGAAGGTTGCACAAAGTTCACTTGTGCATTATTCTGCATGGGCAGGTCTTGTGTTGGGAACTGAGCATAATGCGGTCCTTGGTTTGAAAATGGTTATTGGGGGGGAGCTCTTCCGTTATTATCTCTATCTACGTACTAGGTCCTCTGTGCTAATGGTGATATGACGACACCCTACTGGTCAAATTTTGCGGAGGCATGTGATGACTTTGGTAGCTGTGTTGTGGTATGTTATGGGTAGAATCATGTGTGTAACCGGGGTTTTGAATGTTGTTGCCTAGGTAAATTTGGGTCAATGACCTGATTAAACCATCTGCATATTTCGACGCGCCTGGAAATTGTCTGTAAGTTTGTAGGTGCAGGGCATTCGGCAGGATATTTTAAATATACCCTGACCGCATATAGATCAGTTTGAGCTATTAGGCCTTACTGATGGCCTCCTCTTCAAATATGGGATTTTTATTGCGCCACATCCTTCGAAATATCTGTGGTGAGAGTTTTCAAGAACAGGTCTAATAGAACTCGATCATTGAGTTTGGCTTTGCACAAACTACGACGCCACCGCCATTCGTGGAGATGGTCTAAGATATGGGTGACGGGGGTTTGCCTAAAGTGGGTCGGTAACTCCATTCTGGAATCATGGTGGATGTGTAACTGAAAATATTTCATGAACGCAGTGGCGAGGGCGTTACAGGTTCATTGTGTAGCAGAGGGTTACTCCACATACAATTTCGTTGCTACTCTAGTTAGAGTGCATTAAAACAGTCTCAATCGAATAGTATTTTCAATGATGTTGTTCGACGAACACCACAGGTGGAAAGTGATAACATGATTTCTTGGGTATTTCACTTGCTTTCCTTCGAACTTTGGAATGTCCGAAGGGAGCTTCGTGGGCATGGGAGTCCATATGGGGTTGTGTGCAATGGGGTCGTTTGTCAACTTGGTTAAATCTAGTATATTTAACGAAGCTAGAAAAGGTGACTACAAGGTTGTAGGCATTGCGACTTGTGAAAACGCAATGTTCTGGTTAGGAATAGCGCTTGCCTGTGACGTACCCTATTGTGCGTTCACCTGGATTCCCGAATGGGTAGAACTTCTTTGCCCTCTAGGGGTTGTGGGAGGAGTGGTGTGTGGTGTGGCATTGGGAGACCGACCAGGGTTCCCAACTAAATACACCCCAATAAAGGATGAACCAATAATACTGGCAGTGTTCCCTCCTTGACGCCTAAATGGCGAAAGACCTAGAACCCCTCCCGATAATGGGGGGAGGTCCAAAAGACGTCTAGATCAATGAGGTCCCGTTGGGTCCGTTCTGGCGTCGCCTAGGTATGGATTTGGAAATATTTGAGAGGATAGAGATTATAATCAAAGAAAAATTACGATCGCATACATAAAACAAAGTGAAAATAAAATAATTTTTCCCCTTAGATTAATCCTATGTGATCAGTCAATCAAAAAATATTGTTTTTTGTTGTTCATTTATGATAATCAAATCGTAGAAGACCTAATCGTCCTCCCACACTAAAATTTAACTTAGCCTTGAGAAGATATTTTGCGAGTGCTGGCACAACGTATCGTAAGAGCTGGCAACGTCCCCAGTCAGCCGAAGAAAATCCACCAAGGTAAGGGTAGAGGATCTAGTGCTTGCCTACACCGTCACCTATAGGGAAAGGATGCCTTAATTTTGGCCACTCATTACCACCATCCCACGTGAGCGTTTGATTCTTGGGCTTCTTAGTAGTTCAGCTAACAGTACCGAGTATCAGCCGGGTCAGGTAGCCCCAACTGATACCGCATGCACTGCACCTAAGCCTAACCCCCTCTAAATCGAGTCTCTACCGCACTCGAGTTTTCTTTTCCGTGGGCTGATAGGTGGATTTGAAAGCTCCCTAAGCAATCAACTTCTATGTTTCAAGATGAAGAATGATCAAGGTGGGTTATTGGATGCCTACCCCCTTGATCCTAACATATACTATAAATTGTTTTGTGGCCCCTATGGGGAGAATTTAGTGAGTTTTGTTTAGTTATTTTTAGGTGTCTTTTCTTTTCTTAGTGTGTGGATGTGTGTGAGAAAAAAGTGAACAAGGACATAGTTTGAACATGTGGATATGTGATGATCCTTATCAAAATTCCCTATTAAACTATGTTCTATTGTTCCTTGCTCAAAAGAAAAACATGCGCGAATATGGCCGCTTTCAATTTTCCCTAGTTAATCTATGTGATCAACTATAGGGAGATGGTGAGTTGTGAATAGAGAGTGTTCATATGCTTGCCTAGGATCACCGGAGGGTGCAAAGGCAGCAGAGATTACTTGCTCTTCTCTCGACAATTCAATCCTAGTCCCGAAATCCTAGAGCAAAAATTGAACTAAACTAATGAATTTTACACTAGAAAAAAAAACTAGCTAAGCATGCGTGGACTTGGGCCACTTACTTTGGCTAATTATCTAGGTGTTTTGGTACCTAAATTTGCAAAAAAAAAAATATTTTGGAATGCGAGTTAATTTGCTTCCTACTTAAACTATGTGTTAACTTTGCAAAAATCAACTTGAAATAAAACTAACACCAAGCCTACCAAAAGCAGCTAAGAGTGAGCTTTAACAAGCTTGGGGGTACCTCAACCAGTGCTAGCAGATGTATTATGGGCTGCCAAGCACTTTTACAAGCAGGAAAACATGGAAATATTGGAGAAAATTCTCATTATGTTTTTTGCGTGCAAAAGGCTAAAACAAGCGCGATTTCTACACGCATGTCAGCTCTGAACGCGCGCCTTGGGGCGCGCCTATCTGTGAGAAATGTGCTCAAATTCCTACAATGTAATTTCTTGGAGCTCTTCTGCTTCATTCTATCACTAGGGATGAATCAAACTGTACTGAAGGAGAGAAAGGGGGCAATTCTAGCCCAACTCCACAGCAAATATGGAGGTCTCTGCAAAAAGGCACAACCACATAAACTTGGAAATAAAAGTTAGTGGAGTCGCTAATCCTATCTTAGTGCGTTTGGTGCAGGTATGTACGAAATCACACCAACTTAAGGGGTGTGGTTTTCCCTCTTAATTTATTGGCCACGGGCAGAAAATAAATGGAGTCAAGCAAGTTGGTGGAACATGTTAGAACATAAACATACTAGATAGAGAAATAGCATGCATATTCAAACATAAAAACTAAACTAAAACTAAAACGAATAACACAAAAGCTCTAAATTGAGTCAAACAACTTCAATAATCCAAACGGTGGCGCTTACGACCCCTCTTATTGAGTGTTGGTGGAACCTATTATTAGTGTGCCTAGCATGCCCCTTTTGAAAAAGATAAAGTCCTAACTTATTAACCATCTTATGTGTTCATTTCCTTGCATTTTGGGTTGGTTAATTTTTTTTTGCCTTGATACTCCTTGACACATATTGACATACCCTGGCACCCTGCACATCCTAGCATGCCTTAACATCTTGCATGTCTTGCCACTATTTGGCACATGTTAACACACACTATAACTCCCTAGCACACTCTGGCACTTCTTAACATGCCCTGATATTCCCTAGCATGCCTTACTAGTAGTTAACATACCTTGTCACTCCATCCTTGGCATGATAACTATCACTCGTTGATAATCATGGGCACACCCTCATATTTATTCACTTCCATGCATTTTTACCTAGTGGTCCCTTGTGTTTCCCTAGTACTCCCTAACACTCCTCAGTAGGCATTAATACATTCTGTCACACCTTATCACTCTTCGACATGCCCTTCCACTTCATAACACGTGTATCACTCCCTAACACACATTGTAACTTGGAAAGTGTTGGCGCTTGGAAAGTATTAGCATGTCTAGAATTAATTAATATGCCTTGGTATGATTTGGCATGGTTTAATATTAAAGTTATTTGAGATCAATTATTGGAAAGTAGATGAGAAGTAACAAGGGATGATTTGGCAATTAGAATGCACTAACACTTGGAACTTGGCACCTATTGCCACCTAATGTTGGTGTGCCTAGCATTCCCCTCCTCAAAAAGGTAAATTGATGACTTATTAACTCTATGATGTGTTCATTTCCTTGTAGTTTAACTTTTTTCTCCTTTTTTTTGCCTTGATAGTCCCTAACACGTATTGTCACACCCTTGCACATCTTGGCATGCCTTATCACTTGACACATCTTAGCATATTTGAAATGCCTTCGAACTATCTGGAACATGTTAGAATACCCTATCATGCCTTGGCACTCATGCCCTCGCAACTATCCTTACATTTTTTCACGACTTGGGAACCTAACCAAGTCCTTAGCTACTGTAGTTCATGTAATATTGGCCTACTTCCACCACAACAACTTGACCAATTGCACCTACTACAAGTAGATTGTGCCTTGTTCACCTAAGAACTACCTATACCTCATCTTAGGCCACTCATGTCCAAGTTGAACTTGTACCACTTAAGAACTTACCAAGACAAGGATCATATCTATCCATGGACATAAAACAACTAAGCAACATAGATTACATAGGAAATACTTCACATGTATATCTAGTTCATATAAACAATAGATCATTAAATAAGAGTTTGCAAGAACCACAAGACACACAAGATATAAGTTAGCTAAGTTCCCCAAAACTTATACACAAGAATGTACAATTTGAAATTGTATAAAATAGTTTAAAACATGAGCATTCATCCAGAGTGTGCCACATGTCATATAAAAATAATAGATAAAGTCAAAATAGTGTTGTGCCCAACACAAAGTCTCACTTTGTCTAAAACTGCTTTGTCGAGACCCTTATCACAAGCATAGGCTTGCATCTTGCAAATCCTATTATGAACTTCTTCTAACACACTTCATCCTTGGCACACTTGAATTCACTAACACACACTCTTATTTGTTCATTTCCATTCATTTTGACCTAGTTCTCCCTTGTGATGCCTCGACACTCCTTAATACTCCTTAGCATGCATTCACATTGTCCGACATGTGTTAGGATTCCTTTTCATTCCCTGTAGTGACCTAAGCCTCACTATTTTTCATGCCCTCACAACTACCATTACTTAATTTGCAACTTGGGAACCCAACCAAGTCCTCGCTTGACTACAAGAGCTTGACCAATTTATGATTTCTACAACTAGACTATGCTACTGAAGTGTGTAGCTTGGGAGGTACTCAAAAAGGCTAGTGAGATGGGCTTGTGTGAGTTTTGTCACAAAAGGATTTGTGGGAAAAGAACCCAAGTGAAGGATTTTTGGACCCAAGATGGTGTTTAAAAACTAAAAGAACATTAAAAAGAAAAATTCTAATTTATGTTGTGAAACCAGCTCCAAAAATAGAATAAAAGAGATATCAACGCCTTAGAAATAAGCCACTTCGAGGGGGAAACCTCCAATACATTACATGAATGAACAATTCTTCGATGATACAAATTAAAAAACATCCTTTCTATATATAGGAGTCCATGGGGCCACAATTTAATCTTAGTGGGGCCACAACGTAATCCTAGCTGACCTAACAATAATAATTTAAGGGCACAATAATAACAATATGGGGCTTACAGGGGTACAATAATAACAATAAGGGGGTTACACTAACAACAATAAGGGACTGTACTAGTAATATAGGGACCTAACATGCCCCTCTCCTTCAAAAAAGTGTTGTCCTAAATGCTTGAGTAGCCTTGGGTGCTTATGTATAAAATTCTCATCCTCCCATGTAGAATCTTCAGTGGGTAAGTTCTTTCACTTGATGACATACTCTGAAATTGATCGATTTCATAGCTGTCGAATTATTTTTTCCATGACTGCTTCAGGTTCCAATATGATTTTTCCTTCCTCATCAAGTTCTGGCAATATTGTTTGAACTGGAATATTTTCACCTATAACCTTCTTTAAGCATGAAACAAGGAAAACTGGATGCACTCGTGAAGAAGCAGGAAGCTCCAACACCTTGTAAGGACCATAGTACTTTGGTGATAATTTATTATCCTTCTTAGCTTGCTTGAGGGAAATTTTTTTGTATGGTTGTATCCGTAAAAATACCCAGTCTCCTACTTCAAAACTTCTCTTGCTATGATGTTGATCTGCATGTTGTTTCATTCAATTTTGTGCCAAAGTTAGGTTATCATGTAAGAGCTGGAGAAAATTTTGTTGATGCTTGATGTGATCTTCCACTGCTTTAACCTTTGAATTTTCTCTTAAAGATGATGTGATGGACGGTGGATGATATCCATAAAGTGCCATAAATGGGGTCATTTTTGTTGCAGTATGGAAGGAAGTGTTATACCACCATTCAGTGAGAGGTAACCACTTGACCCATTGTGTTTGTTTATCAGATACAAAACAACGAAGATATCCTTCCAAACATTTATTTATTATCTCAGTTTGACCATCGGATTGAGGATGATAAGATGAGCTATGAGCTAATTGAGTACCCAAACAAGAAAATAACTCCGTCCAAAAATTTCCAGTAAAAATGGGATCTCTGTCGCTCACAACAACCCTTGGGTTTCCATGTAGCTTTTGAATTGTGTCCATAAATGTAGTAGCAATTGTACTTGCTTTAAATGGATGAGATAATGCACAAAAGTGTGCATACTTGGTAAGTCTATCAACTACCACCATGATGACACTCTTTCCTTCAGACTTAGTTAAACCTGTGATAAAATCCATTGAAATCTCCTCCCAACGTTGACTTGGAATGGATAAAGGTTTTAGAAGACCTGGGGTCTTAATTTTCTCAACTTTATTCTGCTGGAAACTCAAACATTCCGCCACAAACTTTTGAATATCAGATTTAAGGCCATCCCAAAAAAAATATTTCTTCATCCTGTGGTAAGTTTTTAAAAATCCTGAGTGTCCTCCTAAAGGAGAAGTGTGCAATTCCAAAAAAATATTTTATTTTAGTTGGGAATTCTTACAAATATATAAGCAATCTTTGTACCATAAGGAATAATTTTTCCAACTAAATGTATCAGATGTACTAGGATCTTGCTCCAACTTTTGAATGAGTGTTCAAACTTATTTTTCCTTCTTCCATTCATCCCTTGCTTCGGTTATCCAATCTGGTTGGATAATAGAAATGGCACAAAGCAATGCTTCCACCTCTTCATTCTTTCTTGAGAGTGCATCTGCAACAACATTTAGCTTCCCTTTTTTGTATATTATTTAAAATTCATAACCCAACATCTTTGTGACCCATTTTTGTTGCTCTTCTAAAGATAGTCTTTGTTCCAAAAAGTGTTTAAGACTATCATGATCAGTTTTTACCTTGAAGTGTCTTCCCATTAGGTAAGTTCACCATTTCTTTAGTGCATGCAGTATTGCTAACATTTATTTCTCATAAATAGCTTTCTATAAATACTTTCCTTTGATTGGACAACTTTCAAAAGCAATGGGTCTTCCTACTTGCATTAAAACAACACCAATTCTATTTCCTGAGGCATCACATTCCACAATAAAGGTTTTTGTGAAGTCTGGCGTAGCTAAGACCGGTGCTAGGCACATTGACTCTTTAAGATGTTCAAAGGCCTTAGTTGCTTCAGGATTCCATGAAAATCCATATTTCTTCAATAATGTTGTTAGAGTTGCTCCCATAATTCTTAACAAACTTACAATAATACCCTGTTAACCCGATAAATCCTCGCAACTGCTTTATGGTTGTGGGGACTTTCCATTCTTTAATGGCTTTAATTTTGTTAGGGTCTACATTAACACCCTCGTGAGATACAATATGACCCAGATATTCCACCTCTTGTACTCCAAAGAAACATTTGGATGTTTTTACATATAATTGTTTCTCCTGCAATAATTTGAGCACCCTGTCAACATATTGAACATGATCCTTCCAAGACCTGATGTAGATTAGTATATCATCAAAAAATACTAGCACAAATTTTTGAAGGAAGGGTTTGAAAATGGAATTCATCAAACCTTGAAATGTAGAAGGTGCATTGGTAAGGCCAAAAGGCATGACCAAAAATTCATAATGACCCTCATGAGTTTGAAATGATGTTTTCAGAATATCTTCAGTCTTCATTCTAATTTGATGATATCCTGAACGAAGATCCAACTTGGTAAAATAAATTGCTCCATGTAATTCATCCAATAATTCATCAATCAAAAGAATGGGAAATTTATCTTTAATAGTGAGATTATTGAGCTCCCTATAATCTGGACACATGTGTGATGATCCATCCTTCTTGTGTACCAATACTACAGGAGTAGAGAAAGAACTTTGACGAGGTTGAATTATACCAGCCTCTAACATTTCTGCAATCATACGTTCAATTTCGCTCATTTGGACATAAGGATATCTATAAGGCCTGATGTTTGGAGGAACACTTCCTGGAATCAAATGAATAGCATGATCATTATCACGAATAGGTGGGAGTCCTTTGGGAGTTTCAAAAACCTTGGAATGATTGTCCAAGACTTTTTGGAGATCTGCAGAAATAGATGATTTTGATGTTGGAACTTCTAGTGAGCATAATTGTGCAATTACGCCTCATTGTTCTTTCTTTAGGAGCATTGTCATGACATTAGAGCTTATTATCTTTCCCGGATTCCCTGCAATACCCCCTAATTTGACTTCCTTTCCTTCTAAAAAAAATTTAAGAAAAGCTCTTGAAAATTAAAAGCTATTGTCCCCAAAGATTTTAACCATTGTACTCCTAGTACAACATCAGCACCTCTCATAGGAATGGAAAGCATTGGCCTATTCAATACATATTCCCCCATGGTTAGCTTGATATTATGGCATTTTCCAGAGAAATTTAAAGTTCCTCCATTTGCAACCATCACTTGACATTCTAGTGCTAGATATAGAAAACAATTCAATTCCTTGGCTACCTTACAATGAATAAAATTATGGGTACTACCTGAATCAATCAACACTATTACCTTTTTCTTCTTGATATGTCCTTCTATCTTTAGAGTTTGAGGAGTGGTAATTCCTGCCAATGCATTACACGATATGGTCGAACTCATTTCTTCCTCTTCTAGGGTTGGTTCCTGGTGTATATCTTCTTCTTGTTCATTTTATTCTTCCTCTTCACAATCTATGTAAAATAATTTCTTCTCAGCACACTTATGACCTTTAGTGTATTTTCTATCACAATTGTAGCAAAGCCCTTTTTCTCTTTTTTCTTCCAATTGTTGTGGTGTCAACCTTGTAGGTTGTGAAAATCTAGGAGTAGCAACACTTCCCTCTTTATAGAAGTGAGTGGTAGGCTTCCTTGTCGCCATAATTTTACATTAAATTTTTCTTGCCAACCTGAATGCCTTCTCCAATGAATCAGGTTCCAAAACGCGAACTTCATGTTGGATGTTATCCTTTAAAATACCTATGAAGAGGTCAATCCTGTGTTCCTCTGGAATATTAGTTACCCTTATATTCAATTTTTGGAAGTCCTCAATGTGCTCCCCCACTAAACCCTTTTGTTTGAGATTTATCTATTGGATAAAGAAGGTGTTGCCCTTTGTATCCTCATAATGTGCTATCATTTCCTTCGTAAAAATTGACCAAGTGACAATTTTTTTACGGGAGCAAAGCCATCGATACCATACAAATGTATTTTGTTCTAAATGTAAAGTTGCAATGCATACCTTTTGTGTGTTTTGCACATTATTGAGATCAAAATATTGCTTCATCTGTAATATCCATGTTACAAGATCCTTTCCATCAAACTTCCTCATATCCATTTTTGGAAAATGGTTGTTCTTCCCGCCAACATTAGAGTTTATGAAATCACGATTAACACTTATTTTGTTCTCATCATGAGTTTCCTCTACTATATTTTCACCATTAGGAAACATTTGTTGTATCAACTTTGTCAAACCTTCCATGTCTGCTTTTAGATCATTCTTCATGTTTTCCATTTTTTCATCGATCTTAGCTTCCATGTCATCCATCTTAGATTCCATGCCAGCTTCCATGCCATCTATCTTAGTTTCCATGTCATTCTTCAAACCATCCATCTTAGATTCCATGCCTTTCTTCAAACCATCCATCTTAGTTTCCACGCCTTTCCTCGAAACTTCCATGTCATTTTTTGTTGCTCTTTGCGAGAGTGAAATTTGTTGCACTTTCTCTTGTAAATTTGATATCTCATGTTGCCATTCTTCATCTTCATGAGTCATAGTAGAGCCTTATAAACGCTTAATGGGCGTTGAATTCTTTTTGGAAGGCATTTCAGAACTCGATAATGAAATATATTCTACAATATGCCCTTGGAATCAATTCAACTTGATTCTTCAAACAAGACTTATGCAATTCGGAAAAATAAAAATAAAATACACCACTTTTACTTGCTTTTTAGGAGCTCGATATTGAAATTGACTTATCTCTATACTTGAAGATCCCCAATATCTGAAATTCGGCCCTGCAGTATTCCTCTGAAGCTTCTTTCAAATGCCACAGGTCTGACTTGATTTAGATTCTTCAAGACAACGCTATGTTCAATCTCCCACAATGACCTAATTATGGACTAGTTCAGTAGAGTGAACTTGTACGACTTGCCACATGTCACTGTTTTCTCCTATGAATCTAAACTTTATAGATAGGAAACTACAGTCTGTGTACTTGTAGTCACTTTTTACAAAATTCCAATTCAATGCTCAGAGTGAGAGTTATGAAGGTTTTCCCACGATCACCTCTTTGAGATGAAATTCGGGAGCCTGAAAAAAAAACCTAACTTCCACAGATCATATCTCTGAAAATATTGTGAACCAAGCTCTGAAATTTTGCGAAGATGTTCCTCATGATTTCTTCTTCGCTCTCTAAAAATTTTAGCTTCTAAACCTTCGTAGAAAATAAGTTATAGCAAAAATTCCGCGATTACCTGTTTAAGTGAAATTCAGGAGCCTGTAAAAATCCCTAACTTCAAAAAATCATATCTCCGAAAATAGTGCGAACCAAGCTCTGAAATTTTGTGATGATGTTCCTCAGGATTTAGGCTTCGCACTCTAAAAATTTTGGCTTTTGAACCTTCGTAGAAAAAAAATTATAGCGAAAATGCCACGATAACCTGTTTGGAGCAGCGAAACCCTAGAATCCAAAGCTCTGATACCAAATGTTGTGAAACCGGCTCCAAAAATAGAAGAAAAGAGATATCAACACCTTAGAAATAAGCCACTTCAAGGGGGAAACCTCCAATACATTACATGAATGAAAAATTCTTTGATGATACAAATTACAAAACCTCCTTTCTATATATAGGAGTCCATGGGGCCACAATGTAATCCTAGCCGACCTCACAATAATAATTTAAGGGCACAATAATAACAATATGGGGGTTACAGGGGTACAATAATAACAATAAGTGGGTTACACTAACAAAAATAAGGGAATATACTAGTAATATAGGGACCTAACAATTTCATACGGTATAAGTGGATAAAGCCTGTAAATTCTAGAGGGTTCTTAAGAGGCCTAGCTAGGAAAATTTATTTAAGGAGTACTTAGTATGAAGGAAATAACATCAAGTGAGAAGGAGCTCAATTTTAAGGAGGCCAGGAGAGATGTAGTCCTAAAGTAGGTCAAGTTAGAGGGTTGAGTAAGGGTTGCTAAAGGGAGGCCATGATCATCCACCAAGAGAAACATCATCATCTGAGGGTTCACAAGAATGTCACATACCTTAATGGGTTCGAGATAGGAAGTAGGATGGCATATTGTTGGTTCTCTTATGGGAGGTCGAGATCAAGAGATATGGCTCATGATAATTTGGGCATGTGATTTTAGTGGGGTTTTTGCCTGAAGGCCACATCAAATTTTGAAATAGTAGAGAGGGTTGAGACCATATCTTGTGGTGGTTATTAGGGTTGCAAGGTTTATGATAAATACCAACACAAATGGAGGAGGGTATGCATTAGAATTTATGGCCAGAACATAAGTAGCCGCAAGTGTAATATTGACTGAGGTAACCTTAGTTTTAGGGTCTTAGAGATCTAATTTTCAGGTCAAGATTCAATCAAAGAAATGCCCAAAATCTATGGATTCATATGAGCTAGGTCGAGTCTCTTATGGCAGCAAGAGTTGTTGTTTTTTCTATGGGTGGATAGGTTTTATTCTAAAGAAATTAGAATATAAGTATAATGCCCTATTTAGGGAGGTTTCATATCATGTTCAATCCATACGGTATGGCCTTAAGACTGTAACAAATATGCGTAGAAGAAGAAGGGCCATGACCCTTAGAGAGAGGTTTATTTCTGCAATGTATACCAAATATTTGGAAGAAGGGTTTCAAAAGTATGTGTGGAGATAAAAAAATCCAAAGGAAGGTGGAACCTGAGTAGAAGATTGAGCAGAAGAAATGTGCCATATAAGGAATGGATTGATATGAAGAGGAGTTTATTTTAGTGGACTATCCATAGAGTTTTGGACAGAGATATGAAGCAACCTATAAATAGATAGTCAATGGATTGTTAGTGGATTATTTGTGACCCTAGTTTAGTCATCTACAAATTGTTAGAAGGATGATAAGAGGAGTATTTCAAATGTGTTCATAGATTGGACAACAAAGATATTGGTACACAAGAGTAGTTATTTTGAGAGGACTCAAATCACTATTAGGTGGCAGATTTGAAGAGCCCTAGACGAGGGAATTTTTGTGGGCACTAGATCAGTAAAATAATTGACTGTGGTTGGGAAAATTGATGGAAGTGCAAGTAAAATTGGAGGATTGTTAGGCGACTTTCAAAGAAGAGCCCTAAGTCCTGTACTTGTGAATGAAAGCAAGACTGGTAGAAGGGTAGGTGTATCGGGCCTAAGGATGTGTAGAGTTTGAAGGAATAAAGTAGCAGTCAAGTGGACTAGCCAACTAGCCCTTATTCACAGTATTTTAGAGAATTGTGCCAATGAGAAGAAGGGAAACCTCCATAGCCCTCGATTTTTTATATTGGAGTAGGAGTATGGAAAAAAGTGGGCAGACCAATTAGTTGTTCACAAATGTAGTTGTGAACAACTGACCGAAAACCCTAAGTGTTGCAGATCTTAAAGGAAAAAAGAGGTAGATAAAGGGAAAAGTTTTTTAAGCCAAGTTCAGTAACCTAAATTAGTTGAGTTCATTGGTAGAGAAAGATTGATGAGTTTCTTAATGGGAGGCAAGAGGACCTGCCAAATGTGTTCAGGACATGTGGCCTGAAAGGGATATGTGTGGCCACCATCAAAAATTAGGTCAAGTGTTGTCTTTTTCAAGGTAGCTTTGTTGTCAAAGGACTAACACCAAGCCCTAGTTGTATTCCTTGTATCAATGTGATTGTAAAGGGCCATGATCCCTAATACGAGAGCTCTAGCCTATTCTATTATAGTTTGTAATTTAACTAAGAATGGTTTGAAAAAGTAAAAAATGATCATGTGCACTAGTTGATTCCCTGATGTGTGTAGATTTCGTTGTGCAAAGTAGGTGTGTTGTGGCACTTGATTGTGTTTGCTTCAAATATTCTAAGAACAACCCCATATTCTCATGTGTCATGTGAATGAAACATATGCCTTGTTCACCTAATAACTACTTGTAACTCATATTAGGCTACTAATCTCCAATCTCAACTCATCCAACTTAACAAGTTACCAAGACAAGGCTCATCACATCAAACTGTGGTCACAAAGCAACTAAGAAAAACCGTTTACAACTTGACATGCCATAGCACCTGGCATGTTTTAAATGTCTTGGCACTATGTGGAATGTGTTGGCATCTCCTACATTCCTTGGCATGCTTTTACACACCCTAACACAACCTATCACTTCCTGACATGCCTTGGTAGTTTAGCATACCTTGGCACTACCTAACATATAACCTTGTCACTCCCTCTTTAACTCACCTAGAACTCGTTAACATTCCCTATCACACACTCTTATTCGTTCATTTCCATACACTTTGACACTCCCTAACACTCCCTGGCACACATTGGTACACCGTAACACCTGGCACATCTTGGCATGCCACCCTAGCACTCTATCATTCCTTGGCACTACCTAGCATACCTTGTCACTCTCTCCTTAACACACCTATATCTCATTGACACTCCCAGCCACAAACTCTCACTCATTCATTTCCATTCATTTTTACCTTGTGCTCCCTTGTATTTCCATAGCATTCCTTAACACTCCTTGGCATGTGTTTGTACACCCTAGCACCTAGGACATCTTCGCATGTCACCTTGGCCTCTAGGATGCCTTAACACTCCCTAGCATACCTTGTCACTCCCTCCTTACTACATCTGGAACTCGCTAACACTTCTAATCACAAACTCTTATTTGTTCATTTCCATGCATTTTGACGTAGTGCTCCCTTGTGTTTCCCTGGCACTCCCAATTAACACTTCCTTGCATGCGTTGGCACATCTTGGCTGCATGCCGCCCTAACACTCTATAAATCCTTAGCACTTCCTCCTTAGCACACTTAAAACTCATTGACACTCCCTGTCACACACTCTTATTCATTCATTTCCATGCATTATGACATAGTGCTCCCTTCTGTTTCTCTAGCACTCCATAACACTCCTTGGCACACATTGGCACACCCTGGAACTTGGAACATATTGGAATGCTTTCCTCACACTCTATCATGCCTCTACATTGCCTAGAATACCTTGTCACTCCCTCCTTATCACGCCTGGAACTTGCTAACACTCCCTATCACCCACCCTTATTCATTCATTTCCAAGCAATTGAAACTAGTCCTCTCTTCTATTTCCATGGCACTCCCTAGCATGTGTTGTGCCACACCCTATCACCTAGCACATATTGGAATGCCTAACATGCCTCAGAAAATTCTAGCATGTGTTATCACTTCCTAGGATTCCCTGCACACCTTGGCACTCCCTAGTTTGCATGCCCTTTTCGATAGCCTTACTTTTTTTTCAACTTGGGAACCCAACCAAGTCATTGAAAAAATAGTGTTGTGTCTAGCCCAAAATATCCCTTTGTCTGAAACTAATTTGTCCATCCCCTTATCACAATCATAGGCTTGCCTCCGACAAGTCCTATTATGAAATTCTCCTAATACACTTCTTCCATGGGACACCTGGAATTCACTGACACTCCCTGACATACACTCTTATTCATTCGTTTCCATGCACTTTGAACTAGTTCTCCCTTGTGATTCCATGACACTCCCCAACACTTTTTGGCTGCTAAAGGGAGGCCATGATCATCCACCAAGAGCAATATCATATGTGAGGGTTCACAATAATTCCACATACCTTAATGGGTTCGAGCTAGGAAGTATGATGGCATATCGTTGGTTCTCTTTTGGAATATCGAGCTCAAGAGAGGTTTCTCAAGAAAATTTGGGCATGTGATTTCAATGGTGTATCTATGTGAATGCCACATCAAATTATGAAATAGCATAGAGGGTTGAAACCTTGTCTTGTTTTGGTTACTAGGCTGCAAGGTCTATGAAAAAGACCAACACAAATGGAGGAGGGCCTGAATTGGAATTTAGGGCCATAAAAAAAGTAGCCACGTGCTTAATATTGATTGAGCTAACCCTAGTTTGAGGGTCGTAGAGATCTGAAGTTCATGTCAATATTCAGACAAATAAATGCCCAGAATATATGGATCCATATGAGTTATTCAGAGTCTCTTATGGATGCAAGAGTTTTTGTTTTTTATATGGGTGGATATGGTTTGTTCTAAAGGAATTATAACATAAGTATAATGCCCTAGTTAGGGTCGTTTCCTATCATGTTTAGTCCATAAGGTATGCCCTTAATATTGTGACAAATCTGCGTAGAATAAGGGGCGTTGTGACCCTTAGAGCGAGGTTTATTTTTGTAATATAGACCACAAATCTAGAAGATGGTTTGCAGAAGTATGTGTGGAGATAGCAGATCCAAAGGAGGGTAGAACCTGAGCAAAATATTGAGCAAATGAAATATGCCATATGAAGAATGGATTGACATGAATATGAGTTGATTTTGGTGGAATGTCCACAGAGTTTTGGATAGAGCTCTGAAGAAGCCTATAAACAACTAGTCAATGAATTGTTAGTAGGTGGTTTGTGACCCTAGTTCAGTAATTTATAGATTGTTAGAAGCATGATAAGAGGAGTAGTTGACATATCTTCATAGATTGGACAAAAAAAAAATTGGTACACAACAACAATAGCAGTCAAGTGGGCCAAGCAACTAGCCCTAGTTCACTGTATTTCATAGGATTGATTCAGTGAAAAGAAAGGCAACCTCCATAGCCCTAGAATTGTCATCTTGGATAAATACTATGGAAAAAGTGGGCAGGAAAAAGAGTTATTCACAAACAGAGTTGTGAACAACTGATCAAAGACCGTAAGTGTTGCAGACCTTGAAGGACAAGGGAGGCGGCTAGAGGGCAGAGTTTGTTGAGCTAAGTTCAGTAACCTAAAGGAGTTGAGCTCATTTATAGAGGCATATTGAGGATTTGCAGAATAGGAGGAAAGAGGGCCTGCTAGATTTGTTCAGGACAGATGGACTGAAAGGGTTGTTTATGGCCACCATCAACAAGTAGGTTAGGTGTTGTCTTGTTCAGGATAGATTGTTTTTCAAAGGACTCACACCAAGCCCTAGTTGTATTCCTTGTATCAATGTGATTGTAAAGGACCACGATCCCTGGTACGGGATCTCTAGCATGTTGTATTATAGTTTTTAATATAATGAAGAATGGTTTGTAAAATTTTAAAATGATCATGTGCACTAGTTGATTCCCTTATGTGTGTATATTTAGTTATGCATTAAAGTAGATGTGTTGTGGAACTTGAGTGCTTTTGCATCAAATATTCTAAGGCCAAACCCAAATTCTCATGTGTTGTGGAAATTCAACCTATGCCTTGTTCACCTAAGAACTACCTATAACTCATCTTAGGCTACTCATGTCTAATCTCAACTCATCCCACTTAACACATTACCAAGACAAGGCTCACATCCAACCGTGGATGTAAAAAAAATAAGCAACACAATTTACTTCTTGACATGCCATATCACCTTACACGTCTTAGAATTCCTTGGCACTATGTGGCATGTGTTAGCATCCCCTGCATTCCTTGGCATGCTTTGGTACTCCCTGGTTCACACTACCACTCCTTGACATCCCCTGACACTCTAGCATGCCTTGGTAATGCCTAGCATATAACCATGTCACTCCCTCCTTATCACACCTGGAAATCACCGACACTTCCTATCACACACTCTTATTCATTCATTTCCATGCATTTTGAACTAGTTCTCCCTTGTGTTTCCATGGCACTCCCTAACACTCCCTTCCATGCATTGACACACCCTGACACTTAGCACATCTTGGCATGTCACCCCGACACTCTAACATTTCTTGGAACTACCTACCATACCTTGTCGCTCCCTCCTTAGCACACCTAGAACTCATTGACACTCCCTGTCACACACTATTTTTCATTCATTTCCATGCATTTTAAACTACTAGTGCTCCCTTGTGTTTTTCTGGCACTCCCAAACACTCCTTGGCTTGCATTGGCACACCCTAGCACCTAGAACATCTTGGCATGTTTCCCTGGCCTTTACCATGCCTTAGCATTTCTTAGCATACCTTCTCACTCCCTCCTTCGCAGACCCATAACCCACCAACACTTATTGTTACAAACTTGTATTCATCCATTTATATGCATTAATATGACTTAGTTCTCCCTTGTGTTTCCCTGACACTCCCTAACACTTCCTAGCATGCGTTGGCACACCCTGGCATCTGGCACATCTTGGCTGCATGTTTCCTGACACTCTAGCATGCCTTAGCACTGCCTAGCATACCATGTCACTCCCTCCTTAACACACCTAGAACTCACTAACACTCCTTTTCACACACTCTTATTCATTCATTTCCATGCATTTTTACCTACTCCTCCCTTTAATTTTCCTAGCACTCACTAACACTCCCTACCATGCATTGGCACACCTTAGCACTTGGTACATCTTGGCATGCTTCCCTAGCTCTATAGTATGCATTGGCACTTCCTAGCATACCTTCTCACTCCCTCCTTAGCACGCTCAAAACTCGCTAACACTCCCTATCACACACTCTTATTCATTCATTTCCATGCAATTGAAACTAATGCTCCCTTGTGTTTCCCTGACACTCCCTAGCATGCGTTGGTGCCACACCCTAGTACCTAGCACATCTTGGCATGGCTTAGCACTTGGCATGTCTTGGCATTCCTAATATGCCTTGGAACTGTCTAGCATGTGTTAGAACTTCTTGGCATTCCCTCACACACCTTGGCACTCCCTAGTTGTCATCACTACAAGGAAAATACCCTCTAGCGGAGGTTATAAAGGAGGTTTTAAGTGTTATAAAATTGGCCAAAATTGTCAAAAAAACATTTGCTACAACATCTGTTTATGGTTACAGAGGTTTTGGCAAAGCTTTTAATGTAAATTCAACACAACTAAAAAAACTGAGCGGCCGGAGGTTATTACAGATGTTTTTTTAATCGGTGCACTACTCGGGCTTCAACGCACCGGTGTGTACATGTAGAAGGTGCCCCTAGGTGGTTAAAGGAGAATGCAACGGAACTTTAAGGTATAAAACTACACCGGGTGTAGTGTTGGTGATACAACGCACGGGGTCGTTCTAATTGGTCTTGGGATTTGTGCGGTGCCCATAGGTCGTATCAACGCACCGATGCGTAGACTTATAGAAACGCACCAATGCGCAGTATCACACAAATGCACCTAGATTTCTAATTGGTATCGGTATTCATGCGATAACCATAGGTTGTACAAATGCACCAGTGCGTATAGACACATAAACGCACCGATGTGCAATATCACACAAACGTACCAAGACTTATAATTGGTATCGGTATTCGTGCGGTGCCCATAAGTCGTACAAATGCACTAGTGCGTATAGACACATAAATGCACTGGGTGCAAAATATCACACAAACACACCGAGATTTATAACTGGTATCGGTATTTGTGCGGTGCCTAGAGGTCGTAGAAACGCACCAGTGCGCTTCAGAATACAAATGCACCGATGTACAGTAACTGACACACACCGATTTTCATTTTTTATTGTTTAGAAACATCGACCTGTGACAGTGAAATTATTGTATTTTTTTTTAATTCATTTTTCATGAAAAGTCGACACATCTTATAACAGTATTCATATTAATTAAATTTTTATTAATGAATTTGAATGTGATGTTTAGATTAATTTGATATATCATATCATAATTATTGTGATTTTTAAAAATTCATTATTCATCAAAAGTCGACACATATATATCTTATAACAACATTCATATGAATTAAATTTTTATTAGTGCATTTGAATGTGATGTTTGGATTAATTTGTTATATCATAGCATCAAATTTCACATCTCTTCATTATAATATTTAATCATCCATAAATTTAATCAGTGGTGTTATATTTCACAGCTACAATGGAGAACGCAATAAAATAAATTAAAACATATTTTATTATATATATATGAATAAGACAGTGTTTGCCATACAAAATGGGACAGTTATTGGTATCCCTTTGTCTTTCAATTGGGACACTATGTCCATTACATTAAACAAAATGTCTGATTTCACAGGACAATATTTCAAAAAATACAATGCCTTGCTTTGATATCCAAACATAGTGATCATCATTTTTCGCCTGAACTATTGTCACTGCTAGAGCTACTTCCATGGCTTGGGTTATTTTCAGGAATGTTTTGTTCACGGTGTCGATTGTTTTCTTCTTCTTCACCTTCCATCTACAAACATAAAAATAAATTGTAATGAGTGTATATACATTGGTGAGAATAATGAAAATTGCAATATTAAATAATATACATCAATGTAAATCGAAAATAAATGTCGTACCATTGCAACAACTGACTCATAAACTATACACATTCTTTCAAAACCATGTAACATGTCATCTTTCAAAATTTCATCTATTGGCGCAGTTCCATACTTTGTTTCCTGCAAGTTTTATACCCCATAACAAATCATATATTTAATATAAAAGATTTTTTTTTTTCTATTAATTATAGACGGAGATAAGTAAAACAAGATCGATAGATGCTTACAAATTCCACAATTAAGTTCTCATATGCCAACATATACTCACAACCCATATTTAACCCAATTTCAATCAATTCCTCTGACGGTTCTTCTTTGTATGTTAGCACCTGTTTGAAGACATTCAATGCTGATTTTTGTAAAACAACTTTAAAAACACAAAAATGAAATCCAGTTAAGTTGTTATAAGGCAGTAACAATTACTCACAAACTTAGATATCAACCCTTTTCTTCCTTGTCGTCATGTTTTATGTGCTGAATGGGTTCCATTTTCTTTTCTTTTCTGAAAGAAAATACTTGAAAAATAATATTTAATGCTAAATTGTTTATTTATTGTACCTAATGATTGAAAAATTCAATGATTACATATTATATTTGAAGCACGTTGTTGTTGAGATGGCTCTTCCTGCGATGCAATTTTGTCCATTTCTTTGACCATCTCAAGGTGTACAAGGAGATGTTTTCTGATATCTGCTCGTTCATATTTTGAGATTTTCGTAATCTTCCTAAAAATGTAACATGACAATAAACTATTTAATTTTTATATTGATATATGAAAAGTAAATATAACAAAAGTGATATTTATAAATAATTCTAGACAAACATTTAAAGGAATATTATTTTTGCATTCCTTCTTTTTTGTTGTTATACGTTTTTGCTATTAAAAGTCTGACATGTCTCATTGACCAATTCTCTGGAAACTCTTCCTGTAGTTTAAATAAAATTTGGTTCTTGGAATCATTGGATTGGTTTTTGTATTGTAAGTGGAAAGAATGTCTATACATTCATTCCACTAGATCCCTCAAACTTTTGTAAAAAAATTTCCCCCTTTCGTTAACCTCCAACACCACTCCAGATGAGCTAAAAAGCAATTCATTTTCATTTGCATGTTCTATTTTTTTTCTTTTCTTAGAACGACATTCATTTTCAGAGTTATTGGTCCCTGTAGTGAATTAATAGGTTGTTTGACACATGTTATCTAATAATTTTAATTATATTATTAATTAAAATTAAAAAAAGTAACTGATAGTGGATCGATAGTATTTTTTCATTCACCTGATTCATCCTTTTGCAATTTTTCCATCAAGCTTTTACGCTCTTCTGGTCCTAAATCATAAATAATCTTATCGAGCTTCGTCATTTTGTAGCTTTGCATGATACACAGTAAACAATACATATTAGTTAAACATACATATAGTTCAAAAATAATATTTTTTGTAAAAAATTTACAAAGAACTTGCATTTTTTGCTTTTCTTGATGTGTTATTAGTATTTTTGTTACTTGATCTCTTGTCAGTCATTTCTTTATCAATATCAAACATGTACCATATCATTCATTAATATATTTATAAATAAATTGTCCACTTTTCAGGTAAAAAAAAAACTCAAGAAACCGGTGCGCCATTCATGTTGTACGCACCGACTCCGATGTGTGAGGGTCTTATAAACGCACTGCACAAACAGTATAATAGACCGTACAGTGCTCTATGTCAACAAGGAGCACCGGTGTGTTAGTTTTTGTAGTATAAACCGGTGCCAAATTTTACATATGGCGCACTGAAAAAAAAATAATAATAATAATAATAATAATAAATAAATAAATAATTTTTATTTTTTTTAATTTTTCATCACAGTACTTTTGCAGTGCGCTTGTACAATACAGAGCACCAGTGCGCTAGGTTACACCAAGCGCAATGATGAACAAAAATATATGTTTTTTTTTTTAAATTCATGCCAGGGCCGACATGGATTAGGATCTGACTATGCAAATCGTCCCGTCAGTTGGATGTATTAGGTATATATTTAGCAATACAAACCCTATAAATATAAATTGAAAAGCCCTAATTCTGAAATCATAGAAAGAGAAAGAAGAAAAGTGATATATATATATATATATATATATATATATATATATATATATATATATATATATATATATATATATATATATATATATTTTTCGAAAACAGAACGTTCGCGATGCGCCATAATGAAATAGCGCACCGCCGGCATATTTTATATATTGCGCAGTGAGAAAAAAATATTTTGTTTATTTTTTATTTTTTATCACAGTACTTTTTTGGTGCGCTGGGATAAGCTAGGTTACACAGGATGCACCGATGAAAATATTTTTATTTTTTTTAAATTTACTCAAGGGACGACATGGATTGGGATCCGACTATGCAAATCGTCCAGTGGGTTGGATGTCTTAGGCTTATATTTAGCAATGCAAACCCTATAAATATAAATTGAAAAGCCCTAATTCTGAAATCACAAAAAGAGGGAGAATGAATGGCAGAAATAAGAAGAATGTAGGGTTTGTTTCTAAAATGGATTTTTTTTTTTTTGTGAAACAGAACGTTCGCGGTGCGCCATAATGAAATAGCGCATCGGCGGCATATTTTACGTATGGCACACTGAGAAAAATATATTTTCTTTTTTTTAAATTTTTTATCACAGTATTTTCACGGTGCGTTGGGATAATAGAGCGCACCGATGCACTAGGTTATGCAGGGCGCACCGATGAAAAAATATATATATATTTTTTAATTTACGCAAGGGTCAACATGGATTGGGATCCGACTATGCAAGTTGTCCCCTGGGTTGGATGTCTTAGGCTTATATTTAGCAATACAAACCCTATAAATATAAATTGAAAAGCCCTAATTCTGAAATCACAGAAAGAGGGAGAAGAAATGGTAGAAAAAAAATAATAAAAAAAATAAAAAATAAAAAAAATGTAGGGTTTGCTTCTAAAATGGATTTTTTTTGTGCGAAACAGCACAGCCGCGGTGCGCCATAATGAAATAGCGTACTGGCGACATATTTTACATATGGCGCACTGAGGAAAAAATATTTTGTTTTTTAATTTTTTATCATAGTACTTTCGCAATGCGCTGGGATAATCCAGCGCACCGGTGCGCTAGGTTACGCCGGGCTCACCGATGAAAAAAAATCTGTTTTTTTAATCTCATGGAAGGGTCGACATGGATTGGGATCCCACTATGCAAGTCATCCCATGGGTTGGATGTCTTACGCCTATATTTAGCAATACAAACCCTATAAATCTAAATTGAAAAGCCCTAATTCTGAAATCACAGAAAAAGGGAGAAGAAATGGCAGAAACAAAAAGAATCTAAGGTTTTTTTTCTAAAAAAGGATTTTATTTTTTTTGTTTCTGAAAACTACAAACAAAAAAGTAAAAAAAAACAATAAACTTTGATTTTTTTCTTTTACTGCATAAAAAAAACTACAGAAAATGTAAAAAAACAATAAACTTTATTCACGAGATCGTTTGAAATTTTATGCTACAGGGTTTGAATCACCAGAGGTTTGGAATTCTGATTGTCTGAATACCTATGTTCGAACATATTTCCCTCCTCCATAGTGCTCTCGTGTTGTGTTTGTTCCAGGTATGTCTCTACAAATCTCTGGCTGAATTTTTTTGCAAAAATAGTGAAATAATGAAAAGTTTGTAGTATTTAAAGAAATGTTTTATAAAATTAGATTTTGGAAAATATTTTTCCGTCCATTTTTCAATTTACCTCTTTTTTTCACTTAAAGAAAACAGAGTTGCACTTTTTTTATTTGCGGTTATTCATCACCAGTGCGTCCCTTAATCAAACCGCACCGATGCGTTTGTGTGTAAAACGGCACCGGTACGCATTACCAAAAACGCACCAGTGCGGTGATCTGTACATTAGGCACCGAAATTACTTTTTAAGTGTGTGTACCAAAATTTATTGTTGTTTTGATCAAATGCAGGGAGAAAATATCATAATTATATCGAATACAAAATTCTTCAAAATCCAGCTCGTTCCATAATATTTCTCAAATTCCATCGCGGAGTTCTCCCTATCCATCTTGAGACGTAATATTTACTTCAGATTTTATTTATATTTTCACTATCTAATTGAATTTATGTTTTTTATCCATGCAGTCAATCATGCACAGCTTAATTAAATTTATAATGTATACAAATTTGCAGGTTCATGCAGATTCAGCATCGAGTTCAGATGCACAAAATATTCAAACTGCTCCAAAACGTCGGGAGTTCTTATCAGGAGCTACATACTGCAAGGCGCATTTGGTAAATGAAAATGGACAACCGCTTCACCCCGCCAATTGTAACAATATTGCATTTTCTAGCCACAATCCCGGGACAATGATGGTAATAATTATAATTGTTTGGTATATTGATTAATATGTAATTATTTCAACATAAAACCAATTTATAATCATCCAATATTGTCAACGTGGTTACTAATTGATATCATGTCTTTTGTACTAATCATGTTCAAATATTTTTTTTCAATTATTAGGATTCTAGTGATGATGAACGACCTACCTATCATCTTCCGTTGCACCCCACGACAATTTCAAATCGAGAGAAGACTGAATTAAGAGAAAAAATCAGAGAGGAACGATACCAAGAATGGTTGAATCAACCACCGATTCAATTCCTGCTACGTCCATATTCACCAATTAGGAATGACTCCAACAATAGTAGTTCTTCACAAGCTGGCAATGGAGGCAATTAAATAAAGGTTGGTATGGATTATTACTTAAGGGATATGATTTCCATAGAGACAATGTTGTTAGATGCATTCCAAAACGATGACAACTAGGGGATGATGCTCATATCGTTGACACATTTTTCGAAAGCCTTAAATTTGCTTCCACCACCCCTCTCTTTGGACCTGGCGATCAATCAAAGTCTACCCAGTTGGGGACAACGATGTCACTGTACAACTTGAAAGCAAATATTGGCTTGTCGAATGCATGTTTCTCGGAACTTTTGAGGTAAGTTACCATAAAGTACTCCCTTATATAAATTTGAAATATAATCAGTACACTGCAATGAACATTACAAATGGTAAATTTTATGAACGTTAATAATTATATTGACATTAATGTACATTTATTAATATATTTTTCCATGATCACCAACTACAGGTTATTCAAAGATAAGGTTCTTTCGAGTGATAATGTCTTGCCCGGTAGCTGCGAAGAGGCAAAGAAATTGTTGAAAATGTTGGGTGTTGAGTAGATATCATATCATGCATGTCCAAATGATTGTATTTTATATAGAGGAGAATATGTAGACAAAGAGATGTGTCTGAAATGTGGGCATGAAAGGTATGATAAATCAAAAAAGAATGGTAAATCACGTATTGGTCCTCCTTTTAATATATTGAGGCACATGCCTATAATCCCAAGGATTAAAAGGCTCTTTCATTGCAAATAATTAGCTATGTTGCAGGGATGGCATGCCTCACACAAAAGTGAGTTGGGATTTATGTGAATCCCAACTGATTTTATAGCCATGAAGCATATAGAGGATACATGGCCCGAAAAATTCAAGGATGAAGTACGAATTCTACGACTAAGCATAGCCATGGATGGCGTCAACCCATATTCCCTCCAAAACACCAACTATTCTGTTTGTCCTGTAGTAGTGGTCAATAACAATATCCCCCCATGGTTGTCCGTGAAGAATGAACATCTTATGTTGGCTCTCATAGTCCCTGGTAGAAGACAAGTGAAGAATATGGATGTCTACTTACAACCACTAGTAGATGAATTGAAGGAATTATGGGATGGGCTAAATGTATACGATGTATCAAGACCCATCGCAGTAGAGAGGAGTTTTACTTTGTATGGCATATGTGCTTACACGACGGATGATTATCCAGGCTTAGGAGTTTGCTCTGGTAAATTACATGTTTAATTTATTGATTTGTTTATATACGTAACAATATTCTTTCACATATTAGTTATTTAATTCGTTGTAATATTTGTTCTGATCTTCATGATATTCTTTAATGTGCCATGCATATTAATTAATGTATACAATAATCTCGTAGGTCTTGTAACAAAAGGGTATTTTGGATGTAAATGTTGTGGACCTTCTCTGAAAGCTAGATGGTCCAAGGTACTACGAAATCCAGTGTATGATTTCTCCAGGGTATTCCTACCAAAAGAACACCATTACAGAAGAGCAGCATCCGCTTTCAATGGTAAATGAGAGAGAACCCAAAGGCCTCCAATAATGACACCAGCTAAATGGCTTAGAGCATATGAGAGAGAGAAGGAGAAGGAGTTCATAGAAATGTTCGATTCAAATGGGGAGCCTATGTTCGATGATCCAGATTTCTTTGACAGAAATTTCCCATTGGGATGAAAAGGAAATCTATCTTTTATAACCTCCCATATTGGGAGCATATTAATATTACCCACTTATTAGATCCCATGCATATATTTAAAAATGTTTCATCTTCTTTATGGAGGCACATATCAACAAAACAAAGTGACACATTCGTTGTTAGGAAAGATCTTATTACTTCAAAAACTAAAAAGAAACATTGGCCAAGACGATTAGAAAGTATGGAATCAGAGGCAGGCGCTCGTCCTTCTAATTCATGGTTTTTCAAAGAAGGTGATGTCCCATGGGTTTTTAAAAAAGATGATATTTCTTTGGCAAAGGAAGTTATAATGGGTGTGAGGGTGCCAACTTCATACGGGTCTTCACTACGGCACTACTTCACCGTGGATGACCATTTGTCGTGGTTGAAATCGCATGACCATTTGAATCTTCTAAGAGTACGTATAATGTCAAAAGCATGATTTTATTATTTTTTATATTAATAAATTTTATCCCATGCGGGGATCATAAAACATAACTAATTTTGTATATTATTGCACATGTTTATAACTTTGCAGTGTCATTATCCTTTGTTCGTGCATGGGTGTGTGAAACATGAATTCCCTCAAGACCTAGGACGTGCCATATCTAAATTATCTGCATTTGTACGTTGGATCACGTCAAAGAAGATTCATGTGGCTAGCATTCCACGGTGGCATCAAGAGATAGTTGAGATTTTTGTATGTTTGAGAAGGAACTGCCGAAGAGTTTTGTGGACTTACAGGTTCATCTTTTAATCCACCTAGTAGATGAGGTTGAATTAGTTGGGGTGGTTTCTTGTCGTTGGATGTTCCTCTTAGAGAGGTACATGAAGAAATTGAAAGGTTTTTTTCAACAAAGGGAAAAACCCGAGGGGTCTATGGCAGAGGGGTACATATCGTATGAGTCTTTCTATTATGCCAGTGAGCACATCAAGCAGATCGACAACACACCAGGTGTGGTGATTTGGGACGATGAAAGGGATGAAGACAAAAGAGAAGGGGGGTTGCTCCAAACGAGTGGAAAAAAGCTCTTGATAAAAAGTAAGTGACCTATAATTTTTCAAATTTACAAAAAGTAATTAATATTCATATTGAACTTCAATATAATGTATATTTTGATCTCTAAGTAATATATAATGTTGGTTTGATTTCGTCAACGAATGCAGAAATTGAAGCAATCAATACATTCGTTCTTTACAATTCTGAAGCGACACAACTGTGGGTCGCATTGTACCACAAAAGAGGATGAAATGGGATAGTGACAAGAAATAATTCAGATGTTTGAATGGTAGAAGTGTGCCTTATCCCAATCATTTAAAAGAAAATATGCCAAAAATATGCCCCAACAGTTGGGTTATTGACCAAGTCAGAGAGAAATACGATGCAACTGATCGTTACCCGCGTGCTGAAGAGGATGCGCTAAATGTAGGGATTGGGTGTAGCAACTCAGTAATAACCTTTTTAATTTATATGTAAATTTGAAACTTATAAGGCATTTAAATTTCATATTTTAATTGTTGGGTTATTAAAAGACACATGACACTATGATTTTTTTAACATTTTTATAATAGGTGCATTTGTTCCCATTTATGTGGGCACATGGACACCATTTTCGCAAAGAAAATGTCGATGCTCGAAACATCACACAAGACAGTGGAGTGGAAGTTGAGTTCGATCAATCTAGTCGATCTAGCCCCCGTGATCAAAAAATAATACGAGGGACGTTAGGTTACATCCGAAATATACAAGAGATCATTGAAGTGGATTTCTCTTCTTTCCAATGTGTTATTTTTAGGTGCAAGTGGTGGGACACCTTTGATCGGAATAATGTAAAGGAAGATTGCGATAGTAGGCTGATATGTATCAACTCTAGAAAGATGTGGGATGAAGCTAAGGAGCTCTATGTTTTCCCCAAACACTGCAAATAGGTGTTTTTTTACCCATATGTGTTGGATATGGATTGGTGGTTCGTATTGACACATGACCCTAGATCAAAACATATTCTTGAGAACAAGAGTGCTGTCATGCCATGTGAGCTGGAAGATAATGAGGGTGATCATGAGAACTGAGAGTGATATGGTACATGTGTTATTTCATCAATATTTATACTTTTTAAGATGGATTTTTCGAAAGATTATAATATTTATTTTGAATTAATTGGTAATTTGCATTGTGTTAATGTTAAAATCAATATTTCACTTGATAACTTGCAATTATGTTGATCTCAAAAACAATGGTGTACTGTATAAATTAGTTCTTTTTTTTATATCTAAGATCGTAATAAAATAATGATAATTCTAAAGTACATGAATTTATTTGCATTATTTCCTAAACTTTATTATGTTACAATAATTCATATTATTCTAAAGCTCTAGCTCCAACAATGTGAGAAATGTTGGCACTGAGGACAACACGGATGCTTCGACCGTGCGCCCAATAAGCATTGACTGATTTGTGATCTTCTCTTCTTAGCATGGCTTTTAAGTTTGCTCTTCTTCTTTCTCAGTTTGTTCGAATCTACTCATTATCTATATTTCAGTATTTTCTGAACAGTAGACACAAAGAAGGTGTAGTATTTTGTTGTAGCTACCTTCTCTGTTGCTCTTCAGAAACTCTTATATGCAACAAGGAAATTTTTCATTTTCTTTTTTGGAATATAAACTAGCACCTGACATTGTTAAAAATAAATAAAGAAAAATAAAAAAAAATCATATTATTTTATATTTATTATTTTACAATTATTTAAAATTTGCAAATTTTAAAATTTTAAAATTTTAATAAAATCATTTCACATTAATACAATTAAAATTTTACAAATATTTTACATACAATTACAATTTTACACTTTCATATACAATTACAATTACAATTTTAGAATTTTACATACAATTACAACCAATTCAGAGTAATACAATTAAAATTTTACAAATATTTTACATACAGTTAGAATTACAATTACAATTAATACAATAAAATCATTTCACGTTAATAAAATTAAAATTTTACAAATATTTTACATACAATTACAATTAGAATTAGAATTACAGTTATAATTACAATTACAATTTTACATTTTCACATACAATTACAATTACAATTACAATTTTAGAATTTTACATACAATTACAATTTTATAATTACAATCAATTCACATTAATACAATTAAAATTTTACAAATATTTTACATACAAATAGAATTACAATTACAATTACAATTTTACAATTTCACATACAATTACAATTTTACAATATCATGATCATTTAATATTAAATTAATTAATAAACATCACGTTCATGATAACCATCGTACAAACATCATATTTGACTAAAAAACACCTTCAAAATTGCTAACATCATCGTGATCTTGATCATCTAACAAAACACAATTAACATTATATATTAACATCATTACAACACAAACATCAAATATACATCTCATGTCAAATAATTCATGCTATCACATACACATCTATCTACAAGCTGCACATTAAATGAACATATCTTACATGACCTAACAATATACACATCATGATGATCACTAACATGTAAATTACGTACAACTACAACATGAACATAAAATACATGGACCATATATATATATATATATATATATATATATATATATATATATATATATATATATATACAATGTTAAAAATATACAACTGTAATATAAATGTCATGGATCAAGTGGTGGTAGTACAACATCAATAGCAGTACTAGTGGAGACCTGCTCAGTCAATGCTGCAGCCTCGACGGTCGATGGTCCAACCTACTCATGATCATGAGTACTGATGGATGCTGCAGGCTGTTGACTGGACGTGGCCGATGGTCCAGCCTCATCTCCATGATGATTGCTGCTAGATGTTAGTGGAGGCTGCTCATCTAGTGCGATGCGAGGTGAACGATCATGAGATGATGAGTCACTGCTCGCGGACTATCGATCACGTGTTGTGTCTCGACCACGCCTATAACGTGCAACAATCCTCCTAAGTCGCGTAACTAAGGTCGTAGCTCCTACAACATGTCGCATCAGGTATAAATGTCATGTGGCATGCCTCTCCACATCTGTAATAGCCTATCATCGGCGTGTATGTCTCTGTAATGAACGGGCCCGATGCTTGCCTCAAGAATCAATGCAGTGAGTTGGTTGCCCAACTCCATCCTGTATCTAGCATCAAATCGACCACACCTATAAAAGGCGGTACCGGAGCACCAGCAGGAGCAGGTATCTCTACACCAGCCTCCTGATGATCCTCAACATCTGGCATGCCCTGATCATCATCAGGATCCACACCTAGATTGTGTGGTGGTGTCGACATGTCCTCGCCATCAAAAGAGCCAATTTCTACAAAATATATACAATTACAAAATAATAATTAGACAATTTCATTACACAATTTAATAAAAACAAGTTAAAGAACATGCTAGAATAAATTTAAATAAAACAGTAATATTACCTCTATCATCTGGCGTCTCATCAGCTGTGAAGAGGATGTTGGCACACCCTCTCCAATCCAAACCCGCATAAGGACAGGGGACCATAATGAATAGATGCTCATCAACACTGGCTAGCAACTCCAGTGCATCATACGATATCCTCACTGGAAACAAGTCTCGCCCCTCTTGGGCATCATTTGCAATGTTAAAAATATACAACTGTAATATAAATGTCATGGATCAAGTGGTGGTAGTACAACATCAATAGCAGTACTAGTGGAGGCCTGCTCAGTCAATGCTGCAGCCTCAACGATCGATGGTCCAGCCTGCTCATGATCATGAGTATTGATGGATGCTGCAGGCTGTTGACTAGACGTGGCCGATGGTCCAGCCTCATCTCCATGATGATTGCTGCTAGATGCTAGTGGAGGCTGCTCATCTAGTGCGACGCGAGGTGAACGATCATGAGATGATGAGTCGCTGCTCGCGGACTATCGATCATGTGTTGCATCTCGACCACGCCTATAACGTGCAACAATCCTCCTAAGTCGCGTAACTAAGGTCGTAGCTCCTACAACATGTCGCATCAGGTATAAATGTCATGTGGCATGCCTCTCCACATCTGTAATAGCCTATCATCGGCGTGTATGTCTCTGTAATGAATGGGCCCGATGCTTGCCTCAAGAATCAATGCAGTGAGTTGGTCGCCCAACTCCATCCTGTATCTAGCATCAAATCGACCACACCTATAAAAGGCGGTACCGGAGCACCAGCAGGAGCAGGTATCTCTACACCGGCCTCCTGATGATCCTCAACATCTGGCATGCCCTGATCATCATCAGGATCCACACCTAGATCGTGTGGTGGTGTCGACATGTCCTCACCATCAAAAGAGCCAATTTCTACAAAATATATACAATTACAAAATAATAATTAGACAATTTCATTACACAATTTAATAAAAACAAGTTAAAGAACATGCTAGAATAAATTTAAATAAAACAGTAATATTACCTCTATCATCTGGCGTCTCATCAGCTGTGAAGAGGATGTTGGCACACCCTCTCCAATCCAAACCCGCATAAGGACAGGGGACCATAATGAATGGATGCTCATCAACACTGGCTAGCAACTCCAGTGCATCATACGATATCCTCACTGGAAACAAGTCTCGCCCCTCTTGGGCATCATTTGCCCCCACATGTGCATACGTGCCTCAACCATCGGCCTACGAGGCTGCCGAACAAAAGTAGGCCTCATCTCTGGAAACCTCTCAAAAAATAAACAAAAAATCTCTGAAGCAAAGGGGAAGTTGACCCTCCCTTGTGCATGAGCACAACATCTATCTTAGGTTGTACATAACTGCCGCAAAAAAAATGGCATACCACCTGACAAGTCGTGGCTCCTATACTAAAGAATCAACATAATATAGAAGCGAGCAATTAATGCTTTGCCTATCACTGGTGTTGTGTGAAATGGTCAAAATGAGAAGTGAGAGGCACTGCACCTTCTTACTACCAAATGCACCAATACGTAACTGACCTTCAGCGACCTAAAAATCTGCAGGAGACAGTACATTTTCTCCAATGTATCTCTGGTAGTAAACTAAATGACTCCCTGCTACACAGCCAGCTGGAACCTCTGGGAACGAGGGAAAATCCACCCCTCTCCTCGATAGCCCTGTAATGAAATATATATCCTCCTCAGTGGGCATGTACCACTGGTCGATACCAACCCGGAAACCCTGTTGGTGGGCATTCCACCTTTAGATAAGATGTCTTAAAAACAAACCATGGGCCTTTAGGGAAGTAGCCTCCTCATAGAACTTGAGGAGGCCTACCTGCCTTAGGAGCCCCTGCGTAGCTACTGTAATAGGGCAAGGGTATGCATCTCTCTCCCTCTCTCATGCCTCCCACAGGCGAACCGTGTTATACTGCTCTGCTTGTTGTTGTTTTTGTTCCCCCTCTTCTCTCCTTTCACGTCTCTAAATGATTGACATATGAAATACAATTTTTTTATTAAATGAGACATGTATTTAGAAATATACATATATAAAAAAATTTCTCAAAAAAAAATAAAAAAGCAGTCAGTGCGTCAAAAAAATAGTCACGCACCGGTCCCAGTGCGTCTTTGTATGGAGAGCACCAGCATCGGTGCACCAGATAATATTCAGCGCACCGGGGGCAGTGCTCTAGAAAAATTTGCAGCGCACTGTTGACTATGTAATGATAGCAGGAGGGCGGTACATTGACTAAACTCTATGCCCGGGGGCGTATAGCTAAGTCATCGGACTGACCTCCTACCATCATTACATAGTGAACGGTGCGGCCTTTTACTAGGCCTCACTGTTGACCCAGGTGAAATACGAAAAGCTGTGCGCTGACAAAAATAATCGTCCCGGGGCAGCGATTTTGGTCAACGCACTGCGTCGCCACTATTCCACTAGGTCAACGGTGCGGCCGGGTAACCGACCACACCGTACTTAAAAAATAATAATAATAATAACACGGTGCGCCTTAGGTACCGCCTCGGAACCGGTGCGGATACCATTAGCACCGATTTACTAGGCTGAACCGTTGACCTTGTCGAAATGCGAAATGCGGTGCGCTGACAACATTACCCGCCCCAGGATGGATAATTCAGTCAATGCACCGTGCTGCCGCGATTTGACATTGTGAATGGTGCGACCTGGTAAACAACCGCACCGCACATTTTAAAAAAAATTAAAATAACACGGTGCACCTATCGGTACCGCCCCGGAACCGGTGTGGATACTATTAGCACTAGTGGCAGTGCCGCCTGTAAATTTACATGCAACACCGCAAATCGGTGCGAGCCGAACGGCTCGAGCACATCGCGTGACAATTTTTTTTTCTTTCTTTTAAATGGTTAAAATAACACGGTGTGCCTATCGGTACCACCCCGAAACTCGTGCAGATACCGTTAGCACCATTTACAGTGCGGCCTGTAAATTTACAGGCAGCACCGCAAACCGGTGCAAGCCAAACGGCTCGAGCGCACCGCGCGACAAATTTTTTTTCCCTTTTAAATTGTTAATTTTAAGGTTATTTGAAATTCTAATCCACTAAAAGGCTTAATTATGGAAAAACAAGAAAAATACATGTACATTTGGTCGTCAAGGAGGCATATTGGCTGTAGAATTTGCAAAAGAAAAATTTTCCACTGTTTTGCAAAATTCAAGCTGGAGATTGGTGGGCAATGCACAACAGTAGTGCGTGCAATGAGTGTAATGAGAGCACCGATGTCATGGTGGCTCAGACAAGGATAAATTTCACCAGTGCTTGAGAGCTCCGTAGCACTGACAAGAGTAAAAAATGTGGTTTTTTGGCAGTAATTTTTTTTTATTTAACCATGTTCCGGTGCACGGGGTTTTATGGGCGACCCGATGCATTTCTTCATTCCGCGTCGGGAAATTTCTGTTTTCGCGCGCTTTTTATGAGCTCTTCCTGTGGAAGTGTTGTAAAGCACCTGGGCAGTGCTACAAAGCATACGACGCACCATGCGGGTGTACGAAGAGCACGTGTCTAAAGGTGCCAATGTTTTCTGCACACCGGTGCTTTCTCTTGTTGAATGCACCGATGCATTTTACAGTGATAAGTGCACCAAACGAAATACATCCGCAAAAACCTCTGCCCGCCAACCTCCTCTAGTAACCTTCGCTAGAAATAGATGTTTGGGGTATTTTTATAAGGGGTTCCTCAAAAACATCCGCTAGAGGGTATTTTCCTTGTAGTGAATGCCCTTATAGAACCCAACCAAGTCATTGAAAAAATAGTGTTGTGCCTAGCCCAAAGTCTCCCTTTGTCTCAAACTGCTTTTGTCTAGCCCCTTATCATAATCATAGGCTTGCGTCTTACAAGTCATATTTTAAAATTCTCCTAACACACTTCGTCCTTGGGACACCTAGAATTCACTGACACTACCTAGTACACACTCTTATTCGTTCATTTCCATGCATTTTGACCTAGTTCTCCTTTGTGATGCCTCGACGCTTCCCAAAATTCCTTGACATGCATTAACATTGTCTAGCATTTGTTAGCACACATTTTCATTCCTTGGCACACCCTGGAACTCCTTAGCTATCATGCCCTCACAACTACCCTTACCTCTTTTGCAACTTCGGAACCCAACCAAATCCTGCCTTGACTACAAAAACTTGACCAAGTTAAAATTACTACAACTAGATTATTCCCTGTTCACCTAAGAACTGCCTATAACTCATATTTGGATACTCATGTCTAATCTCAACTGATCCCACTTGACCAGTTAGCAAGACAAGGCTCACATCCATTCATGATCATAAAACAACTAAGAAACATAGTTTACATCGTGACATGTCATAACACCTGGCATGCCTTAAAATCCCTTGGAACTATGTGGCACGTGTTAGGGTCCCCTAAATTTTTTGGCATGCTTTGGCACACCCTAGCACTCCCTAACACACCTTAGCACTGTCTAACATATAACCTTGTCACTCCCTCCTTAGCACACCTCGAACTTGCCAACGCTCCCTGTCACACACTCTTATGCGTTCATCTCCCTACATTTTTACCTAGCACTCCCTTGTGTTTCCCTAGCACTCCCTAACATGCATCAACACACCCTGACACCTGAAACATCTTGTCATGTTTCCCTGACACTCTAATATTCCTTGGCACCACCTAACATACCTTGTCACTCCCTCCTTAGCACACCTAGAACTCACCAACACTCCTTGTCACGCGCTCTTATTCATTCATTTCCATGCATTTTTACCTAGTGCTCCCTTGTGTTTCCCTAGAAATCCTTAACACTACCTGGCACCTGTTGGAACAACCTAGCACCTAGCACATCTTGGCATGCTGTGATGGCCTCTAGCATGCCTTATCAATGCCTAAAATACCTTGTCACTCCCTCCTTCACACACTTGGAACTCACTGACACTTCCTATCACAAACTCTTGTTTGTTTATTTCCATGCATCATTTTGACCTAATGCTCCCTTGTGTTTCCTTGGCACTTCCTAACACTTTCTAGCATGTGTTGGAACACCCTAGCACCTAACAGATCTTGGCATGCCACCTTGGCACTCTAACATGTCTTGGAACTGCCTATCATGCCTTGTCACTCCCTCCTCAGCACACATGGAACTCATTGACACCCCTTGTCACACACTCTTATTCATTCATTTCAATAAATTTTGACCTAGTACTCCCATATGTTTCCCCAACACCCCCTAACTCACCTTGGCATGCATTGGCACACCTTGACACTTAACACATCTTGGCATGTTTCCCTAGCACTCTAACGTTCCTTATCACTGCCTAACATACCTTTTCACTCCCTACTTAGCACACCTTAAACTCACTGAGAGTCCTTGTCACACACCCTTATTCGTTCATTTCCATGCATTTTGACCTAGTGCTCCCTTGTGTTTCCTTGACACTCCCTAATACTCCCTAGCATGCATTGACACACCTTGGCACCTGACACATCTTGAATGTCACCCTGACACTCTAGAATTCCTTGGAAATACCTAGCATACCTTGTCATTCACTCCTTATCACACCTTTAACTCTCTCACACTCCCTATCACACACTCTTATTCGTTCATTTCCATGCATTTTTACCTAGTGTTCCCTTGTGTTTCCTTAACGCTCCCTGGCATGCGTTAGCACACCCTAGAACCTAACACATCTTGGCATGTTTCCCTGGCCTATAACATGCCTTAGCATTTCCTAACATACCTTGTCACACCTCCTTAACACACCTGGAACTCACTGACACACCCTATCACACACTCTTATTTGTTTATTTCCATGCATTTTGACCTAGTTCTCCTTTTTGTTTCCATAAGACTCCCTTGCACATGATGGCACACTCAGGCACTTGAAACATCTTAGCATGCCTTAGTAGTTGGAATGTCTTAGCATGCTCAACATGCCTTTGAACTATCTAGCATATGTTAGCACTTCCTAGCATTCCCTAGCAAACCTTCGTACTCCCTAGCTATCATGCCCTCATAGACGACCTTAGTTTTTTTACGACTTGGGAACCCAACCAAGTCATTGGAAAACATTTTTGTGCTTAGCCCAAAGTCTCCCTTTGTTTGAAACTGCTTTTTCCAACTCCCTGTTGCAACCACATACTAACCTCTTATCATCCTTTTTTTGAACTTCTCTTACACACTCAATCCTTGACACACTTGGAACTCACAGACACTCCCTAGCACACACTCTTATTCATTCATTTCCATGATTTTTGACCTAGTACTCCCCTTGTGTTTCCATAACACTCCCTATCATGCATTGACAGTATCTAGCACACCTTCACACTCCTTAACATGCCCTGCTACTCTGTAACATGTTGGTATAACTCCCTGGCAAACATTGGCCCTTGGCACTTGGTGGAACCTAACAATTCTTAGCATGTGTTTGGATGCCATGGCATGGTTTAAGGTTAAATTTATTTGAGATCAACTATTTTCAATTAATATATAAGTAATAGAGGATGATTTAACACTTATACATGCTAGCACTTGTCCCATAGCATGTATTGTCACTAGTGTTGTTGTGCCTAGCATGCCCCTCTCGAAAAGGTAAGGTCATCACTTATTAACCCTCTTATGTTTTTATTTCCTTGCATTTTAACTTGGTGTTCCCTTTTTTTGGCCTAAAACTCCTTGAAACACATTAGCATACCATAACACCTAACACATTGTGTCATGATTTAGCACATGGCATGTCTTGGCACTATCTGGCACATGTTAGTACACCTTGGAACTTCTTGATGTGCCTTGAAATTCCCTGACATGCCTTGGAACTTCCTAACATGCTTTGCCACTCCCTCCTTGGCATGCCCGACAATCGCTGACACTCCTCAACACACCCTCTTATTCATTTATTTCCATTCATTTTGAACTGATACTCTATTGTGTTTCCCTGACACTTTATTTTCTTGACACTCCCTAACATGTGGTGTCTAGCACATCTTGGCATGCCTTACCATTTGGTACGCCTTGGCATGCATAACATGCCTTGGCATTGTCTGGCACGTGTTAGCACACCTTAACAGTCCATAGCTTTCATGTTCTTACGGGTCAAATGGTTATAGCTATTCTCTAGAAAAAGATAGTTGATATCAATGGAAACTGGCAGTATGTTCTAGATTGTTTCTTGTCACACAATTTGTCTAATCAAATCCACACAAAATCCTAGAACCATACATTTTAACAACAACCCTTTGCACCATCGAGGAAAATTGGTGTATTCCTTTTCCAATTATTTTTAAGATGGCTCTAGTTGCCACCACCATCTACTAATGCAATGATCAATTTAACACTAGGGTAGATTAAGATTTTTTTTGTATGAATGGTATACTGTGGGGGAAATCACACAAAAGGTTTGATTTTCCTCCCTATCATGGACACCTTCAAATGTTCATTGCCCTCCAAGCAAGGATTTATCTTAATTAGAACACATGATTTTAACTCCTTGAAGATTCACTCAAGAAATATTCTCTACCCAACAATGTCATCAATTGTTCTAATATCAAACTTAGTCTAGTAATTTTTTAATTGTGAATTCTTTGGTTTGCAACACCACCTTCATCCCAAAATAAAATGACAAGCTTAGTAATGGGAGCTTAACACCCCACTATGGCTAAGTACACCATATCCTCCTCTGTCCACCTAGATATTACTTGAGTAGTCTTTAACTGCTCCAATTACTATCATGACTTATTGACAAATTCATCTCTCTTGAGATATAAATTGTACATTAACATAGCCAAACAAAGTCCTAAAAGTAATATTGCTTTTCCATTTTTCCCAAGAGCTAATTAAATAACTTGTTTTCCTCTTGCACCTCTTCTTAATGTCACCTTCTACCTTTCCCAACCCATTTCCAAGAATGATTAGCATCCCTAAATAAGCTTACAGAGAATTTAGGGTAACAGTTAAAATCATTAAAGTCACTTTAAGACATTTTGTAGAATAAACCCTATCCCCTCTGTCATTAAACCCTAATTTAACTTGTCTACCATATTTCAAAGATTTCAGACAACTATTTCCCATTATTGTGTGTTGGCTCTATGATAGACTCAAGATTAATGAAATGTTTCTAAATATCACCTATTGTTATCTAATTTCCTAACATATTCCACCTATAAGGGCAACAATGTCGCACTTGAGACACATATAATAATTCTAATTAATAAAGTGCAACATGTTAAATATTTTAGTGGGGATCACATTTGTTATGATATTATTAACATCTATTTAAACCACTATAACTAACATCATTGAGATGAATAAGAAACAAGTATAGATCACTCAAATATAGTACAAATACAAACACAGAGATAAAATAGTAAATAATTATACTAATAACATGCATGATATTACATAAGTCTAATGTAGAGTGAACACCAAAAACTCATAGCAAAAACAATCTTTGTACAACTTCTTCCTAATATTGAATCTATTATGTTTCTTACAAACCTTATATATACAAGAAATTAAAGTAATTTCAAAATACTCAAAATTATAATACAAAATCTATCAAACATAACCACTTAAAAAAAAAAAAAAAAAATCTATTTTTTTTTTAAGAAATACACAAATTATCTAGAAAACTAAATACAAAAATTATAACCTAAAAAAATATGACATGATCTATAGATCACCACCATATTCAACCTTTAAGCTTACTTCTGCAAATTCATATTCTTTCAAATTTTATTGAACTTTTTCCTATGATAAAAAGAAAAAACGTAGTCTGTCGATCATGCCTTCCAACTCACCCCTAAGTTGGCTTTTGTGCTTCATATATGCCTTTTGGCTTTCATGAAAATTATTTAAGCCGCCATGAAAAACAATGCATTTCATATAAAAAGTATCAATTTTTATCAAATATCAAAATTTCATTTCCCTCGCATTGCAGTGCTTGTCCAGGGAACGAGGAGGAAGGGTGTGACCATGTTGTGGCAGGTCTGATCCAATACCTTTGGTTGAAGTCAAGAAAGGATCCACGGTGCCTCAAATCTTGTGATTTTGTTCCACAGAAGGAATCTTCATAAGATTCCCCACACCCCTACGCGATGGCCCATCCATCTCTCTTAACAACTTCAAAATACTTCTGGAGAAGCGCAACAAATCACTCAAAGAAGTTGTATGAAGTTGTATGTACAGGATTCCATGGAGGAAGATGAAGCTGAAGGCGTGGGAGATAATTATTGCATCAATGAAGATGACATGTGCCTTTCCGACCCTAAAATCAGTGAAGAAAATAAGCGGAAAAGAGAGCAAGAATGCGTTGAATTCGACGAGGAAATCAAATATCCTAAGGCCATATAAAACAGAGGTCACCCAAAAATAACAAGAGGAATCTTGCTAGATGGATTGATGCTAAAGTATTGTTCCTTTCTCTTTACAATTTTTCATATTTATGTTTCAAAAATCTAATTTTCCTATATCAGTCAAAATTTTCATATGTTTAGTTTTGGCTATCCAGTTTCCGGTTCAGATCTTAATCATTGGGTATTGTAATAGAACTTGTTCAATTAATTTATTAGAAATTATCAGGTTAGGTTCAGAAACATCTCATGTCCAATTAGTGTGCAGTCAAATCTCTTCTACATATAACATATGCTTAGGTCCTTAAAACAAAAGCAAATATTTACAATTGTGGGAAATCTAGGCCTCCATCAAATCAGAAATTGACTCAATTCACAATGGGTTAATCTTCTGCAAATTAAATGAAACCTTTATATAAGTATTGTTTTCTGGACTTCATAATTTAATTAAAGAATAAATGGATTTAAATTTTTTTGTTACACTTGATTAGGTATGCACACAAAATAAACAAAGCAATTAAGAAAGGTGCTTCTTCAACATCCACCTAGAGAAAAAATTGGACAAATACAATAAGATTTCAATCACACACTGGATTATTTTGTAAATGTTTTGGAAACTGAACTTGATTGTAAATTTTAGTTGGCTCACATATTTTCCCTCAAATTTTCTTTGGTTCTAAGCTTCCAAACTCAACAAATAAAGTTATTTTGACAAGATCCTTTCAAAAATGCCACAGCAGGTTCACAAATTCTAGATATATAACGAAGGAATTTATTCATTTTCACTTTGCTACACTAAGGAAATGGATGAAATTGAAAGAATATCTTAAACAAATACTAAACCTACATTGTGGGTGAACAACAATTTAAACATATCTCCTATGTCCTAGGGTCTCAATCTTGGCGATTTGTTAATTTTGGTTAACGATGTTATGTTCTATGCTTAGAGCAATTTACATCAATCTTTCTTAATAGCCATTAACATTGAGAATAAATGTTGATAGAACACAAATAAATAACCTGAAGACAAGCTAATACAAGAGGACACAATAATTTGGTGGATGCTAGGGAAAAACCCCAATGCGGGGAAAACCCTTTGATCAAACCTTCTTATTATTCTTCAAATTCAGTAGAGAGAGAAAGTACAATTTGCAGTAGTCAATAGGATGCCTTAGCTAGCAAAGTCAATGCTGGTCAAACCAGAAAAATGTCTCCCAATGGAGTTCGGTCAAAGCCAATCAAACTGGGCATCAAGAAACAGTCAAAATCTACCCAAAATAATCTACAACTTCTCGGTCAAACCTGGTCAACTCTGCGATCAAATCTGCAGTCAACGTTATGGTCAAATGACCCAGATTTCCTTGATTTTTGTGCCACTAAAATTGGCCTCCAAAAATATGGTTTATGCCCAAACATCGAAATCAAAACTTGAGAATCGACCCAAGGTCAACGCTACTACAAAAACCCTTAAACAATCTGAAATATCCAGCTACCCTTTCACACGTGCAGAGGAGAGAGAATCTCTCATAAGGCTGTACGAACCAATCAAAAAGAGAGAGAATGTGCGAGGAGATGATATCAAAAATGAATTTTCAGTCTCTCCTATTTATATCCATCAATGAGGGTGTGTAACACATCTTTTGGGGCTTGTGAGCCTACATTACAATTGTGTCTGACCTTGACAATTTGTACGTGTGAAAAATAAATTCAAAATCCAACTTCTAATCATCCAAACAAGATGATATTTAGATCAATATTGCACCTCTCTGAAAGAGGAATCCAACAAAAATATCATCTCCATCATATGAGCTGTGCAAAGTGTAGTTTGGCCCTAGTTTCCAAATTTAATACTCACTCTCAACTAGGGAGAACTCCACCTTTCCATCCATCTGTCAACTTGTGAAATCCTGTCATCCAGTACCATCATGCACTATCATATATCACCCTGTCGTCCTGTGTCATCCTGCTATTTCTATACTTTTTCGGCTCTGCTCTGTTATAAAAGAAATAATGAAGAATATTTTATCGAGAGTGAGTCACAGAGACCTTACCACTCTCCACTGACCTAAAGTCAGTTTAGAGGTAAGAACCTCAACCAGACTTGATCCCAAATCAAGTTTTGGGACACAACCCATCCTAGACATAGAGAGTATGGCAATACATGATGCGTCCATCAGTAATGCTATGGTCTCTATCCTCATTTCCCAACTCATTGGCCATATGAGAGGTACTTCCCATGAGTCACGAACTACACGGGTAAGATGTATGTGGGGCATAAATCAAGAGAGGGCGAACCTAGTCATGTGGTTTCTTATAGCTCCAAGAATCTATCCCCAAGCCCCTGAAGCTCCTAGAGCTCAAATTCCAACTCAAGTGGGACCCTCATACGAGGGTCTGTCCAAGATTCCAAGATTCTCATGGAAGGTTAACAATTTGACCTTCCCCAAGGGCTTCACGAGAATATCTGTGACCTGCTCATCAGTCTCAATGTGATAGAGCCTTACAGCTCCTCATTGTACATATCCCGGATAAAGTGGTACTTGATATCAATATGCTTGGAGCAGTCGTGGAACACGAGATTATTTGAAATTCAAATCCCACTTTGGTTGTCAATGTGTTTGGAGCAGTAATGGAAATTTGATTCTCAGATAGTTTGATATAACTTTGATTGTCACAATATATCATAGTAGGCTCCAATTCCAACACCTTGAATGTCAGCTTTGCAACCATCTTGCTAAGGTAGATGGCTCAACAATTAGCAGTGTTAGCTACCATATACTCTATTATACTTTGTTCGAGCTGAACTAATGCTACTAAAGCCTTCCCCCTACTGAACTACGATATCACTCCTGAACCCTAAATGAAACAACATTAAAGCATTCTTCCTACCACCTGCATCTCCTGGCAAGTCAAAATCAACAAATCCATGTAAAATAAACTTAGCATATTCCACATATCTTGAGCAATAATATACCATACACTTTAGTTATTGCAGCACATGTTTTGTAGCAATCTAGTGAATTCATTATTCTCCTCATCTCAACCATGAACTGGGTCAAGGTGTTCATTGCAAAATTTATATTAGGTCCAACTCTAATGTTAGATAGTTACATATAAGATCCAATTAAATTTTTATGCAAGGAATAATTACCAAAACTGAAGTCACCATGCAACTTCAGATTTGAATCATAGGAGTGGTCATGGGTTTAAAATCTATCACGTGAAACCTCTTTAGGATCTCAACTATGTAGCTTGCTCAAGGAAAACTTCACCTACACCTTGCCAGACCTCTAAACCCAAGAGACAATGTAGGAGTCCAATGTCCATCATGTCAAACTCTCGTGCCAATGCAATCCATCCACCATTTTCTCCAAAATAAGTAGGGATCCATAGTCTAAGAGACTAAATCTTCTGTGCTACAACTCACATAGATTGTCACTACTGGTCAATAAATCTTTGTGCTTCATTGGATTTTCTAGCAGTTTGTAAAGGCCACCCTTCTTGAATATTTTGGCCAACACTTGATTAGAATAAAGGTTCAAACGTTTGATGATTACTTTTTGGTGGCTAAAACTAGAATATTACCTCTCTACAAAGTTGATGACATGCATCACAAATATCTGAATGAACTAAATCAAGAATCCCTTGAAATATATGCTTGCTGCTTGGGAAGGCAGCCTTGGCATGCTTGTCGAGTGCACATCCCTTGCATGCCTCTCTATCTCCTTGACCTTGAAGTCATAGAATCCAACCATCATTTTCTTCAAAAGAGGTAGGGAACCATAGTTTAGGAGACTAAATCTACTGTGCTAGAGCTCACATAGATTGCCATTGCTGGTCAACAAATCTCTCTGCTTTTGGGATTTTCTAGGAGTTTGTAAAGATCACCCTCTTTTACTGCTTTAGCCAGCACTTGATTCGAATCAAGGTTTAGACTTTCAATGATTAATTTTTGATGGTAAAAAACAACCCTCTAATTCAAATCTGCTAGACAAGAAACCAAAAGGAACTTTTTTAGTCATACATACCTCTCATGTGGATCCAATACTTCTCCGTTTGGCACATGTAATGGGATGGATCCAAATCCAACTATTGGGTACTTTCCATTGTCACCAAACTCCAATTTCATGTTGTTATCTTGTTCTTTCTAGTTAAGAGAGATCATTTTTTTGGGGATGTGTCTGGAGGCTTCACTGTTAACATAACACCCAACACCTGACATTATGTTGATGGAAAGGGATGACGCCATGGTAAAGGTTGTATTAAACCTAGCAGTTGACTCATCCACTCTGAAATCTTCAACACTTCTTGGAATTTGATTTGGTTATTGTTTCTTACCCTTCTCTTTCTTCTCAGGACATTGAGAAGAATCGTAGTGTTTCACGGGGCAGTGCCCCACATGTTTTCCATGCTCTTGTGAGAGAGGGTCGGGGGTGCTTGGGGAAATGAGGGAAAATACAAGGAGAAATTTTGCCCCAGTGTGAGCAACGTTTTTCCCCAAAAGGGGGACTTATAGACATCCCCCTCAATTTTTTTCCTATAAAGACTTAAAAAATGAAAAAATAAAATCTAAAAATAAAAAAAACAAAAACAATATAAAAAAACCCCTCCCATGATACTCATTTTGTTTTCAATATTAATTGTGCATTGTTAATTTTCAGTTTTAACTTTCAAGTGTTGACTCTAGATACTAATGACCTCAGACTGAGTCTTTGACTTTTCACTTTACTATTTTTGAGTTTGAGTAATTTCAATTTACTATTTCAGACTTCTGTATCTACTATATTTTCTAGAATGATGAATATACTATTGATAGATCGGTTTATATTTCATTTATTATTTATGAATCTATATTTTTTGATTACTAAATCTGAGTTTGAATCATGTTTATATCATTTACAAATTTGAATTTACTACTATTTATTGTTTACCTTTTAGCGTTTACATTGTGTAATAATGAATTTGCATGAAATGAATTGTTATTGTTGGGATTTTACTGTTATATATATATATATATATATATATATATATATATATATATATATATATATATATATATATATATATATATATATATATATATATATATATATATATATATTAGAGAGAGAATTGTATGCTAGGTACCCCTATCTGTCCTCACTGAATTCCTGCAAACATTGGAGGTGATTCCACATGTCCCCCATGTATGTCTCCTGGCTCCCACATTTCCCCATCCCAGAAACTTGGTGGAAGTTTGAAGCACTTGATATGGCTTAAGTCCTACTTTGCTGATTAGAGTACCCCAAGTCTTATTTCTCTTTTTGACCCTTACTAGATCCTTTCCTTCCTCACTTCCTCACCCTCTTAGTGAGGGCTAGGTTTGAAACATCTTCATAAGTGGCTAATACATGTTAGGTGACTTACGAAATATGCAATAGAATTCTGTACTTATGGAATTCAAATATATAATCATCAATTTTCTACCTGGATTTTTCCTAAGACACTGCCATTGGATTCTTAACTCACATTCATGCCTTGCTAGGTGAAAATTATTCCACAATATTTGTCTATATTCTTCATAATTGAGGATGAAAAGTCTTCCTCCATGCCTTCTCAGCGAGCAAAAATATTTCCATCATAACAAGGTGCAACTTGTCATCTCCAGCCTAGCAAATGAGATTTTATATGAGTTGAAAAAATGATGGAAATTTAGTATATATTTCTAAATTCCAAATTCAATTATCAAGCCTTTTGATATTCATAGTTCCATCAAAAGGCATATTGCCAACATCATCTCTACTTTAAGTAGGCTTTGTTGGATGAAAGAAGAGTTTGATAGCACTGATGCTGAAGTAATAGGGCTAGAACTGGTTCCTACAGAAAACACAGAAGGAATTTTGGCACTACCAGGTTGGGTTAATACTTGGGATATTTACAAAGTGTTGTTGCAGGGACATGAAAGCCATCATCTGATTGAGCACTTTTGTACTTTCCTTTATTGTAAGTTGGAGATCCTACAAACCATCTAATCTGGTTAGCCTCCTTTCAGGTAAGGATAGGCTTCCTTTGCCCTCTCTTCTACCATTTACCATGTATATACATCTTATCTTTGAGTCCTTCTCTCTCTAGCTATCCAGGCTTTATCTATCTCTTCTCCTTTTGCCTTGTACTTGATTCTAGTGTAGAACATCAACCAAGTGTACCGGTGACTTTTCTTCAAGAACTTGAGTGATCTGATTAGGAATTTTTTCTAAGGAACTTGAAAATTTGAGATACCAAATGGTTTGAACTTTAATGTGCCTATGGTTTCTAAACTTATGGCTTTTGTATTCAACTTTCAAGCACTTTCAACTTGTGGCTTGAATTTGTTTTGCAAGGTGTTATAAAACTAAGTTTCTCCGTGCCCAATATTTTCCTTTTTATTCTAGTCTACAAAGCTAGAATCAGATCAGATACATGGAATTAACATAAAATGGTGCACATACACAAAATTTTATATAGGGAATATTGTAGATGAAGCTTGCATTATATAAAACCATAGATTTTACTCTTAAATGAAGCTTAGATTATGGCACATGGGAAAGAAGCCAACCATGTAGAAAATGAACTCTAGAAAGAAAGAGAAGTAGCAAATTGCAATGTGTAAGGTGACAGTTTGAAGTTACTTTGAACCATCTAAGGTTTCACTTCTAGAGATGTTGGTTTGTCTATGAAGGGGATTTGGTAAATTTATATTAACATGCATGGCAGAGAAGAGAATCATATTCGATTAATTATATGTTCTTAAAAATGCCCATGTGAATTTGTGAAGCAGTCACTGAATTTTACATGGTACCTATCTCGTCACTCTTATGCTAAATTAGATTTCTTGAGTGCAGTTACTCTAATTTACATTGCTTGATGCAACATGCATGAAACTTGATAGAATGCAGTACTTGATATTTTATGCAAAGTAGGAATATTTCATTCATCTTAGAACATATAATACATTGAACCGGGGCCTCAGATAGCTCTCAAACCTCTCATATGCCAAAAATTATCCTGCTTCAAGCTTTCTGTGCATACTTAAGTCTGAGAACATGGGAGTTACGTTAGATTAAGCACCTTGAGAATAGGTCATATGTGTATCACTACATAGTAGTTTCAAAGGACCAAAAGGTATAATGAATATGAATCATAGAAGTCCACCACTTTCTACTACTGATCATACGTGTACAAATTCTTGCCATTAGATGCTTCTTATTGGATAAGACCAAGGCCGATGTGATCATCTAGTACCAATAGCATTGCAATGCTAGTTGAAGATAAACCCACCAAATGGGCTTATATCTTGGAGAAGACCAGCTGCGAGAATAATATTCTTCTTCAATGTCTGCATTGGCATCAATATTACATGTATTAACAAAAGAATTACTAGCATTGCAATGCTAGTTGAAGATAAACCCACCAAATGGGCTTCTATCTTGGAGAAGACCAGCTGCGAGAATAATATTCTTCTTCAATGTCTGCATTGGCATCAATATTACATGTATTAACAAAAGAATGGGATTCTGCAGCATCTCCAACTTTCTCAATAGGTCTGCCTAGTTTCGAGACGTCATTTGCACTTTTCTTCATTCTCTTCCGAGGTCTTCCTTTCTGTTCAGAATCACCATCTGTTCTCAAATGTTTAGGATCAATTTGTTCTAGAGGTACCTCTGAATCCTTCATAGTTTTCTATGCATTTTTAGGCTTTTAAGATAGCTTCCTCTCAAAATTAAATTTTCTCTTTCTAGTTCCTGCCTTTCTAGTATATAGTTCAATAACATTCTCTTTTGCTAGTGCAGAATCCTCTAAATAAGCATCACCTTCAACATTGATCCAAATATCTTTTGTTGTATTGGACATGCCCTTTCTCTTTCTATACCTATACTTACCATGCATAGGTCCTTGCTCCTATATCTTCTGCTCCAGTTGAGCATCATCCAGCAACAAGGAAACAACGTCTTCAACATGTAGTAAATCATCTTGTGCATGACCCCCCGTCACAACAAGATGTTGAACAGTATTTTTTTGACTAGCTCTGTGCAAAATTTACTCTTCGACAATCTCCTTGCAAATCAGTTTGTACACTGTGACCTCCTTCATTTGTCCAAGCTGATGTGCCCTGTTCATGGCCTATAAGTCCAAATTTGGATTCCAATTAGTTTCATAAAATATAACAGTATCAACAGCTCTGAGATTGATTCCCAAGTGCCCAGCTCTTGTGTGCAACAAAAAGACAAATGTATCTTGCTTGTTTTGGAAGTCCCTGACCATGTCACGGTGATCCATTATGGTTGAATATCCATCCAAATGAAGATATTTGTACTTCTTGTAATTCATGTAGTCCGCAAGGATATTGAGCATTTTATTCATTTGAGCAAAGAGAAGAATTCAATGGTTTTTAGCACAGAGGTGTTTTAGCAAAGCATCTAATGTCTGTAGCTTCCCAGAATTCATAAGAATTTTTGCAAGATCAAAGCTTTGCAAAGGAGGTGAAGATCTGAATATTCTATTTGTAAGCTGAAGAACTGGCTGTTCAAAGAGTAAATCCGAGTCTATTTATTTAATCAAATAATGAGGATCCTGAGGTTTTGTAGGACCACTGAACTTAGATGTATGAGAAAAACCAACACGAAGCTTTTTCATCAATGGATGATAAAGTTCTGAATTCTAATATGCAAAACCCCTGTCTGAGTAGATGACATCGATCGGGGGAGCTCGAATTGGCATAATGAATGAATAAACAGATTTTAATAGTCCAATATTATTAAGAAAACGGTCTTGATGGGAGATGACTAATCCTTCATATTATACATTTAGAGGACCAGTAGCACACTTTATTCTCCAAAAGATTGACTCTGCACGTGTTGGCAACATCAGAGATCTACTAACAGCTCTCACTTTGGCTTCTTCAATCTGATAATACTGCAAGATAGCCTTCTCACTTTCTAGGAAGCCTTCAATAATTTCATCTAAAAATCGTCGATCCCATTTCGCTAAAGAATAAAGCAACTGCTCCACAACTGAACCTGTAGCAAGAAAAGCAACCTCAGTTGGCAAGAGGTCAATCATCCGAGAAAATCCTAATGTCACAGTTTTAGCAGGAAAAGCAGATTCCCATTCTGCTTGCCATGGAAAATTTGATGAAAGAATATTTTCAGGCGAATAGACATTAAACAAGTTGTTCAAACATCTCTGCCAAAAACCCAGCACTGATCCAGAGAAGAACATGGGTAGACTATGAATACCCTCTATATAAACTAGCTTGGGAATCTTGTATGCGATGAGATTTTGATTTCCAACATAGTGTATATCTTCCGATTCACCAAAAGGTGGTGGTAAAAGAGAATTCTCAATTTTCCCAAAGTACATAAACATGCGCCCTTCATTGCTTTCAAATAACCCTTGATGATTGCATACCTTCCACAACTGGATAAAAATCTTCATAAGGTTTTCAACCTTTTTGTAGCTTATATGACCTCAGGCACTATTAAGTAATTCGGCTACAAAAATCTTATTCTTGATAGCCTGATAAAAGGCTTGGTGGCGAGAGCTCAATGTACATTTCATAGTTACTTCCTTTTTAATGGTCATTTTGGTAATCACATCTTGCTTTACTCGATGCAACATAAAAGGCTTTAGGACAACATGTAGTTGATTAAGTTGGCATTCATTCAAAGTGCATTCATGCTCTGCATGGTTTTCTATGCCTTTGGAGAAGCATTCATTGAATTTCTCATGGCTGTCAAACAATGTTGGCATGATAAAATGAAGCAGTGCCCAAAGTTCTGCCATGTTATTTTTAATGAGCATTCCAGTAAGCAAAAGGAAATTTCGATAGTTGAAACCCAAGAGCATTTTCCACCATTTAATATTTGAACTCTTAATCACTTGAGCTTCATCTAACACCATATACTGCCATTTAACTCACCTTAAGTACTTCTCATCAGTTACAACTTACAACGAGCTAGTAACTTGTGACAAGTATATGAAAACTTGCTTCCCTTCAATAAAGTCGTTTAGGATTTATATTTTTTCGAAGTACAATACATTCATTACCCCAGTAAGGGAGAGATATCAAATCAGGACAGAACCTTCCAATTTCATCAGTCAGGTGCAACCACAAGAAATGGTCCCCATATGTTCTTTCCCTCAACTAAATGAGTTAAGTATGTCATTGCCTGAATGGTCTTGCCTAAACCCATTTCATCAACTAGGATGCCATTCAATCCCTATTCATAACAATTTACAAACCATTGAAGACCCTTGAGTTGGTATTGTTTCAAAATATCAATGAAAATTTTTGGTGTTTGCATTGATGAGGTAAGAGGAATTGAGGAAGGGTTGAGAAAATCCATGTTGCTAGAACCTTCAGCCACACCTTCCAGTGTCAGGTTATCAGCTCCATGAAATTTTAAACACTCATCATCAAATGCACTTTCTCTGCTCAAAGACTGCATTCTTTGCAACTCTAATGGCTTCTTCTTTAAACGCAGTTTCTTTTGGATCTTTTTCATCCATTGGTTTCACATCAACTATGTTTTGATCCACATCTGCTTCGGCAGTAGAGGCTCCAACAACTAGCATTGAAGGTTCATTAGTTTGAGAAGTTGTTTTATTCTACATGAAATGACTATAAATCTTTGTCTGTGAAAGTAAAAAGTTTAACCTCTGTTGTTACCTTTTAGCTTCTCTAAGATCTTCCTCACACTTCAAAGCTTTTGTTGCATCCCTCTCTTCCTTTTTCCAGATTTCAGCTTGATCTTTTTCTGCTTTTTTCCATAATAGTAGTATATCTCAAGCTAATTTTCTGGTGCACATGGATGCAACCTTCATCAACTTCAAGGACCATACAGATCTAGCCTTAACCTCCTTTTGGCAATATTCCGCAATTTTTTTAGCATCATTTGATTGTTTTCTGTGATATAATGAGAAATTTTTATGGTGTTTTGGCAAGTTTCTTTTAACAATGTTGGCCCAGTTCTTTGCAATTTTCTCAGCATCCTCCCTTTCAACCATAAATAGATCTTTCGTAAGGGATGCTTCTTGGGTAGCTTGCATTTAATAATCTCATAGCTACCCCCTTTCTCCAATACCTTCACATAACAAACTTGTAATTTTCTTGTTTCAAACATAATCATCTTTTGAATGTCTAATGATTCTTGCTATGCTGGCAATGCTTCCAAATCAGAATAAAATACTTGCAGACAGAACTTTTGGCATGAGTCACATGATGATGATAGCTCTTTCAACCCGCCCTGAAGAGTCTCATACTTTGTGGAAAGTTCTCCTATTCCAGCACAAGTCTGATGTCTAATTATTTTATTAGCAGCCATCATGGAAGACAAAGATCTCAAATCTAGCCTACCCTTCAAAAAATTATCCTATATTTGAACATCTGTAAAGTTTGGCAAGTTAAGAGATGGTGCTAATTTGTCATAAAATGATGGAATTTAAAAAACAACTCCCTCTATTATCTCCAATAAACCATATGTTGATGCATGAGGACCATGTTCAGGAGCAATGTCAAGATGGTTGTAATTCCCCAGATTTTGGACCGCGTCATCTATGTGAGGACTTGAAAAAGTAGGAACATCTAATCCATATGGATTCCTCTCATCTTTTAGAACCATTTGAGAACCATGAATTAATTTCCAACTCTTCCCATTTGAGGTATGCATTGCAGTGGAGGAACCTATGTGGGCAGCAGCAGCCGCTGTTGCTTTCAACTTATTAGATTTCTTGAAATTTAGTGCATGTTCCCCAAGCATGTTTTGATAATATTCCTCTGATATGTGCTTCTCAATGTCATCATCATCTTCATCATTTCTATCTGCATCTTTCTGTGTAGATGGGTTATAACCAGCCTCTGGTTCAACATGGTACAATTTTCTTTTAAAGCCATCTCTGATGGTAAATCTGATGGCCTCTTAGCCCAACCACCATTTATTTGTGCAAGCACTATGTCATGCGCCCTTCATTCCTTTAAAATAACCCTTGAGGATTGCATACCTTCCACAACTGGATAAAAATGTTCATGAGGTTTTCAACCTTTTTGTAGTTTATATGACCTCAAGCACTATCAAATAATTCGGCTACAAAAATCTTGTTCTTGATAGCCTGATAAAAGGCTTGGTGGCGAGAGCTCAATGAACAGTTCATAGTTACTTCCTTTTTATTTCTCATTTTGGTGATCACATCTTTTTTTACTCGACGCAACATAAAAGGATTTAGGACAACACGTAGTTGATTAAGTTGGTGTTCATTCAAAGTGCATCCATGCTTTGCATGGTTTTCTATGCCTTTGGAGAACCATTCATTGAATTTCTCATGGCTATCAAACAATGTTGTCATGATAAAATGAAGAAGTGCCCAAAGTTCTGCCATGTTATTTTGAATGAGCATTTAGTAAGAAAAAGGTGATTTCGATTGTTGAAACCCAAAAGCATTTTCCACCGTTTACTGTTTGATCTCTTAATCACTTGAGCTTCATCTAAAACCATATACTGCCATTTAACTCGCCTTAATTACTTCTCATCAATTACAACTTACAAGGAGCCGGTAACCTATGACAAGTATATGAAAACCTGCTTCCCTTCAATAGAGTCGTTTAGGATTTATATTTTTTCGAAGTACAATCCATTCATTACCCCAGTAAGTGAGAGATATCAAATCAAGAGAGAACCTTCCAATTTCATCAGTCAGGTGCAACCACAAGAAATGGTCCCCATATGTTTTTTCCTCAACTAAATGAGTTAAGAATGACATTGCTTGAATGGTCTTGCCTAAACCCATTTCATCAGCTAGGATGCCATTCAGTCCCTGTTCATAACAATTTACAAACCATTGAAGACCCTTGAGTTGGTACTGTTTCAGAATACCAGTGAACATTTTTGGTGTTTTCATTGATCAAGTAAGAGGCATTGAGGAAGTTTGAGCAAATCCATGTTTCTAGAACCTTCAACCACGCCTTCTAGTGTCAAGTTGTCAGCTCCACGAAATTTTAAACACTCGTCATAAAATGCACTTTCTTTGTTCAGTGACTGCATTCTTTGCAACTCTAATGGATTCTTCTTTAAATGCATTTTCTTTTGGATCTTCTTCCTCCATTGGTTTCACATCATATATGTTTTGATCCACATCTGCTTCGGCAGTAGAGGCTCCAACAACTAGCATCGAAGGTTCAATAGGTTGAGAAGTTGTTTTATTCTGCATGAAATGACTGTAAATCTTTGTCTGTGAAAGTAAAAAGTTTAGCCTCTGTTGTTACCTTTTAGCTTCTCTAGGATCTTCCTCACACTTCAAAGCTTCCGTTGCATACCTCTCTTCCTTTTTCTAGATTTCATCATGTTCTTTGTCTGCTTTTTTCCAGAATAGCAGTATATCTCGAGCTAATTTTCTAGTGCACATTGAAGCAACCATCATCAACTTTGAGGACCATTTAGATCTAGCCTTAACCTCCTTTTGGCAATATTCTGCAAATTTTTTAGCATCATTTGATTTTTTTCTGTGATATAATGAGAAATTTTTATGGTATTTTGGCAAGTTTCTTTTGACAATGTTGGCCGAGTTCTTTGCAATTTTCTTATCATCCTCCCTTTCAACCATAAATGGATATTTTTGTACTGGATGCTTCTTGGGTAGCTTGTATTTAATAATCTCATATCTACCCCCTTTCTCCAATACCTTCACATAAAAAACTTGTAATTTTCATGTTTCAGACATAATCATCCTTTGAATGTCTAATGATTCTTGCTATGCTAGCAATGCTTCCAAATTAGAATCAGATACTTCGAGACAGAAATTTTGGCTTGAGTGACATGATGATGATAACGCTTTTAACCCACCCTGAAGAGTCTCATACTTTGTGGAAGGTTCTCCCATTCTAGCACAGTTTTGATGTCTAATCCTTTTATTAGCATCCATCATGGAAGGCAAAGAACTCAAATCTAGCCTACCCTTCAAAAAAATCTCCTCTATTTGAACATCTGTAAAGTTTGGCAAGTTAAGAGATGGTGCTAATTTGTCATAAAATGGTAGAATTTTAAAAACAACCCCCTCTTCTATCTCCAATAAACCATATGTTGATACATGAGGACCATGTTCAGGAGCAATGTTAATATGGTTGTAATTCCCCAGATTTTGGACCGCATCATTTATGTGAGGACCTGACAAAGTAGGAACGTCTAATCCATGTGGATTCCTCTCATATTTTAGAATCATTTGAGAACCATGTATTAATTTGCAACTATTCCCATTTGAAGTATGCTTGGCAGTGGAGGAACCTATGCGGGCAACAACAACCACTGCTACTTTCAACTTATTAGATTCTTGAAATTTAGTGCATGTTCCCCAAGCATGTTTCGATAATATTCCTCTGATATGTGCTTCTCAAAGTCATCATCATCTTCATCATTTCTATCTGCATATTTCTGTGCAGATGAGTTATAACCAACCTCTGGTTCAACATGGTAAAATTTTATTTTTAAAGCCATCTCTAATGGTAAATCTGATGGCCTCTTAGCCCAACCACCATTTATTTGTGCAAGCACTGTGTCATGCGCCCTTCATTCCTTTAAAATAACCCTTGATGATTTCATACCTTCCACAACTGGATAAAAATGTTCGCAAAGTTTTCAACCTTTCTATAGTTTATATGACCTCAAGAACTATCATGTAATTCAGCTACAAAAATCTTTTTCTTGATAGCTTGATAAAAGGCTTGGTGGTGAGAGCTCAATGTAGAGTTCATAGTTAATTCCTTTTTATTGATCATTTTTGTGATCACATCTTTCTTTACTCGACACAAAATAAAAGGCTTTAGGACAACATGTAGTTGATTAAGTTGGCATTCATTCAAAGTGCATGCATGCTCTGCATGGTTTTCTATGCCTTTGGAGAACCATTCATTGAATTGCTCATGGCTAACAAATAATGTTGGCATGATAAAATGAAGCATTGCCCAAAGTTCTGCCATGTTATTTTGACTGAGCATTCCAGTAGGCAAAAGGCGATTTCGATAGTTGAAATCCAAGAGCATTTTCCACCGTTTACTGTTTGAACTCTTAATCACTTGAGCTTCATCTAAAACCATATGCTGCCATTTAACTCACCTTAAGTACTTCTCATCAATTACAACTAACAAGGAGTTGTTAACTTGTGACAAGTATATGAAAAATTTCTTCCCTTCAATAAAGTCGTTTAGGATTTATCTTTTTTCGAAGTACAATCCATTAATTACCCCCGTAAGTGAGAGATATCAAATCAGGACAGAACCTTCCAATTTCATCAGTCAAGTGCAACCACAAGAAATGGTCCCCATATGTTCTTTTCCTCAACTAAATGAGTTAAGAATGCCATTGCTTGAATGGTCTTGCCTAAACCCATTTCATCAACTAGGATGCCATTCAGTCCCTGTTCATAACAATTTACAAACCATTGAAGACCCTTGAGTTGGTAATGTTTCAGAATACCAGTGAACATTTTTGGTGTTTTCATGGATGAGGTAAGAAGCATTGAGGAAGGGTTTAGCATATCCATGTTGCTAGAACCTTCAGCGACACCTTAAAGTGTCAGGCTATCAACTCCACGAAATTTTAAACAATCATCATCAAATGCAATTTCTCTGTTCAGAGACTGCATTCTTTGAAACTATATTGGCTTCTTCTTTAAATGTAGTTTCTTTTGGATCTTCTTCCTCCATTGGTTTCACATCATCTATGTTTTGATTCACATCTGATTTGGCAGTAGAGGCTCCAACAACTAGCATTGAAGGTTCAGTAGGTTGAGAAGCTGTTTTATTCTGCATGAAATCACTGTAAATATTTGTCTGTGAAAGTAAAAATTTTAGCCTCTGTTTGTTACCTTTTAGCTTCTCTAAGATCTTCCTCACGCTTCAAAGCTTATGTTGCATCCCTCTCTTCCTTTTTTCTAGATTTTAGCCTGTTCTTTGTCTGCTTTTTTCCAGAATAGCAGTATATCTCAAGTTAATTTTCTGGTGCACATTGATGCAACCTTCATCAACTTCGAGGACTATGCAAATCTAGCCTTAATCTCCTTTTGGCAATATTCTGCTAATTTTTTAGCATCATTTGATTGTTTTTTGTGATATAATGAGAAATTTTTGTGGTGTTTTGGCAAGTTTATTTTGACAATGTTGGCCCAGTTCTTTGCAATTTTCTCAGCATCCTCCCTTTCAACCATAAATAGATCTTTTTGTACGAGATGCTTCTTGGGTAGCTTGCATTTAATAATCTCATAGCTACCCCCTTTCTCCAATACCTTCACATAACAAACTTGTAATTTGCTTGTTTCAGACATAATCGTCCTTTGAATGTCTAATGGTTCTTGCTATGCTGACAATTGTTCCAAATCAGAATCAAATACTTGTAGACATAACTTTAGGGTTGAGTCACATGATGATGATAACGCTTTCAACCCGCCCTGAAGTGTCTCATACTTTGTGGAAGGTTCTCCCATTCCAACACAGTTCTGATGTCTAATCCTTTTATTAGTAGCCATCATGGAAGACAAAGATCTCAAATCTAGCCTACCCTTCAAAAAATTATCCTCTATTTGAACATTTGTAAAGGTTGGCAAATTAAGATATGGTGCTAATTTTTCATAAATTGGTGGAATTTTAAAACAAACTCCCTCTTCTATCTCCAATAAACCATATGTTGATGCATGAGGATCATGTTTAGGATCAATGTCAAGATGGTTGTAATTCCCCAGATTTTGGACCGCATCATCTATGTGAGGACTTGGTAAAGTAGGAACGTCTAATCCATGTGGATTCCTCTCATCTTTTAGAACCATTTAAGAACCATGAATTAATTTATAACACTTCCCATTTGAAGTATGCTTTGCAGTGGAGGAACCTATGCGGGCAGCAGTAGCCGCTGCTACTTTCAACTTATTGGATTTCTTGAAATTTAGTGCATGTTCTCCAAGCATGTTTCGATAATATTCCTATGATATGTGCTTCTCAAAGTCATCATCATCTTCATCATTTATATCTGCATATTTCCGTGCAAATGAGTTACAACCAGCCTCTAGTTCAACATGTTAGAATTTTCTTTTTAAAGCCATCTCCGATGGTAAATCTCATGGCCTCTTAACCCAACCACCATTTATTTGTGCAAGCACTGTGTCACAACCTTTAATTCCATTAATGTCGACTTGACTATTGCTGGTGTAAATATCTGTATCATCATCATCATCTTGTGGTACTTGATAATTCCATATAGGATCTAGGTTAAAGAGTTCTGAATATGAACAATTATTTTTAGTCAGATGGTATACATTGTTATAAGGCAACTTGTGCTCCATCCTAATATTGGAACAGAAGAAACTGATATCACCTACATGAGTAGTGATTAGACTTGTAGCCTTTGATAGGGCGCCTACATGATAATTTGTCAACGAAACCCTCAAAAATTCAGTGGCAGGGGGTGTGTATTTTATTTGGGAATCGAACCGTCAACCAGCGGGTAATCAATACCCGAGGTGTCTTGTGGCTCCTTACGCTAGAATAAACCTATGAAGCGTATGAGAATGGTGGATAAATCTAGGTTTTGAGGATATGCAGGGGGTTTGGACTAGGCCATATCTTCTTCTACCATATTTCCAATGCTATGCCGCTTGCTTGCTTCCTGTTTATTCAGAGTTACCACTTACCCTGTGTGAACGCCGACTTTGTTAAACGGGATCATCGTTGTTCTTATTTCCTTTTTTTTCTTTCCTGTATATTTGTTTTGGTCATTAACCCACAATACTTGATATTTAGTATTTAGCATTTACAAAATCTACTACTTTCTTGAACATATGCCAAATTTTAAAAATTGATTTAGCATTGCTTGATTGACATGCCTAAATTGTTAGCTTTCAGTGTTGAATGAATTAAAATATCTTCCTTATGAATTCAAATTGGGACCACCCTTTAAAAGGCTGCTCAACTATTGTAAACTATACAACCAATCCTCGTTAACATGTACAACTTCATATCTGGGCCAAAATGTGGAGAGGGATCTTCAATTAGGGTAACCTCTGAATTGGAAGACATGAGTTGCTTATTTATATCATGGTACAAGTTTTCGATTCAAAGAGATTAGTTTTCAAAATTTTATATCCTAGTGGAGAGCACAGTCAAAAGACATGGACCTAGGAAACATTGGACAAAGTCTAAAAAAAATACTGATTTGGATTTACCCAATAGAAAATTGGCATAAAACTCCACAATTAAAATAGATTCTAAAATAGTGGCTTGCCTAGTTGGTAAAAGTGAGGTGCTAAAATTTCCCATATTAGTGTTCAAGCTTCTTTGATGACAAAATTGTGTTTGTGCTTATGGATGCAACAACACAAAAAAAAATGGTTGAAGCCAAATGCAAGTTTTGAGCATCTTTTGGCAGAATGAATGCCCCTCACTCACAATTCTTAGTGGATACCATTCGTTCTGATTTGTCTCGCTTATCTAGCCACATTGTGGTAAGAGGAGGCTAGTTCAAACTCTCTCTTTGAGACATACAAAAAGGGAAAATTTGTCAAAATATGTCAGAGCAATCATCTCTATCAAACTTCCTTTTCAAAATCCTGGGCAAGCTTGTTGACTAGCTTATGTAAACATAATTTAGCTCATTGCATCTTGGTCGAACTTAGAAAAATTTGACTAGATTTTGCCCAAACTCAAACAAATCATACATTTATAAACAAATTTGGGAAATCTTATGGTAGGAGTCACCATAATCTCATTTGTGACTCCTCCATCACCAATGAGCTTATGATGATGGTCATATATGCAAAAACTTGTTAATGTGTGTTTTCAAGGTATAATTATATACTGTATAAATTAAACAAAAAAATAAAAAATTCTTCACATTAAAGTGTAGGACTCACCAATTGAATACTCTGGATATGGAGATCCATGTCCTTTTAGACTTTGAGTTAAACATAATAATATGCCTATTTATTGGTGTTCAATCTTTCCCCGTGATGAACATGTTTTGCAAGGACTTAGTTATAATGGTTGAACCAAACCGCGACATCAAAGAGAGACAACATGCACAATTATGTTTGGTTAGAGAGTGAGTCATAAGCTTAGTGACATTTTGTATGTTGTTGGTTGTTTTAGCATATAAAATTTGTCTTAGTTGAACTTCATTGTTTACTGGTAATAACCACCAATGTTAACATAGAGAATCAAATGAAATTTAAGATGATTCCATTGAAAACTAAAAGATTTGTGCCCATGGGAGTGTCGTCTAGAGGCAAGCAGTGAGGTGATTGGGCTTTGTATTTACATGGATACCTGGGTTCAAAACTCTCAAAGTGTATTTTTGTATTATGTAGTTCTTTTTTCTTTGAGGTTCTTGTCTTCACACCCTTTTGTCGGTTGAAGTACTTGTGGTAGGACATAGTTATCATTGAGAGGTAAAGAGTGCTTTCCTTGTATCAATGCAATTGCATATTTTGAAAGTCATGCTTGGTGTGGATTTGGAAGTGTCTGAAAGTCCCTTGGATATTTTGTTGTTGTAATGAATATTAACCAAATTTTGTGCTTTACAATTTTAACATCTGTTTAGTTGTTACATTTAAAAATCATTGTTATTGACCGTTGTATTTTGACATCTTGAATTAAATTAATAACGAGAAGCACTCCCAATTAGTTTTCTACACTCCATAACTAGTTGAATTCAAGCATGTAGCTCATTATTCATAATTGCATCATATGTACTGACTATTTTTTACTTTTTGGCATGCAAATCAACCTTTTAGAGGAATAATTTTATGCTGCCACAACATATTTACATGATTCACAAGGTGAGAAATCAATCTTTGGTATAATTGAAAATTTTAGGTTTGATAATTATAGATCATTTATAGGCTATAAATGTCTTCAAAGTTTCACTTCTGATTGAGTATTCAACTTAACATAGAGTATCTTATACGTAACTAATTTTCCCTCCACCTACTTTTCATACGCGTAGTCTAAAAAGGCCGCGTTTTCGCCCAGAATCCGGTAATGATTTTCAGAAAATCCGGTAAAGATTTGTCCAGAATCTTGTTTACAATTGTTAAACTTTAGTATTTCAAGTGCCCTAAGGGTTTTTTATAGTGCTGAATCCATTTCCAGCATCAAAAATGGATTCCAAACACTCCAAGCACATGATTTTTTGGGTTTTAATTGGCCGAATTCTGGCAGTTTTCTGCCGTTCGGGCTATTTCACGGCCTCGGTAGACAACTCCCTTTTCATAACTTTCGTAACCATTAGGTAGGGACTTGCAACTTCGATGGTATTTTGCTTCTTTATTAAAAGATATGCCAAGACTTTACAAATTTTTATAATTGATTGAAAGTTGTAAAATTTACAATTTATAGAGTTGCAAGGTATAATATTTTAAATATTAATCTTTTAAAGGGTGCTAGCTCAATGGAAGAGCACCTGCTTTACAAGTAGGAGGTTGGTGGTTCGATTCCATCGTGCCCTAATATTCATATAGAATGGTAACGATCAATTTTTGGTGACATAGGCTCTTTTGAACCTCACCAATGAACCTATAGTGACATTTTTCGACCCTCACCAAAATATGAAATGGTGACGGTCAATGATCACCACCATGTATATATGCATCAATAGTGATGGTCATGAAAGGTCCATCACCATAAATTATTGTTGGTCATATGAAATGGTGACTGTCAATGAACATCACCATATATATGCATTAATAGTGATGGTCATAAAAGGTCCATCACAATAAATCGTTGTTATTCATATGCAATGGTGACGGTCACTATCCGTCATTATAATCATTATTCGTGACGAACCTTGAATGTCACTACAACACTTATATTTTTGGCAACACCACATTTGGTGACGTTCAACTTTTTGGTGATGGAGGCTAATGTTCGTCACCATTGCTCACATGAAATGGTGACGACCACTATCCGTCATTATAAATCATTATTAGTGACGAACTTTGAATGTCACCACAACACCTATACTTTTGGCGATGCCACCTTTGGTGACGTTCAATTTTTGGTGACAGATACTCTTTTGACCGTCACCAATGAGTTTATGGTGACATTTTTTGACCCTCACCAATGTCCTTTTTTCTTATAGTGATACTGTAGTGGTCGAGGCAAAACCCCTGACAGAGGGGGAAGGCCAGAGAAATCAGTTCACAATACCTACAATAAACAAAGTAAATGAACCCACGAAAGTGTAGCTCTTGAAGGGTTTAGCTCAACAACCAGTAAACACACACAGTGACATAAGGGGGAGCCCGTGACTACCCAGTCCCAGGGCCATAATAGGTTGAGAGCCTCCCCCCCCGACAGAGGGGGAAGGCTAGAGAAATCAATTCACAGTACCTGCAATAAACAAAGTAACCGAACCCACGGAAGTGTGTCTCTTGAAGGGTGTAGCTCAACAACCAATCAACACACATAGTGACACAAGGGGGAGCCCCCGACTACCTAGTCCCAGGGCTGGAATAGGTTGAGAGCCTTCCTCCCCCTATGATTCACATATGAAAACACCCCTGCCCCCAGGCGAAAAATAAATAATATCCTTGACCTTCATCTTTAGCCGAAAACTAGGCCACCAGGAGCACGTAATAAGGCTCGGGATGACACCGTCCCACCTACAAAAGCTAAGAGAAATTACCGGAAAGAACCAGAACACAGGACAAGCCTAGGTAGACTCCGACTGAACACCCCAATTATGAGAACGAACATTGAAACCTACTTCAACAAATACCTTACCCTGAACTGTAGGCGTGAGCTCTGGAAGCTTCAGAAACTTTATATTCCACAAAAGAAAACTGAAGGCATGGAGACGTATCGACACCTTGGTTGCACGCATTCTGGGATCCTAGGGGCAATCCAACAAACCAATATCGACCCAAACCAATTGAGCCCAGGTGTCCACATTGTTTCTCACCCAAGGCCTTGACCTCGGCAAGGCGTCATGGAACCCAACACTAGCACCTATGTTCTCCGCTCTGTCCAAATTCATCTCTCAAACAACCAAATTGGAGAAACTTTCACAGTGGCCCATGAAATTAACAACGAAGTGTGTGAGTAGTCTCAACACTCGCCTGCATTGCAGACTGGGGCATCACATAATGGCCCAATGAATGTGTGCATGGAGGTCGGATGAGCCCCAGTGGGTGCTTAGAAGAGAGGTGGTAGCCATGAGGGTCACCCCCATTGGGGGTAAAATCTTGTAATGTTAGAATTAAATGGTTCTTGGAATAGATTTTGAAGTAAATCACTCCTTCTCCTTTATTTTTCAAGAAATTACTATCCTTTGAGCCTTATTACTTTCTTGTGTCTCATGTGATTTTGATGTTCTTCCTATGTTTTTCATAATTTGGAAGAATTTTTTTATCCCCCTTGCTAAATAAATAACTTAGCTTTTCAAACTCCACTCCAACTTCTCTTGTTCCAACAATTTTCTTTTTATTCCCTCTAATAATTTTGATTTTGAGTTCTCTTCTTTTGTAGAAATGTAGTATGAGTTTCTTTTAAATAGTAAAAGGATTTGTTCTTATGTGTCTAAAAGATCCCTTTAAGATTTTAGGGCCTTTTCCTTTGCCCGGGTTGTCACTATTTCATTTAATTTTTTCATATTCTCTATAAACTATACATTAATGTCTCTCTTGTATTTGACTCAAACCTCATTTAGTTTTGGATAGCCATACCTCTAAACCATTCTTCTTCCAACTCAGAATTACTAAATTTGAAAGGTCGTAAAGGTTTATTGTCTTTTATTTTATTTTTATTTTATTATATCTTTTTTATATTGATAACAAATGGGAAGATGGTTTAAATCTCCTCCTTCTCCTACCCAAGTTTTTAATATACACGTTTCCTCCAAAATATTTTTTTGCTATCAAAATTTCTCATAAAAAATTTACTTGGAAAAATAATGAGTACAAAAAATATTCTTGAAGTATTAGGGAAGGAGTTCCTAAAAGGTTGGACATGTGTCTTATAACAATTTTTTGTTGTTGCATGCAATGTGTAAATTGAAAAGTTAGGTAGGAGAAAGAAGAGTTTTAGATCATCTTTCCATTTTTTTTTAATAAAGTCGATTATGATATATTCATTCGAAAAGAGATAAACTCTGAGATACAAAATATTTAAGCAGATTAGGAAGGAGGATAAAACAAAATTCCTTGATCTTTTGATTCCTGCTTTTACATACAGCTTGAAAATTACTAACTTTCCTACTACACTTAGTTTGTAAATTCTAACACACTGTTGCAATAAAAGAGTACATTTACTATTCATTATTAACTAAGAAGAGATTCAAAAATAGATGTTGGAAGTGCATTCTAGTTGTGAAGAATAGGTATTGATATGTTATGAGACAAAGACAAGAGTTTCCTCTCCTTTCATTCTTTGTTGATATAATTCTCACCCTTCTATTGGAACCCACTGCAACGGTCATTTGAGTTTGAGTTCTCCCCGAACTTGTTTCCCACCATTTCCTGCAGAGACTGTAGGGCATGCTCAATATGAGCGTAACATTCATTGAGTTTGTCAATGGATTTTATGTGCTCAGATCATTGATAGTTAAGGAACCTGATTTCAAATGAGCATCGATCCTTCCATTGTTTATGCAAAAACTTGATCTGTTCCAACACAACTATGACATACTTGTAGTGATGAAAACCCTAATTCGGATCCATTGGTAGAGGATCAGTGACTTGGAAAGCTAAAAAAAAATAAGAGAAGGGAGTGGAGAAAGGGTGAAGCATGGAAATGAGGGGAAGATAAGGGAAGGCTCGTTGCAGGGGAGCGAAGAGATGAGGATAGGAGTCCCACTGCAAGGAGGAGGAAAGATAGAAGGGAGGCAACACAAAGCTATAGGGGGATGAGATACCGAGAGAAAATCGATGCAAAGGGAGAAACATAGAGAATATAAAGAAATAAGGTGCCCAAAAAGGAGCCCGTGAGCCCAGCTAAGCATCACACATAGAAAATCGACCTGCATAAAATACAGGGGAAGCAAATTCAAGGCGGGTCTCTTTTCAGCTTGGGAGAAGGAGCTTTGACAGAGAGAGATTTCATTGGGATTTCGAGAATGATAGGCCTTATAATAGAGATGATTGATTTTGGATTTTTTAGAGGTCTAGTTGTGCATGTGAAGGGATGAGAGATTATGGAATGAATTTTAGAAAGATTTTCTTATTGATTATGACCTCTCCTTGGGGCCTAGTACAATCTTTATTTGCAAGATCATAAGCTCTTATATTGTTTTCTCTTAAAACATGATAAAATGAGACTCCTACAAGATTTTTCAAATGATGTTGTATTCCTGGAAATAATTTGGGGTAGGTCAACATTCTTGGATTTCATTTTCTTGACCATGTATTGGATAAGAATATTTGAGTCACCAAACATGATTGGATTCATATAATTTCCATTGCTAAGGATCAGAGTTCCCAACAAAAAATCTTAGGTTTTCGCCCTATTATTTGATTCAATACCTAGACCCCACTCGAATGTAACAAAATTTGATCCCAAATGAGAGATAATAATGCCTCTAGCTCCAACAAAACTGGTATTTGATTTGAGGCGCCATAAAAGAAAAGGCACGTACTTTTGAGATGTTTTAACCAAATTGAGAAATCCTACTCTTTCAACTGAACTTTCCGTTTATCAGATCTGAAGGGAGTTATTCTGGGAAGACAAACCAAGCTTGTCGAGTGGCCCAAAACAAATTTGAGCAAAAGTATTTCTTCCTCTTGAAGGAGCTTGTCATCCATTTTTTTGTCCCTTTTGATAGGATGAATTCCATTGAAAGGCTCCAGATTTTGGCCAATTTTTTTTCGAATTTTAGGCCTTATACTTTGAAATATGCACTTGTTTCTTACTAACCGGATCTACCAACATAAGAATGAAGGAAGGCAAGTCTAGAATCTCTTCAACATGCTCTTATTTTTAGCATAGGGGTAGCTATAATTCCACTTAGCAAAAAACTCATATAAACTAAGATTGGAGTTGATAAGGACGTCAAGAGGGTTGGATAGGGTTTGCCAACATTTAACAGAGAATCCAGAAGAGATAAATAAGTGATGCATAGATTCCTCTGCTTTATAACTTAAGGAAAAGATGGAGGGACCTTGAATACCTCTTCTTTTAAGATTATTTGATGTAAGTATTTTCACTTTAAGCACAGTCCATATAAAAACTTTGATTTTAGGGAGGCTCTCAGTTTTCCATAATAACTTCCAGAGAGGGAAAAAAAGTTGTTGATGATCTTCCTGTAGTTTCCCATACCTAAACTTAACTGAATATTCACGACTTGTTGGATTTTGTTTAAATTTATCTTGTTGTCTGAAGCTAATTGGAGATGCTCCCTTGAGATGGAGTAGAAGCGGGTTCCATCATTGAAGAATCTCGGGGGGAATACTAGGGGACTCCAACCATCCCAAGAAATATCATGTTGATTCCAAGAAGAAAATTTATCAAGAGTTAAGATGCCTCTACTTCTCATCTAAGTCTTGAGAGGTATAATACCTTCAAGTTCATAGAAAGAGGGATTTCCCATGATGCTATTAATCCAAATATTTATGTCATGCCCTCCTTCAGGGATTCTAGAGGTGTTGCCTTTGATTAAAGGCAATTTTTTTTTGTAAAGTTTCCATATTTGAGATCAAGGTTTGGTGGGTAGCTGTGAGGAGATAATATGTTGCTGGGAATAATTGATATATTTGATTTTGAGCACTTGTTTCCACCAAGAAGTATCAGCTGAGATAAATCTCCATATGATTTTTTCTCCCAGAGCTATATTCATCATTCTGCAGAGTCAAATAGAAGTTCCTACCTTCTCATAGGGGGTTTTAACTTATTTCCAATTGACCAAGCTAAATTTCTCAGCCTCTGTTTTGCCTCCCTATCATAGAAAGTTTCTTATAATTAATTCAATTTTATTTTGGATTCCAGTTGGAGCTTGAATAATTGTGAATTGATATAATGGGAGGGATGAAAGGATTGATTTAACTAGAGTTATTCTCCTAGCGAAATTGAGCCATGGAATTCCCAAATTATGCATTTTCTTCTTCATTTTGTCTATTGTGGCACACTAGACCTCGACATTCATGACATCTTTTTAGATTGGTAAGCCTAAATGTATGAGACCAATTTGATTTTAAGGGGATACCAAAAATTTGGGAGATATGCTGAAGAGTTATAATTGGGGAATTCCATCCAAATATACTACTCTTTGAATTATTTAGAAGACCTCCCGAGGCCTCCAAAAAATGATCGAGAATGACTTTGAATATTCTACAACAATGCAAGAGGATCCACCCATGAACAATGTATCATCAAAAAGTTGAGAATGATTCATACTCTTGATTCCTCTACTGAATTGGATCCCAGTGATAAGACCGTACTGCCTATTGTGTTCAAGCTTCCTTCTTAGAGAATCAACCATTATAATATAGAGGAAGGGAGAAATAGGACAACCTTGCCTAAGGCCTCTAGAGATTTGAAAAAGAAAACCTGGCCTTCCATTAATTAAGGGGGCTATCCAAGGCCCTCAGATACAAGATTTTATAAGGTCATTGAAGTCATAGGCAAAACCAAAATTTTGGAGGACAAATATGAGGAAGGGATGGCTAACTCTATCAAAGGAATTGGCCATGTCAAGCTTCAAGATGAAACCCTGCTCTTTTATGAATAGAATAGAATGGATAGCTTCTTGAACCAGTAGAATATTGTCAATTATTTGTCTATTTGGAACAAAGCCTTCTTGATTTTCAAAATCAAGAAAGGGTGGAGGAGTTTGAGTCTATTTGCTAAAGTATTAGTTATGATCTTGTAATATGAATTGCACAAGGATATTGGTCTAAATTGATGAAAAGAGGAGGGTCTTGTTTCTTTAGGAATAAGGGCCAAGAAAGTAGAGCCGTTATTGCCTACGATTTTTTACTTTCGGAAAACCCAATGAATCATATTTAGAAGGTATTTTTTTATGAGCTCCAAGAATGAGCGATAAAAGGTAATAAAGAAACCATCTGGCCCTGGAGCTTTATCAGGGTGAAGGTTCCATATTGCGGTTTGGAGTTCCTCTTCTTCTACAGGCTTAGTTAAAGCAGCATTAGCCTCATCCAAGACTAAATTTGGGATATGTCTAATGAAATATTTTTGTCACTAACTTGTATCCATAAATTTATGGATTTTAATCTCTAGGTTTCCTCCTCTCTTCTATTTGTCTTATAGATTTCCCAATAGATGTCTTTTTCTTTCAATTGCATTTATTTTGTAACATCTCCAACTTTCATACTTTCCTGGACTTGATCTAACTTCGATTGAAGCTTGAGTTTCTTTTGTTTTGGCTCTTTGTAGTGATACCTGGCCCACTGTTTTAGTTCAATCCTGAATTTCTTTAACTTAGTTTCCCAGATGTAGCTTGGAGATCCATTAATGCTTAGTTTCCATGTATAAGTCACCAACTTCGTGACCTCTTCGATGGAAGACACAAAGGATTATATTGGAAAGGAAGTGGCCCCAAGTTTTCACTTTCACCAAATATGAGAGAGATGAGATTATGATCAGAAGCCATGGAAGAAATAATTTTTGAGGTCACAAGAATAATGCCAGAAATAAGGTTGACTTGAATTAGAAACCTGTCCAATATTTCTTTATATTTTCTAGACCTGTTCTTCTATTGCTCCAAGTAAATTTTCCATTCTTAGGGATGATATCCATTAGATTTTTTGCTTCTATATGCTCTCAAGCTTGTCTCTGAATGGATCTGGTCGGAAGCTACCTCCACGCTTTTCTTCTACGTTCAATATCAAATTGAGATCATCTCCAATTATTATTTTTCTATAGATTTATGAGTCTACCTAATCAGCTAAGGATTGCCAACATTGGTCCTTATCTCTATAATAAGAGGGTGCATAGAGGTTGAAGATGATGATTTGATTCCTAGATATTTTGTTTCTAATTTTTGTTTTGATCTAATGATGTTCCTTCATCAAACAAATTAGTTCCCAAGAGGAGTGTTTCCACATTGTACAAATACCTCCAAAAACTCCTCTTGTGTTTATTGCTATTCCTTCCAAATGTATTTTTTTGGATTATTTGATTCATTTCTTATTCTGTTGACTTGGTCTCCTGAAGTAGAAGAATATCAAAGCATTATGTTCTCACAAGATCTATTGTTGCATTTACTTTCGAGGGGTGCCCAAGGCCTCTACAATTCCAGGAGACCAGATTCATTATTTACTATGAGATGGAGTTGAGGAACCTTTCCCTCTCACTGTCTGATTTGATTTTTCCTTATATCCCACTCCTTTTTCAATATAGGTTTCCATTGTTTGATGAGTTCCCATGGCAAGGTATTTTTTTGTTGCTTCATCTCTTATTTCCTTGTTTGTTTTCCTTCTATATTTTTTGTGGTTTTAGGGGGGAGTAAGAGATTATTTGGATTGGTTTCTAGTGAGAATCCTTTCAAAGGAGGGAATAAGAGGGCTCGAAGGAGGACCAGGGGAGGCTAGATGGGGGAACGGGGGAGGGAGAAGGGAAGGAGCGGGAGGAGAGTAAGGGGGAGAAGAAGTAGAAGGTTAAGGGATGAGAGGCACTACATCCTCACTTGCAGAGGGAAATTCAGGAGGAAGGGCCAAGGAGGCAAAAGGATTGGCGTTTGAAGGTTAGGAGAATGAAGAGGAGTACCTCGAGGAGAAGGTTCATAGGAGGATGGGATAGAGTTCTTTGAAGGTTTGTTTCCAGATGTTTTGTGTTTGACAGGTTCTCATTGAGTTTCTCGTGTTTAAACTATTTCGTTTGCTTCTCTCTTTGTACATCTATTTGAAAAATGTCCATATTCATAACATACCTTGCATTTGAAGGGTAGTTGCTCGTAGTCCAATTGTTGTATATGAGCCCAATTCTCAACCTTGATCTTCACAACTTTTGATAATCCTTTTCCTAGGTCAACTTCCACACAGATTTGAGCACAAGCATGCATTTTTTTCTTTTGGCTCACTTCTATCAATGTATTTTCCAAAGGCATTGGAAATAACTTTTACAGAGTCATCTCCCCAATAGTGAAGGGGTAGATGAGGAAGACGGACCCAAACCGGAACTGCGTTGGGGACATCAAGTTAAGGATCAGAATCTGGAGTCCATATATTAAGGTACGGTCCTTTGATGTCCATGAAGTAAGGTTCATTTCTAAAGATGACGCCTTGATCTTCCATGGATTTAAAGTAGAAAGTGAAGTAACCCATTCCACAAAAATGAATAGAGATTTGACCTCGAGTTTTGACAGCCCAATTCCTTTCCACCCACTTCTGCACTGTCTTTGGAGAGGGCAAGAGGCCCGTGAACTATCCAATAAGACCTTTCTCAGCCAGAGAAAGAGCTACTCTGCGAGGCATTGAGGGAGGAAAACCAATTTCTGGTATGTCTTCCATTCTCTTAACGAACTTGGAGACTGAGGGCCACTCATGGAGGGAACCAAGGGAGGAAATGAGGCTTGAGAAAGCCAAAGCGGAAACATCAAAAGGGGTTGCTTGAGCAGGTGAGCCCCCTTTGGATCAGACTCTAGAGGGGCCATCAGGGGATGGAGTAGAGGGGAGACTTAGGTCACAAAAACTCAGAGGGAGGGCGCGACGTGGGAGGGCGCAACGTGGGAGAGCGCAATCACATCTATCGTCATGTATATAATTGTTACCAATCATCTATCATCTCGTGTATTATTGCTACCAATCTTTCCATCTTATTGTAAATAAAAAATAACACATATTGTTTAAAATTACCCACATTTATATTTTAAAATAGAAAATGTTATGAACGCAATACTTAACATAGTATGATAAACCAACATAGTTTAAATTATGACCATAATGTACACCAAATAAGAACGTGAAACACACTATAGTTTAAATTATGACCATAATGTACACCAAATACGATCGTGAAAGACAATTTTGAAAGTGATAATAATGGTGAATTGCAAAACAACTATGAAATTCCTCTTTAAATAACCCACTTACATGCATATAATCAAATAAGAAGTCCATGCATTGAATAGTAATTATATTGACCTCTACATATAGATACGCTCATATAGATATTGTCATTCATTGTACACATCCTTTTCACATTTGATGGAAGAACCCTATTACATATACATGTCCATTTAATCTCATGAAGTCATATATATATATTTTGAAGTAGTAGTTTAACTATTTTTTTTAGTATTTTCTCTCTCTAATTTTAATAAAAAATGATAATTTTAAAACTTGAGTTTAAGTTGTTTAATATGTAGAATTTTAGTGCCCTGTTTTTTAGGGGCTTAATCCATTTATGTATTCAAAAATGTATTTTAAACAATAAAAATCACAATCTTGCTTTCAAAATGCTATTGGTAAGTTAGACTAAGCGCACACGCCCCCCTCGCCCCCCCCCCCACACACACATATATAGAGAGGTTCAACATGTCATATGTTGGAATTCATTTGGTTGGGGAGAGTAACAACATTTCTCGTGCCACCCTCACTACATCTAATTGGCTAGGTGAGGAGAATAACAACATTTTATTTCTAGTGGCACCTCAACTACTTCTAATTGGCTTTATTTCAACTATATATATATATATATATATATATATATATAAGACATATACAAGCCTAAATGCACATACACAGATAAAGAATCAATGTATAACCATCTTAACTCCTCATTTATTATATTTTTTCTAAAGTGGGAAAACTTATCATGACTTAGTTGTCAAACCAGTAGTGGTTGTTATGAACAAATGCAGGCTGACTCATCACTGTTATTAGAGGAAAAACATGCCACTTAGAATTACCAGATGGTGGTCCCTAGTGGAGTAGACTTTTACTCCTTTTTTCTCCTTCAAGATGCCTTTGGGTCTTGAGTTGTTACACTGTTTCGTTAAGTTTGAGGAAGGTGAGCACTTAGCCAAGCATAAGCACTTTAAGGCATACTCCTAACACAACTCCTCATTTATTAAAGAGAGATCAAAATCTTTATATATATATATATATATATATAGATTAAAATGAATCTATACTCTTATATATTCATTTATGGGATGGTATCATTGTCGCCAAGGCAACCATTAAGAAGCAAACAATTTCTATAATAAAAAAATTATATATGTCAAAATCAACTAATAAAATTATATATATATACACCAATTTAAAAAAACACAAAAAATGAAAATAAGATGATTAATAATGATTTACAATATTTTTAACCAATTAATACTATTAATACTAATTAAAAATAATCAAATTATTGCCTAAAATTTACCCATTTAATAATGTATAACTCTTTATATCCTAAGATAATAAAAGAAAAACACACAACCATATTTAGAGAACAAAAGTGGATTTTCTAAAATAAGCTGCTTCCAAGTTTCTAGAACTCATCTATCCATGCTTTGTGATATACTATGAAATCAATAAACTAACATAGATCTATTTAAGTATAGATTTAACATAAGCCTAGAGGGATCAAATTTCTTCACGTGCAAACTTTTTTAGAGTGCAAAATACAATATGTTATTTTGCATTGTTTAAATTGTATTTGTGAATGCTAAATAGAGTATATATAGGACCAAATAAACTTTTTAACCATAAAAACTTAAACAATTTACTCACACATTTTTTTTTACTTCTAATTACTTTAACAAACTTACACATCCCCTCACACTTAGTTGTAGAATGAGCCTCTTGGCTCAATAAGCTTTGTTATATTTTTTTGAGTAAAGCTTTCTTATATTTTTATTATTATTTTTTTGATTGATTATAAAAGATTTATCTTAATTTAGAATTTACAAAGTGAGTGATTAAATTAATTTTCACTCTAAAACATATTTGCACCTCAAGAAATTTGATCTCTCTTCGTGCCAACTTAGTAAAGAAGAAATATTCTACTGTTTTGTTATGTTGGGTAAACATTTTGACTCTCAAATTACACAACAACAATAATAATAATAATTAATTAAAACATTTTCACTCCACCAAATCACATAACATAAGATAAAATAAAATAAAATAAAGAATTACAATTAATAATTAAATCCATTTTAATTCTTACGGAGAGATCAAATCTCTTAAAGTGTAAACCTCTTTTAAATTGAAAAGAAATTTAATTCCTCTCAACACCCGATAGATCCGCAGTTAAAATAAATCTATACTAATTGTAAAGAAAGATAAAGAAAAATGTTATCTTATTATATTATATTGTATCACCATTTTAACTAGATTAAATTACAAAAAAATAAAAATAAAAATAATCATAATTATTAATCAAAACAATTTAACGGTATAAAATTATATAAAAATACAAAATAAAATTTAAAATAAATATAACTATAATTAATATTTAAAATAGTGTAAATAGCAAAACGGTATAAAATTATATAAAAATAAATAAACAAATATAAAATATAATTAATAATTAAATTAACGGTATAAAATTATATAAAAATAAATAAACAAATATAAATATAATTAATAATTAAATTAATCTAAACCTTATTAATTTAAACTTTGAAAAACAGTTATTTTTTTACTTAGATTTACACGAACGACTGAATTGTTTGCAATGTGAAATCCTTTATACTGCCAATCTCCGATATAATAAATAAATAAAAAAAGAATATATTTGTATCCATGTGCCATAAACATAAACATAAACATAATGTATCATCCCAGTCAAACTAACCAATATTTAAACCATTCCTTTCCGTGTATGTTATTGGTGGACCTGTGAGCCTTAGTTCCGCCACAAGTGTACCGTGGCCCCTCGCATAACTCTTCCGTTTATATATAAAATGGAAAGTAGAGGGGTGTTATATCGATAACAATAGTAATGTGAAAAGACCAGTACTGCCCTTAGCGGACTGTCTTATTCCTTCCCTTTCAATTGGATGGTATCAGCTGTCTGACCGGGGTCCGAGGTTACAGGTTCGAGCTCTGGATCGGTGTTTATAGGTCTAAAGATGCCTGGCTTGGCGTCGATAGATCGGGACACAGTGTACGGTTTTCTTCACATAATCTCTACCCTTCATCCTTATGTTTAAATCAAATCAGTGCCCAGGAATAAAACAATGAATTGTTTACTACTTCATGGAGGGAATTGACGATGAGAACCCTCAAAGCTCCTTTTTAAATTTTTGTTTAGCGAAATTGATGAAAACCCTGTCTAGCTTTTGAACACGTTAAATACACAAACAAATGTAGACATTTTTTTCCATGAAACTCTGTAATTGCTCTGGTTGACTCTCTGAAACGTTTCAACGTTTTGGGGGTAAAAACTCATAAAAAATGACAATGAAAATCATTCTCAATAGGGCTGGAAAAGGGTTCTCAAACTGGACATATCGAAATTCTCTTTGTGAACATTTTCATTCTAAGACCTCACAACAAGGACGAAACGTTCTACAACATGGGATCGAAACGTGAGGTTGTCATCCGCAAGAGCAGAATGGATTTGTCAGAAATTAGGTCACGCTTTGTCCTACTATATTTTTTTTCTTTGCATCCTACAGACGCATCATTCGCTCCGAGGGGGAAGATGCTTAATACAGTTGTTCGGGTATGTTTAAAACTTTTTTTAAGAAAGGTCAAAAATAAATTTAAAAAAGTAAAATTTATTCATAAAAAAATAATGTATAGAGGAGACTCTGTGCGTGTGTATAACGTGAAATAAAGCAGTCTATTAGATAGGAGGATTTGCGGAAGATGGTGCCTGCGGTTGATGAAGTTTAGTCGATGTACCATATCTGATATTCATTTCTGAATCTGCCAATTAAGTTTTATTAGAAATTATATTGCAGTGACGATGTCCCATACTTGATCGACATATTACTTGGGTATGAATTTCATTGGCTACAGTGCCATTTTCTCTGATTGCGACTCAAATATTCCAACCGATAAAAGTAGGCTTTCTGCTATAGATTTGAATACAGTACCCCATGTGAAACCAAAATACCCATCATTGATCACTATTTGTTGTTTAGAGATGCATTATTACCTTTAAAATTGCTTTTGCTGATTGCACTCACATTTGTATATTGTGTTCATTTACGCGTTGTGATAGCCAATATTGAATTGATAAAAAAAGTAGTGTTGAATTGCTATAGTTCTTTCTATTTCTAGTGTTACGGGGAAGGTAATCAGTGTTTTTTTTCCCTTCAATCCACCATTAATATGTAAAGTAAATGGTATTTTATAGTGGATGTGATTTATTTGTTTGTGGTGATATGATGCTAATGTTGAAGTTTGACTCGTAGAAATTACCATGGATAAAATGAAAATAACAGAACAAATTTGGTGAGATATCAACCAAGGGCAATGCAGACTGAAGCAACTGCTGAATGGAACAGTGGGGTGACAGCATTGAAAGAATTATTGAACAAGTTAATACAAGACAAGGAACCCAGGAAGCAGATTGCTGCCTGCATGATGGTGAAAAGAAACATTTAGCAGCTGGGATGTTGAGGATCAGGAAAGCAAAAGTGCAATACAATGTGAAAAACAGTGGATTGGACTAGATCCAGTATGGGGTCTACTGATATAGGTTATGTGAAGCATAAAGTGTTGAGAAATATAGCTCAGACATGAACTTTTGCATAGCTTCAGTGTGAATGTGTGAGAGGTAGTTCAAGATATTTTCTATTTTTTGAAAAGTAATTCTATCTGGTAATTCACTTTAGTAAAAAAACTGAAAAGTCTTATATATAATTGTCCAGTCTAAAAAATTTATTTCATGCATGCATAATTTAGACTAGGAATAATCTAAAAAAATAGATTAAGGTTTTGGTCTCTGCTAAAAGTATAAAAACAGGTCAGATAGAGGGTTTAGACATAGTTGAGTAGTTGACTAGGTTGAGCAACAGAGCAGGATAGGGAGAGAGAGCAGGGCGATTCAAGAAATAGGTGGACGTACAGGAGCAGGGTCCATACAGGCTGCACAGGCAAAGGCGTTGTCTACTGAGGCCACAAATTTGCCTGGAAAGTTATTTTTTGCCGGAATCTGGCGATTTCTTTTTTTTCAAAAAACCTGATCGTAGGAGTGTTTGAATCATTTTTTTGATGGTGGAAATTGATTTAGCACCATAAAAAAACCCCGGGCACCCAAAATCCTGAAGCTTGACAGCTGTAACCAAGTTTTCCCAAAATTTCTGCCGGATTTTAGCAAAAACCATGCCGGAATTTCCACTATTTTCTGGGCAAATTTGTGGTCTCGTTAGACTACTCTCACATGCAAATCCATATAGTTTTACAGATCTGTATTGGTAGACCCATACAGTTGCATCAATTCATACGGGCAGTGGGCACTTCTGTACAGTCGTACACAAGTCCGTGCAACAATATAAACAGATCAGTACAGTTTTATGGGCACGTTGTACAACACGATATACAACAATTTTCTGTAGTTTCTAGCAGGTTGTACCTCTCAGGTAGGCTATGTAGCTCAATTTTAGGGTGTTTTATTGATCGTGCAACTGTTGCTTTTTAGGCAGACTGTGGAGGTTTTCTTGTAAGTTTTTTTGAAGGAATGAAAAGCTGATTTTGAAGGAGAAACTACCTGTGTGTGTGAACCTGTGTTCAATGATTCCACTATTTAATTTCTAGCTACAGTGTGATTGATGTTATTCTCTGAATTTAATATCTGTTTTAATTTAGTTCAACGATTTACTTATTTATTTGAGAACATAAGGAATTTAGTCACCCAGGGTTGGAATTTCACAAGAAGTTGAGAAATTTGCAAAAGACATTGGAGCTGAGGTACAAACATGAAAAGCAAATCTATGAAGAACAATTCGATCTGTTGTGGAACTAGTTGTTCAAAGCATGTGTGTGAAAGGTTTTAGGCAGGAAATGTGGAAATTTCAAGCCCTAAGTGACTAATGTCCTTATCTCAATCGGTGTTATAAGGACTGAACTGGACTGGCCGGTTCACACTGGTTCGACCGTTTTGAGGCAAAAACCGGTCCAAACCTGTGACTTGAACCGTTTTTGTCCGGTTTGGTACGGTAAAGCCACGTAGAACGTAGCAAGTGGGGCCTGTTTTTCTTTTTTTTCTTTTAATGTTTGTCTTAGCCAGACACTAGCCCATAATAGGTGCCTAAAATTCAAGCATATGGCCCTACTATTGCTATGCATTTCATGGTAATGTTAAATTCTTAACGTAACTTAAATTTTTAACATTACCATGAAATGGCTCAGGATGTTTGAGAGTGGTTTTGACCTCATTGGATTTCATATGGAGAAAGTAAAATTTTAGATCTCGCTCAAAATCCAACAGACTTAATAGTATTTTTAGGATTGGGGGGATTGCAACGCTACATTGGATTTTCTCATGTACAAGGGTATGGAACTAGTATTTAATCAAAAGCACCAAGCCCTGTATATAACTTGATGTTAGTGGCATTGGTTGTTGAACTCCTCTATCATGAGGCTACTAAAAGGAATACCCATCACTCAAACAAAATCTTGACTTGACATGCTATGATTTTTATCTTATTTTAATGTTTAGAGGGTGATATTGACGACAAAGATCCCAATATAGGCAATGATTTTGAAATTTGATGATATGTAGGTATTTGTTGTAGCATAATTTTTTCTGGATGCTAGAGGCCATTTGCTGATGTATTTTTGGTTTAACGATGGATTGTACTCGGTGCTATTTTGGTTATGTTCACCCTTACATGCTATATAAATGAGAACTTTTGCTTATTTGTGTATAAATGGTTTGGATTCATATGGATGCATGTGAATATATATGTTTTTCTTTAAAATTTGAATATTTTATGTGTTTTTGGTTGACCGGCTTTTTGGTCCAGTTTTTTTTTACGTGTTTCCATACGGTTCTAACCGGTTCCCGGTCCGGGGGGTCTACTGATATTCATGCAATCAGCTTTTCATTTGAAAACTAGAGGGGAACCTCCACAAGCTACCCAAGAAATGTGATTGCATGAATATCAAGAAAACATCTGGAACTTGAGCGGAACAATTTGTTGGAAGACTAATACTTTTGTGCAACTATACAAATGATTGTACATACGGTACGAATGCTTGCACGAACTCTCCATACGAATGCATTTCCTTTACCATATGACTGTGTTTTGCTCTCTCTCTCTGTTGCTCAACCTACTCAACTGCTCATGTGTGTTGAAAGTCTCCACCTTGCCTTGTCTTGACTCATTATACTTTAGTGGATAATCCATTTTTAAGATTACTCGTACTGTAGGCTATGCATGAGATATATTTTTAGGCTCACTTGCTGAATATGAGACTTTCACTTTTTTAGTAAAGTGAATTACAAAATAGAATTACTTTTTGAAAATATATTGAACTACTTCTCCCACATTCACATTGAACTTGTGTGCAATTTCTTGTTCAAGCTATACTTCCTAACACTCCCTTTTAGTGAGGAAGGAATTTTGCACCAATCCAAGTTTCTCTCTAAAAGCCTGGAACTCTAAAAGCACATGTTTTGTTACTACCCATTGCTCTTGCATACATGGGAATCCTTCCCATTTATCTTAAAGACTCGAGGTTGCTCTATGTACACTTCTTCCTCAATAAGCCATTAAGGAAAGCTGTATATAAATCCATTGATGTATCCTCCACCCATTAAATGAAACTGGGGACATAATTGCTCTAATGGAAGTGCACTTGGTGATTGCAGAAATGTCTTCTCACAATCCACTCCCTCTTTGAGAGAACCCTCTTGTCACAAACCTTGCCTTGAACTTTTCAATGCTACTTTTTGTAGCATGCTTGATCTTGTAGAGCCACTTGTAACTCATAACCGACTTCCCTGTTGGTCTTGGCACTATGTCCCAAACATAATTCTTCATGATGGAGGTGTAGTCCTCGACCATGGCATCATGTCATACTTGCTAGTTTGTTGCTGCTTTGTTAAAATTTGGGTACCAGAGGACAAGTGGTTCCCTATGGCTTTGATCTTTGGCCTAGAGAAAAGTGTCCAAATGTTTTGTACTTTTCTCCTAAAGTGACTTTATAAATGGTAAAGTCAAATCTAATTTAAAAGTGACTTTATAAGTGATAAAGTTACAAGTTTAATTTTAAAGTGACTTTATTAAAGTCAATGTGTAATTACAGAGTGAAAAAGTGACTATGGAAATAAAAGGCTAAGTGGGTCTTTATTTAAGTGGGGTGAATTAAAAATTAGAAAGTGAGAATTAAATGCACACTTATTCTCAGCTCTTGATCTAAAGCTATCTCAGGCATTGGATTTAGGGATTCCCCAAAAGTCACTTAGGGTTAGGTTAAAGGAGAAAAGAAGAGAAAATGTCAGTCATTCTGTCATGAGAAGATGGAGAGAGAGGAAGAGAAGGAGAGTAGGATAAATTTTCTGAGAGTGAGAAGTTGAAGGAGAGAGACAGTTCAACAGTCCGTACAGCAGCTGTAGGTTGCACTCTTTTCGAGGAAACGATCCGTACATCATTTATTGGCACACTTTTCGAGACAAATTTTCGTACAATAGCAGTGGGCATGGATTTCGAGGTCCTGTACAACACAGATTTCAAGGGGAAGAAACAACAGTGGGCAGCATGCATTCCCAAGCTGCGTGGGCACAAATTTCGAGGCTGAAAGAGGTAGCTGCCAATTCCGTACATTAGTACGGAATTTCTGGCACAGATTTTGAGGAGACTGTACAACATTTAATGCTATTATCTCTTGCTGTAAAAAAATTTCTGTTTTGACTGTTTTGCTAATTGCCACATTTTTCGAGGTGGAGTCAAGCATAGAAAACGAGATAAGTCTGTTATTGTGATTGCTGGAATTTTTCTGTATATTTCAGTTCTCTGTAAAAGCATTATTCAGAAATAAAGAAGAGCTCTCAAACTGGTTTTCCCCAAGAGTTGTAGGGGGTTTTTCCAGGGTCACATTGACAAAAAACCAGCGTGTTATTTTTCTGTGTGTGGCTGTTATAATTTTTTGAGTTTTATTTTTGCATTTCTAGCACTGTGAATTCCTAAATTTGTGTTTTCAGAAAATAATTTCATTTCCAGAATTTTGAATGTATGATTATGGGAATGGGCATTTAACTATATGGAAGTGGTAAGGTGACACTGAAAATCAGAGTGGGGTCTAAAATTTCTACATGGTATCAGAGCTTGGGTGGCTGAAAAGTGCAGTTTGGGACAACAAGTGAAAAATTACAGCAAGCTATTTTCACACAGAAATTGAACCTTTACCACAGATTTGAAAACTTCAGTTTGTTAGGACAACAAGCATGTCTTTGGGCTTGAGGGTGGAGGATAGGTTGGATGGGCAGAGCAACTATAGTGCATGGAGGGAGAGAATCTAGAGCATCTTTGAGGAGGTAGAAGTCTGGGGCATAATGGTACATACCACACAACACCCAGTAGCAGCGCCTGCTGACTCCGTTCAGTTGGCTGATTTTAATAAGAAGAATGCCAAGGGAAAAAGACTGATTCTAGATGGTGTTAAAGACCATGTCATTCCTCATGTGAGAGGAAAGACATATGCACATGAGCTGTGGACAACCTTGACCAATCTTTACCAGAGCACCAATGAAAACATAATAATGGTCCTAAGGGAGAAGCGGAAGGCCATTAAAATGGCTAAGACTGATGTTGTTACAACATACCTTACAAAGATCACTTCTGTGAGAGATGAGTTGGCAACTGTTGGAGAGACCATTCCACCCACCAAGTTGGTGCGGATTACATTGAATGGCCTTCCCAAGACTTGGGAGAGTTTTGTGGATGGGATTATTCCACGAGAGAACCTTCCTAGCTGGGAGAGGTTGTGGGATGATTGCATTCAAAATGAAATTAGAAAGAACCATCTTGGAGTAGCCAAACATGTAGAGGAGGATGACAATGTAGCATTGTTAGCAAGGGGCAAGAAGGGCAAAGGAAAGAAGCAAGCTTCCACAAGTGGTGGTGGGGGCAAAGGCAAAGATAGAGGTAAGTAGGTGAACAAGGAGAAGGACTTCCAAAGTTAAATGTTGGAATTGTCAGAAGTTGGGACACTATGAAGCTGTATGTCTGAAGAAGAAGGGAAAGGACAAGACCATGGCAGCATCAGCAGAGATAGAGGACTTTTCAGAGAGCTTTGATCGAGAGTTTGGGTTCATAGCTTGTCAGTCCACTAGTGCAGGATCACATGCCACACAGGTTGAGAGGGAGTGTGCACTTCCCTCCACTAGCGGAGCATTTTCAAGTATTTGGTATGTTGACAGTGGGGCTTCTTGTCCTATGACAAGAGTCTGGGAGTACTTCTCGGAGCTTTCAAAGAGTGGCCCTGATATAGAGGTAGTACTCGGAGACATTGTTAGAGCAGTTGGTGTGGGGACATTGACATTTGATAGGGAACCCAAACCTCCCTTGAAAGTGTCAGATGTTCTATATGTGCCTGGGATGAAAAAGAACCTTATATCCATTTCAGCATTGGAGGACAGAGGGTATGAGGTGTTGTTCAGGAGAGGGCAGATGCTTATATATCCCAGGGGCACTCCAACTGATTTAGCTAGAGTGATTGGTGTGCGCCATGCCAAGGTGTACAAGTTTTCGTTCTAGCCCCTTATGGCATTGAGTAGTAGTACCGGCAGCAGAGCTAGTAGTTCAGAGCTGTGCGAGATTTGGCATCGCAGGATGGGGCACATGTATCATGGGGCCTTGAGGACATTATGGGAGATCACCACAGGTGTGCCAGATTTCAGTTCTGATCACCTTGATACATGCAGAGGATGTGCTATGGGGAAGTTTGCCAAATCCCCTTTTCCCAACAGTGATAGCAGATCGACAGGGTTCTTGATTTGATTCATACTAATGTGAGCGGTCGGATGTCTCATGTATCCTTGAGTGGATATGAGTATTATGTTTTATTCATTGACGATCACTCCAAGAAGACTTGGATTTATTTCTTGAAGACCAAGAGTGAGGTCTTCAAGTGGTTTGAGGAGTTCAGAGCTCTTGTGGAGACTCAGACAAGTCGGAAGATCAAGGCCCTTAGGTCGAACAATGGAGGGGAGTATACCCTTGGTGAGTTTGTTGATTATTGTGTGGAGACAGGCATCAGGAGGGAGTTCACAGTTCCTTACAACCCCCAGCAGAACGGGGTTGCAGAGAGGAAGTACAGATCCATGGATGGGGCTGCCAAAGCCATGCTTCATGATTAGGGGTTACCGTTGTTTTTGTGGGCAGAGGCCTGCAACACTGCTGTGTACTTGCAAAATAGGAGTCCACATCGTGCCTTGGGGCATGTGACTCCGGAGGAGGCTTTTTCTGGGAATAAGCATGCTGTTGGTCACTTTCGTACCTTTGGGTGCATTACATACTCCTATGTTCCCAAGGAGAAGAGGACCAAGCTAGAGCCCACTGCAGATAAGGGCATCTTTGTGGGTTACAGTGAGACCTCGAAAGCTTTTGGATTTATATTCCTGCGAGGAGGAAAGTTGTTATTAGGCGGGATGTGAAGTTCGAGGAGGACATGGCTCTCAGGAGGTCACGGGAGTTAGAGTATCTGGATTCACCAGACCCTCAGGAGCAGCTGAGTCAGTCACATGGATCCAGTGGACAGGGATCAGGAGGTACATCGATTACACTGTCAGGTCCGTCAGTGAGCAGTGGCTCTCAAACTCTGATGGGTGGTGCTTCAAGCAACATGTAGAGAAGTCCGTAGAGCAGTTCACAGGGTAGCCTACTGATGGATAGTTCGCACGGTACTTCAACATCTACAAGCATAGGTTTAGGCATGAGGTCAGTTGGCAGGCCTTAAGGAGTTCAGGCTTCTGATGAGGATGAGGATTTTGTCACTCCGGTGGGAGAAGTGTGCTCAAGGAAAAGGAAGCCCAAGTGGCTTCAGGATACCTTGAGAGAGGCCACATCTGTTGCTGGGCCAAAGAGACAGGTTAGAGAGAGAAAACCACCTGAGCGGTTCTGTAGATACATGGCATTGGTTGCTAGCATCGTTGACTCAAGAGCCTTCTAGCTATGAGGAGGCAGCTAGCCAGCAGGTCTGGAGAGAGGCCATGCAGGAGGAGTATTCTTCTATCATGAAGAACGATGTTTGGGAGGTGGTGCCAAGGCCTGAAGGGAAATCAGTGGTTGCTTCCAGATGGCTTTACAAGATAAAGCATGCTGCAGATGGCAACATTGAGAATTTCAAGGCTCGTTTTGTGGCGAGAGGGTTCTCACAGGTAGAGGGAGTTGACTATGAGGAGACCTTCGCTCCCGTGGCTCGATATACTTCCATTCGCTCCATTATATCGATAGCAACAGAGATGGGTTAGAAGATCCACCAGATGGATGTGAAGACCGCATTTCTCAATGGCTTCATACAGGAGGAGGTTTATATTGAGTAGCTGTAGGGCTTTGAGGTGCATGGGAAAGAGTCCCATGTATGCAGACTGAAGAAGGTACTATATGGCCTGAAGCAAGCTCCTAGAGCTTGGTACTCGAGGATTGATACGTACTTGCAGGAGTTGGGTTTCACAAAGAGTGATGCAGATCCAAACCTATACTTTATTGTGGTAGGTGAGGAGCCTCTCAGTTTGGTGCTGTATGTGGATGACTTGGTCATTACAGGTGCAGAGAGACTCATAGAGGGCTGCAAGAGAGATTTTGCTTCAGAGCTTGAGATGAAGGACATTGGCTTGGTGCATTACTTTTTGGGATTGGAGGTGTGGTAGGAGGAGGGGCATTTCTTCTTGGGACATGGGAAATATATTGTGGACATTCTTAGCAGATTTCACATGGAGGATTGCAAACCCATGTCGACACCTATGATCACTAACGAGAAGAAGCTTCATGCTTCAGATTCCCAGTTGGTGGATCCCACCTTGTATAGACAGCTGATGGTTCCTTGATGTATTTGGTCAACACTCAACCAGATATATGTTTTGCAGTCAACACGATGAGCCATTTCATGTGTGAGCCCAGGAGAGTGCACTGGGTTGCTGCAAAACACATACTTCGTTACTTGCAGGGGACAATGGATTATGGTCTGGATTATAGACAAGAAGATGGAGTGAGACTGGCAGGGTACACTGATTCTGATTGGGCAGGTTGTGCTTATGATAGGAAGAGCACTTCAGGGTGTTGTTTTGGGTTGGGTTTGATAGTGGTGTCGTGGTTCAGCAGGAAGCAATAGTCAGTTGCATTGAGTTCAACGGAAGCAGAGTACATGGCAGCCAGTTTGGTTAGTTGTGAGGCCATATGCCTTCGCAAGATGTTGTTTGGCTTATTTGGTCAGGCATTGAGACCTTCAGTGATTTACTGTGATAATCAAAGTTGCATTAAACTCACGGAGAATCGAGTATTTCATGACAGGTCAAAGCGTATCGGAATCAAATATCATTTCATCAGAGACTATGTTCAGAAGGGAGCTGTGAAGCTTGAGTATATTCCCATAGATGAGTAGGTAGCAGACATATTCACCAAAGCCTTACCACGAGGCAAGCATGCCTACTTCAGAGACAAGATGGGGGTGGTGAGGAACACTTTCCTCAGTAAGAGGGAGTGTTAAAATTTGGGTACCAGAGGACAAGTGGTTCCCTAAGGCTTTGATCTTTGGCCTTGGGAAAAGTGTCGAAATGTTTTGTACTTTTCTCCTAAAGCGACTTTATAAGTGGTAAAGTCAAATCTAATTTAAAAGTGACTTTATAAGTGATAAAGTTACAAGTCTAATTTTAAAGTGACTTTATTAAAGTCAATGTGAAATTAGAAAGTGAAAAAGTGACTGTGGAAATAAAAGGCTAAGTGGGTCTTTATTTAAGTGGGGTGAATTAAAAATTAGAAAGTGAGAATTAAATGCACACTTATTCTCAGCCCTTGATCTCAAGCTTTCTTAGCCATTGGATTTAGGGATTTCCCAAAAGTCACTTAGGGTTAGGTTAAAGGAGAAAAGAAAAGGTCAGTCATTCTTTCATGAGCAGATTGAGAGAGAGGAAGAGAAGGAGAGCAGGAGAAATTTTCTGAGCGTGAGAAGTTGAAGGAGAGAGATAGTTCAACAGTTCGTACAACAGCTGTAGGTTGCGCGCTTTTTGAGGCAGCAATCTGTACAACATTTATTGGCACACTTTTCGAGATAGATTTTTGTACAACAATAATGGGCATGTATTTCGAGGTCCGTACAATGCAGATTTTGAGGGGAAGAAACAACAATGGGAAACACACATTCCGAGGTTGAGTTGGGCATGAATTTCAAGGCTGAAAGAGGCAAATGTCAATTCCGTACAACAGTACGAAATTTCTAGCACATATTTCGAGGAGACTGTACAACATTTAATGCTGTTATCTCTTGCTGTAATTTTTTTTGTTTTGATTGTTTTACTGATTGGCACATTTTCCGAGGTAGAGTCAAGCACGGAAAACGAGATAAGTCTGTTATTGTGATTGCTGGAATTTTTATGTATATTTCAGTTCTCTGTAAAAGCATTATTCAGAAATAAAGAAGAGCTCTCAAACTGGTTTTCCCCAAGAGTTGTAGGGGGTTTTTCCAGGGTCACATTGACCAAAAATCAACGTGTTATTTTTCTGTGTTGTTGTTATAATTTTCTAAGTTTTATTTCTGCATTTCTAGCACTGTGAAATTCCTGTATTTGTGTTTTCTGGAAAATAATTTCATTTCCAGAATTTTGAATGTATGATTATGGTAATGGGCATTTAACTATATGGGAGTGATAAGGTGAAACTGAAAACCATAGTGGGGTCTAAAATTTCTACACACTTGAAAACTAGAAGGCTCAGAATCTAGAATGCTACTCATTGATGCCATACAGTCTAGAAGCTTCTTTGGAGGTCTACTCTCTTTGGATGTGCTTCTATGAGTCTTACATGCTCCTGAGCATCCCTTAGTGTTTGACTGAACCATCGACGTCTCTTGATAGATGTAAAAGGGCTTTTGTTTTCCCCTCTTCACTTGAACACTACTGTACTACCCTAGAATCATTGGTGGACATAGCTCAACCTTTGGAGCTCCCTACTCCTCATCCTTTGTCATTGGAATAGGCTTATGGGACTTCTTGGTTGCAAAATCTTCCTTAAAGTTCACATCCCGACTCGCTACTATCTTCGTTTGTGTTGGAATGTAGACTCTGTCGACCTTTGAAGTCTCATTTAATCCAGAAATATATACTTCTTGTAAGAGGGCTTCAACTTGGTCCTCTTCCCTATTGGAACATGGATTTAAATTGGAAAACCAAAGAATGCCTTCTTTGGTGTCTTGTTCTCCAAGATCCTATGAGGACATTAGTTTTGGATGTAGACTACTGTGTTGCATGCCTCTAGAGTCTACCCAAAGAAACATTGGCAAGTTCTGGACATGTATCATGGTCGTAATGACCTTTTTGATGGATCAATTCTTTCACGTTGCTTCCCCATTCCGTTGTACTTTGTATGGAATTGTCAAGTCCCTCTTGATTCTTGCCTCCTTGCAAAACCCCTCAAAACTGTTGGAGGTATATGCTTTTCCATTATCTAATCTCAAGACTTTGATTGTCTTCCCTATTTGGTTTCAACTAAAGCTTAGAACTTTTGAAACTTGCTAATGACCTCATCCTTGGTCTTTAGGAAGTAGATCCAAGTCTTGTGAGGGAAATTATCAATAAAGGAAGCATAATACATGATTACTGTTATTGAAGCTACTAACATTGATTTATAAACATTCGAATATACTAGGTCTAGATCCCCTTAGACTTATGCTCACTACTTGGGAAAACAACCTTGTCATGCTTGCTAAGTGTGCACCCTCTGCATACGCCAGGTTGCTCAATACTGAACTCCAGAAGATTTGTGACTATATCGTCTAGAATAGGCAATGGCTTGTGATGTAGGTGCCCCATTCTCTAGTGCCACAAATCGCACAATTCGTCACCGTTATGCACTAAGTTTTGGACAGGTTCACTCTGCAACCTGTATAAATTACCTTCTCTAACACCTATTACTTAAGTTGTATCTGGGCTAGAATCTTTTAGCTTGATGAGGAGTTGTTTGTTCTTGAAGTACACTACAAAGCCCTTATCCTCCATGACCAAAACTGAAAGCAATTTCTTCCTTAGATTTAGAATAGACAAGACATCATCAAAATCTAAAGAATTACGTGACTCAAGCTGGAAGGGAATAATGCCAACTCTTACTACTGAGTACTTGGCATCATCACCAAGCCTAACCTATACTCTTGAGTCCTGTTTCTTCAAAATAGAAAACAATTGTAGAGTTTATGTCATATATCAAGATGCCCAATGATCCATGTACCATGCATCCCTCAAAATCATGCTGTTGGAAAGGAAAGATATCATTGAGAAATCCTTCTTGAACTTGGTAGGAAACTCATTCATTTGAGTTTTTTAGCGAGATTGCTATCTGCGTCTACTGTTGCTTCCCTCTACCTTTCTTGTTCTTTGGACACTGTGATGGATAATGAGCATGTTTTTTCTTTTAACTAGGAAAAGATTAATATTCATTCAAAATGGGCTGTGCTAATGCTAGTAGCAATACGAATTCGACAATTCCAAGACTGTGTTAGAAATATACATAATTATAAACATCCCACTAGATCCTCTAATAGCCTTTCTAAAAAGGAACTACACTATTTTCTATAGGTAAATTGTTTCACGTATTTTCCCATAATATAGACTACACAAAAACACATAAATAGGATTCATATCTGAGCACTACCTTGAGCTTCTTACTCCTTAGCAAGGAGGAAGCTTGGCTCCTTTATATCCATAGGGCTTTTGTTTTGGTGGAGAGAGTCCTCTTTTGCTAGTCTTGGCTTTAGGGAGAGGAAATTGGAGGCTAAGGAGAGAATTTCCATGTGTTGGGCTATGAGTCGAGATCTAAGTTGATTGCATTCTGCCTCAAGATTTGGAGTTCATTGTTGCTACTGGATAGGGAGATTCATAACATTTATATTTTGAGAGGCATTGGCTTGCTCAAGCTCAACAAGCTAGGTGGAAATTATGATTAGAGCATTGTTGTGTGCTTGATTAATTTCCTCTTGTCAAAGCACATTCTAGACCTCCTTAATTGTTGGGTTTTCCATGTTGAACATGTTAGATATTGTTAATCTAGAGAAAACCAAACTATCACTATAGAAGCAATAGAAATAATGAGATAGTAAAAATAAAGTGACAAGTGTAAACTATAATCATAATACATAGTCTATGTCCACTAGGGATTTAAGGACTAAGATTTATCATCACAACAAAGATAGATATAGAGCTTTGTGTATTTTAGGTCTAGCTGAGAAAATTAGGATTTTTTGAGATTGGCTTTGGGCAACTCAATGTCACAAATTTTCTCTTTTTTCGAAATTGCCCTGTCCAACACATTGATTAAATTTTTGTGACGAGAGTCGCTCTCCAACCTAGTATGGTAGAGATGTTGTAATGTAACGTTCAATATTTTGACCAAGTTAAATTACATAAAAATAAAAAAGTAAAATAAAATTAAAAAAATAATATTAAATAAAAAGATTATTATAATGTAATGAAACATTTTAACTCGGTCAAAAAAATAATGAAATAAAAATAAAATGGCCTATGGTATTGAGAACCCATGGTATGCATGTGGAATATAGCCTATTTAAAGGGGAAATTAAATTAGCCTATATACATTTGAACTCCGGATCTACCAAGCATCGAGAGGAATCAAATATTTTTTCACTTTAAAAGAGGTTTGCTTATCAAGAGATTTGATCCCTCTCAACGCTTGGTAGATCTGGAGTTAAGATGGATCTAGGCTAGTTAATACATTAGACAAGATGGTAATCACCCCTAGAAGCAAGTAAAGAAGCTTATGCTTACTTCCCTAAGAAAAGGATACATGGTGGTTTCTGATATGAAGATTGAGTTTGTTTTTTCTAAGAAAACAGTCTCACCCCACCCTCACACAAACAAAGAATGTGGATGTTGGTATTAGGCTAGTACTTGCAAAGTTCCCCCCTTCTTCCTTGGAATTTTTGGATGGAAGAAAAATCGACCACTGGTTGCATAATTGGCTATTAACCCTAAAGGACTCCATGAGATTTGATCTTGAGTTCTATGGACCTAATTCACAAGAGAATTTGCTAATTGAGCTGACCTGGAGGGGTCATATGAGATTTGATCTTGGGACTTCCGTGGACTTAACATAGGGGCATTTGTTAATTGAGCTAACTTGTAGGGTTTATATGAAGACATAATTCATTGCACAATGTATGACAAATACTAGGACACGTGTCATTAGGTTTTGGAGCCTTTTGTTTACTCATGTTCAAATTTGACCCATAAGGATTTTGGTTTAATACAATAGTTATGGCTTGAGACACACATCCATGTAGTTTTGTTAGTAGCATGTTATTTGTTAGTTCTAAGAGATGAACTTAGAGATTTGTAGATCACAAATTAATGTTGCTTTATATAATCATTTGGTACCATCAAGTGCAGTTGGAGAAGATGGTTACCCATCCATTCACATGTCCAAAACAATTGAATATCCATTATTATCATGTGCATTTGTTTGTGTGATATTGGGATATTGGTGTTGTTCCTATGAATTAGTAATTCAAACTAGTGTAATTGATCATTGGCATTGACAGTGTGGTAGGCGTACTTGCATAGGCTTGGGTAATAGGCTAAGCTTCATTTATATCTTAATTGAATTAAAGGGATTCTTTAATCCCTAGAGTGGGATCAAGTGGGAGTGCGAGAATAGGTTGTGACACTTAGTATTGGATTTAGGGTATAGTTTTGTGGTTGCAAATTTGTAAACGGAAGGGGGTGTTGGTAGATATTATTTGTAGGACAATGGTCTTATTTGTGAAACATTGATCTTGAAGATATTTTTAGTGTGTTGTTTGAAACTCTGTTAAAATTGGACAACTAGGTCCAAACTCCGGGTTGTGCTGCTCAGATGACGATCCCAATATTCTTGTTGGATTCCTCTTTCGGAGAGGTGTAAGATTGATCGAAAGATCATCTCGATCGGATGAGCAGAACATGTACTTTGAATTTATTCCACTTATGTGCTAGGTTGGCCTGGAATAAAATATAGACTTAAATGTCTTAAAGGACGTGTCACACACCCCCAAAGATTCCTATATATTGGAGAGACTTAGAATTCATTTGACACACATTGTTGTGGAGGAATTCTCTCTCTCTGGATAGCGTTGGAGCTGTGATATATATATGGACTGTTCTTTGTTTGGGTTGTTCTGGGTTATGTGTGACACGCTTGGCTGAATGACCTATTGGAGACTTTACTGGTAGAAGCATCCTGCTGATTGCCGTAACGCCACCTCAGATGACGATCCCAATATTCTTATTGGATTCCTCTTTCGGAGAGGTGTAAGATTGATCTAAAGATCATCTCGATCGGATGAGCAGAACATTTACTTTGAATTTATTCCACTTATGTGCTAGGTTGGCCTGGAATAAAATATAGACTTAAATGTCTTAAAGGACGTGTCACACACCCCCAAAGATTCCTATATATTGGAGAGACTTAGAATTCATTTGACACACATTGTTGTGGAGGAATTCTCTCTCTATGGATAGCGTTGGAGCTGTGATATATATATGGACTGTTCTTTGTTTGGGTTGTTCTGGGTTATGTGTGACACGCTTGGCTGAATGACCTATTGGAGACTTTGCTGGTAGAAGCATCCTGCTGATTGCCGTAACGCCACCATTTCTTATCTCTGTTTTGGCTTGTCTTCTATCGATCTATTAATATGTTCTATCTTCTTTAGTATTGTGCCCTAATCTGAAATGGCATAGAACATATGCAGAAATTAACATGGTATCGGAGCTAAGTTGAAGACAAGCCCAAAATTCATGGTGAAAGAAGGAAAGTACCCCTGAAGCATGCCGCCCAAAACTAAGGAAGGCTGAGGAAAAGAGCTGGAAGGCTGAAATGGTTGCGCCCTTGTTTGAAGGTCAAACTGAAGTTTTTTGAAGAGTTAAATCTCTGTAACGTAAACATAACTGTGTTTTGGACTGCGTGGTTAAGGCGTGTTCGTGATAAATTGTTGTTTTCCCCGCGAGAGTTCGAATCTCTCTGGCGACGAAGAAGTTTTTCGATTGATCGTAGCCCCTTATTACAGAAGATGGACCTATCGGCGTTAGACAATGAAATGAAAGTAACAGTTACTTGATTCACAACCTGCGAATGTTGGATGCTGAATTGTCCATCGCAATGGTTGGAGTGGACATGATCAAATCGTGTGCCACAGCCCTAGGAAGAGAGAGGCCGAAGTTCCTTTGTAAGGAGACTGTTCGAGGGGCTGCGAGAGAGTCTCAGCGTGTTTTTTCAAGGCGTCGAGGGCAGAAACTCAGCGTACATTTCGGGAAGTGACAGAGCTTTAATTGCTGGTATATCTGTTACGAAATTCGAAGGCCGCAGTCAAATTGAGGTCACGGCTGGTGATCGATGTCATAGTGAATGCCGAGCTGCTCAGCAAACAATCATGCGTCACGCAGGACTTCCTGCTCGGATTTATCCCATGCTTTCCTATCTTCGTTATAGCGATTTCTATGACCGAGTCAATCCTCGCAGAATTTGATCAATCTCCAGTTTGCACGACTCTCCTTCGTCGTGGCAATGGTAGGTTCTGCGTGACACAACCATCATTTGGACATAATTCCTTGCTTAAATAAAATGTCTGGTCCCTTCGATCAATGGACAGAGTTGATGCTACAGAGATATATTTAACTTCGCCCCTGAACTTTTAACATGTTTTTTTTCCAGCGGGAGTGATTACATGAGCATCTCATCGACAATCTGATTGACGCGTTGACCCAAATCGATGGAATTCAACTGTGATTGGTCATACTTCACACAACTCCCAATCGCTGCTATTTTTCGTGGAAAATTTGTCGTAGAAATTGCTGTGTATCGAATTCTGAGTCCATCACTAAGTGGCATTGTCGTGGAAAGGGTATTATTTTTACAACCCTTTAATTTCGTGTATCCGAAATGCTTTTTGTCGGGAAGCTGAGACCGAGAGTGCAGTGGATTATCGAATTGGGAATTTTGAAGTGACGGTCGTTGATACCTGTAGAATGCGATTTGGAAAATGGCAGACCTAGTGCAAATAAGCACCGACTAGCAACATTTTCGAGTTGCTGACGGTCTACTTTGTCTTGATTTCGATGTAGGTTGTCATGGTGTTTGAGTTTAATCTCATTGCCAGGTAAATTTCATGTTACGTAGTGTGGCTGAAACTGAGAATGTGTGCGCAGAAGTCTGAGGTCTGCACCTGTAGTATAACCACAGGAGTTTAGATCCTGCAGTAGTTAAAAGAGATTGTGCATTGATTGCTCCCGTTGTGTGCATTGGTTAATCAATATTATCCTAAGTTGAAGTCAATATATATATTAGTTTTGGTTGCTGGCAGCAAAGACTGAATTTACTTCAGTACATAGAAGAACCAGTATCACAGTATCAAGGTTGGTCAAAAAAGTTGAAACAACCCAGGCTCATCTAATCTCTGTCTTAAAAGGGGGTCATATTTTTTTTAAGTCTGTTATTCTGAAGGATACATATCAGAAAGCCAAGACACTATGTTATTGAGGATAATTAGGTTGCTCGAATGATATATAAATATACTGAATATCTGGGCATGTAAGTCTACTGCGCTATTATTGAAAGCATTGATATTGCTGTTTGATGAAGCAGAAATTAACTTTCCGCCAAACCGCCCTTCAGAAGAGAAGAGGAATGCTGTTGTGCAATTTGTGCAGGATCTCATTCATAAGTGCTTAAATTGCAAGGTTTGTTCTGCTAGTGACATTAATCTGACAACATTTAGTATACATTAGAATCTGAAGGATACATGGGCAAAAGCAGTATGCAATGTTCTTGAGAGAAAAGTGAATATGCAGAGTTTCATGTCAAGGAAGTACACTATATTCAGGTTGAATTGCGATAATTCCTTGACAGTTTCCCCATGATAGTTGTGTCAGTATCTCTATGATGATGACAACAACTCAAGGTGGAGAGGAGCATGGGGTTGTTAAGTTACAATCAGATCTGTGGTAGGCCGCAGGCCTAACCACCTCTAAACATGGCAACGTGGGAGTTTGTGGGGCTGTAAGGTGCCCATAATAACTCTCCTACAGCTGGCCGTATTAATAAGGAGAAGCTACAGCAGAGAGAGATCATAACAGACTGAGTTTGAAGGATTGGAAGTAAGGCCCGAATCTCTAGAAGGCTGAGGAAAAATCAAATAAAGTATGAACAACAATGGCACTTATGACTATGCTAGATCTGCGAACCGAAAGGTACCACATAAGATCTGTAAATAAGAAGCAGTGCTGGATGAGATGTCAGATGAAGTAGATGAAGCTCTCAAGTGCAGAGAAGGAATCATGTTTGGATTCCTAGTTCTGTGGGTCGCAGTAAAGAGGGCTGATTGAGGAAGCTACAACAGACCTCCTCAGAATAGCAGGACTTCTAAACAAGCTGAGGCGTGTTGATATATTCTCCCTGTTGGACAGTGACATAAATAGACACCTATGTAGCAGTCAGCATGAGATGGCAGCAGTCTCACTGGAGCGTAATGGTAAAATGTGTTTTGGCAGCTTTCAGACACATTATTGGAATCTTGAACCATGATCAACAAAGCCTGTTGGATGGCTTTCACTGTGGAAGATTAAGTCCCCCTTTCCAAGTTGGTGTCTGGGATGCCCTCATTTGACATAAATGTCTACTCTCACAAGAGAAGCTGGCATTAAGAGGGAGAATTCAACTTTATATGCTCCTGAGCTAATATCATTGCTGAACGAAAGAAGATCCTCATGGCTCAAAGACATATGGCTTCAGAGGGGGAAGAAACCCGAGAAGCCATATAAATACCAGGAGTATCTAGTTGCCATGAGTACAATATGAGCCTGGAACATTTGAAGAAACTAGAAAGTATCTAAATCTGCAAGGATACGAGGGTGATATATGGGATATGTTTCCTAGACCACAGATCAAAGTTGTTGTCAAGCATGGATCTAATGGAAGTGCTGAAAAGTTCAGGCAAGATTCGTTGCCCATGAGGAAGGCATAGACTATGATGTCACACCTGCACCTGTGACCCGATATACCACCATTCGATCAATAATAGCCCTTGCTGCTACGCAAGGATGGAGTCTTCATCAGATAGATGTAAAGACCGCATTTCTGCATGTTGCATTAAAGGAAGAAGGTGTATGTTGAGCAACCTCTGGGGTTCGAAGTCCAGGTTAGGGACACCCATGTCTGCAGGTTGAAGAAAAGCCCTCTATGGGCTGAAACAAAGCACCTAGAGCTTGGTACGAGAGGATAGATAGCTACCTGGTGAAGCTGGGCTTCACTCGTAGTAAGGCTGATCTGAACCTTTACTTCAAGGTTGATAAAGAAAAGCCTCTCATTCTAGCTTTGTATGAGGACGACCTCTTCCTGACAGGTGCTGACCCTCTCATTCATCAATGCAAGAGGGAGCTCGCTGCTGAGTTCGAGATAAAGGAACTAGGACTGATGCACTATTTCCTAGGCCTGGAGGTCTGGCAGAGACCTGGCGAGATTTTCCTTTCTCAAGGAAAATACATTGTGAAACTTCTGGAAAGATTTGGTATACTGCAAGTCCGTGTCAACACCAATGGAACTCAACTTCAAGAAGTTGAGTGGCGGTATTTGAGCATTGTCCGTCCTCACCGAGTATCTCGACTCGGCCAAGGCCCTGATGTTCTTAGTGAACACCCGTCCAGATATATGTTTTGCAGTGAACACTTTGAGTCAACAGATGGTTGAGCCTCATCACTTTCACTAGGTTGGTGCCAATAATCTTTTGATATATCTTCGGGGCACGATAAACCATACGCTGAGATACACTGTCAGGAGCGTGACACTCCATGGAGATACTGATGCCTATTGGGCTAGCAGTGTGGTGGATCGTAAAAGCACATCGGGATGCTGTTTCAATCTTGGTTCTGCTTTGATCTCATGGATGAGCAGGAAGCAGAAGTCGGTGTCTTTGAGCACCGCTGAGGCTGAATACATTGCGGCAAGTATGGCCTGTTGTGAAGTAGTCTGGTTGCGAAAGCTCTTCAGTGAGCTGTCCGAGCATGTCCTAGATACCACGGTGATACTCTGTGGTAATCAGAGTGGGATTAAGCAATAGAGAATCTTTTGTGTTCCACATTTGATCCAAGCATACATATTGATATACAGTACCATCATATCCGGGATATGGTACGGCAAGGCGTCGTAAGGCTACGATCATATGGAAGGTGATGAGCGGTCGCGGATATTCTCACTAAGCCCACAGGGGAGAGTCAAGTTCCTAACCTTCGAAATGCAGAGACTTGGTATCGTGGACGTACTGTGATGGGGTTCTGTTGGACAATGAGCTGGGGGAGCTCTCGGGGAGCACGGGGTTGGCTTCTAGGAGCTATGAGCAACCACGAGGCTAGGCTTGCCAAACCTTGTTGGTGTGCTTGGACCTCACCGTTGTGATTATTGAGTTGGTTCACCTCTCATTATCTATGCCCCGTATGCATCCTAGCCATTGAGTTCAGGGCTCGTGGGAAGTACCTCTCATTTGGCCAATGAGATAGGAAAGGCTAGAGACTAGTAGCGAAAAATGATGGACGCATCGAGAGATTGCGCCACTCTGCATCTGGGATGGCATTGTCCAACCACTTGATACGGGATCAAGTCTTGTGAGGTCTCGGACCTCACTTTGACCCGGAGTTGGTTGGAGACTCTTTGTGAGTCGAATTTAAGTTTTGACTTCTGAAATTTGAATGTGTCGGCCAAGGGGTGTCTTTGTGAGCCCGGCCCATACATTGCGAAATAAAGAGACGTGAAAGCAAGTTACGGCGGGATGACGCACGATGTTTGGATTGCACTAGTGGACGGAGTTCTCCCTAGTTGAGAGGGAGTGTTAAAATTGGACAACTAGGTCCAAACTCCGGGTTGTGCTGCTCAGATGACGATCCCAATATTCTTATTGGATTCCTCTTTCGGAGTGGTGTAAGATTGATCTAAAGATCATCTCAATCGGATGAGTAGAACATGTACTTTGAATTTATTCCACTTATGTGCTAGGTCGGCTTGGAATAAAATGTAGACTTAAATGTCTTAAAGGACGTGTCACACACCCGCAAAGATTCCTATATATTGGAGAGACTTAGAATTCATTTGACACACATTGTTGTGGAGGAATTCTCTCTCTTTGGATAGCGTTGGAGCTGTGATATATATATGGACTGTTCTTTGTTTGGGTTGTTATGGGTTATGTGTGACACGCTTGGTTGAATGACCTATTGGATACTTCGCTGGTAGAAGCATCCTGCTGATCGCCGTAACGCCACCATTTCTTATCTCTGTTTTGGCTTGTCTTCTATCGATCTATTAGTATGTTCTATCTTCTTCAATATTGTGCCCTAATCTGAAATGGCATAGAACATATGCAGAAATTAACAAACTCTCATTGAGTGGAGTAGGGTTTTGAGAGAAACATTGATCTCCAATAATGACATTAAATATTTCTTTGTGACTATGTTTGTATTATTGATGTTTGGTAGGCAAATTACCCGAAGTGGATGACATTGATATGTAGTCCTATTTCTTAGAAAGTATTATCTACACAAACTTAAACATGATAACCCTAAGATATGTGTAATGTGTGCATATGAATATATAGAAATTATTGGGGTAAGATGTGATTGGTATATATGAATGTTTTGGGGTGTTCGGAGGAGGTTTTCATATTCTTTAAAGAGTTATTATGTAACTCATCTCTTTTATCTATCTTGGAGTTGTGCACCATGCTCACATTCGGTGTCATGGTATGTATTCCGTTTTATTTTTTTATCTTAGGTAATTGGTACATAATATTCAGTTTCTTTATATCCTATCACCTTTTATTATCATCTTGTTGTATCCTTAATTGCGTTAAACTAACAGCCAAACCATATTTATGCATATTGCCTAACCATTGTATACAAGGGCTATCATGCAATAGATTTTGCTTCTTGGATGCCTCTAGAGGATGAGTGACAATAGATGTCATATTACTCTTATGGAACAAGTATTGCAAATAGGTTGACGTCGAGTGGAAGGAGAAATTTTAACGACCTTAGTTGCCTCTTCAATGCAATCATGGGGATTGTTATTGCAAAATCTACCACTCTAGTGCAAAACCTCACTAACCAACCTAGATTGAGAGCAGCAAAGGGAGAGTTATTACTATCACCTCAACAACTACTCCCTTGCTTTTTGTGGTTGGATACAATCCCCACAAGGGAGGCTTCCCTAGTCGATCTCAAGGATCAAGTTATCCAAGTGATTTTAGGTTAAATACCAGCTAAGGATTCCACTACAGATTCACCCAAGGATAAGTATGCAATGGTTAGAGTTTTTGGTGATTTAAGGTTTACTTTCAAGAGAACGAGTTCAAAGGTCCCTATGACTAAATCTTGAGGGCTTAGTCAGACCAAAAGAGGCTCAAATAGGTACCCAAACACATGCAATCAAGAAAATATACTCAGCTGTTATAAACTAGGGTTTCAGTGAACAGATTTACAACATGTGAATATTTATAACAGCTACGAGAAAACAGCCCTAGAATCTATGATAAACAAGTGGAAAATTTGGGCTAATCAATGAGTAAATAATAGAAGAAATTCCAACAATTTTCAATGGCTGAAAAGACATAAAACAACTATAAATATTTAGATGTCAGCCCTAATTAATGGCTGAAAATGCATATAAAATAATATTTTTACTTTTCCAAATGAATGCATGCAAAGTCTAACCCTAGGACAATAAGGTCCAAGGTAAATAATGCTGAAAAATGCATATTTTGCTGTAACCTAACCCCAATTTACCCCAGAAAACATAAATATAAAATTTTAGGGTTCTATTGTTTTAATTCATGGATTGGCACAAGAGATATGACTAGTGCCTTTCTCAATCAAGGGAGCTAATGGAGTCTAGGGCTATAAATATATGGAAGAGGACCGATGGAAGCAATTTCAAAGAAAGAGAAGAAGCTACACTTAGGCTCCTCAATTCCATAAGCCCTAACATCCTTCTATTTTGTTTGGAGATTGAAAGGAAGGAAGTTAAAATTTAGGTTTCTCAAGAGAAACTTGATGAAAATATTGTTCAAGGAGATGTTAGAGCGATAAAACATCAACAACACTTGGGTGAAAATTTCATTAAATCCTAATTCTTCAACACGGACAAGATAAATGAAAAATACTTATAATAAAGCAACAAATATCATCGAAGAATCACCAATAATCATCCAAGAGAAATAAGCTAAGATAAGATGATTTTATTAATGTCTAATGGTTGACCACAAAATTAGGTCAATGGGATTGATGAAGAGTACAATTAGTTTGAATGCAATGTGGGAGTGCAAGTGTAGCTCCTAGAAAATGCTAAAAATAACACATAGAAGGAAAGAAAACAACCCGTAGTGTTGCCGCGACATGCATATAAAAGACCATGGTGCGATACAAAATGATCAATAGCTTGCCAAGAACGAATGAGTGATATAGGAAGGTCTGGCACTGGAGCTAAAGATGTCAAGGGCCCTTGAGTATGATTGCTGATGCTAAGGGGGGTGAACTGGGCACTAGCTCGTTGTCGAAGTCTCCGAGAACTAGCGATGGGTCCAAATGTATGATCCTGGGAGGATGTAGGAATGAGGGATATTCCTAGCATCCAAGGTTGAAAGAAAGAAACTCTGAATAGACCTTTGGCCGTTCCTATGGAATTGGAAGGTAATTGGATGGGTTGGGGTTGCCTTGCTTTGGAACTGTCTAGAGTTGGTCCTTTTGGTTATTTAAGGACATGCAAAATGACGTACAGATTGAAATTGTTGAACTGGTCTCAAAGGTATTTATCGATCACTTGGAGGGGGAGGCTGAGAAGAGACTTGAGATCTCACCCTTCTATTGTTTGGTGCACCTTGAACTTTTGCTCATCGCTTATGGTTTTCATCTGACAGATCTCCCTAAAATTATAAGGTGTCTTGGTCATCCCAAGGTGGGGCATGTTATGCAGGAGCATAGATCTGTTGATGAAAATCTCTCGGATGAAAATCATTGTGGGTCCTGGTACCTGAATATGGTAGAGAGGGAGGGAGCCTCTTGAATCTTGACGTAGGTAGTGATATCATCCTTTAATCTCATAGTATAGGGGACAACTAAAAATGAGGTGTCTCAATCCTTGGCTCTTGTAAGTGGTACATTTGGCAGATCCTATTCGACCGCAATATATGGTGGTCTATCTTTGTTTGGAGTTTATGAGAACGAAATCAAAACTATCCCAATTTGATCCTGAGCGAGTGCATCCAATGTCTGTTTGTGTAAGTGGGGCAGACTATGATTCCATCTTGCAACTCCAAAAGGTGCTCTCAGTAGGATATTTTTGAGCCCATGCTCGTTGGAGGTTAGCTCCAAGTCACCTGAATGTACAATCTATATGTATCATCGGACCCCAGTGTTGTCTTGATTCAATATCGATTGAGTTGGTAATAGATGCTTTAGGGTGTTAAGGGAGAATATGAATGGGGGCAGGTGCTATGGGGAGAAATCAATGTTTGGAGAAGCTCATATGCCTCTGAGAACAAACCTTGAGCACATCCTCGGCAGGGGTGGTAGGATTCGAGGTGAGAACCTCTGAGGAGCAAAGAGCAAGATAGTGTTGAAATTAGTAGCAAGGTTTTCTTTGACTTGTGCCTTAGGCAAAGAGACCACAAATAGTCTTTCTTTAGCATGCACCAGTTCCTATAGGTTAGGACGGGTTCCTAAAAGTTAGGACGAGTTCATGAAGCGACTTAACTCATGTGAACAGTTGCAGGCTCAGTTGTTTGTCTCCTAGTGCGAGTTAGAAGTCTCAATGGTTATTTGTGGCTAGGACCAGTTACATGGGTCGTGAGACAAGACAATAGAGAGCACGAGTTTGTAAGAGGAAGAGCATACTACGAAGAAGGTCGCGTGCAATTGATAGAAGGCAATTTCCTTCAGATTTACACAAGGAAATAGGGAGCAGGATCAGGGCTACTTGCAAAGTGTTTCAAGCTTAAGTCAAGCAGGAAGTACAAGGCTGTTTTCTATTGAAATAACATTGTATTGTAAGAGATCAATTGCTCAAAACTTTATCAATAAAATTCTCCAACAAGCAGAGGGTTTTCCTAGTTGGGTTACCTAGAAAATTTTGTATTTTTTGCTATCGCGTGACTATGTTTTATTTCTATTCTATTCCACTGCAAAATAGTAGAGACATTCTGTGTCTTGGTGTAACAAATTAGTTTCAGATTTGTTCACTACAACAGTTGCAAAATTTCAAGGAAATACTACAGATAGGGGCACCTGTCCTTCCTGGCACAAAGTCTTTGAAAGATTTGACTCTATGTAGGAAAGAAAATAAACAAAAAATGGTCTTGAGGTGAAATGGGTGGACACCGAACTCTACCTGAATAATAGGCTATTGAACTATCCGCCTATAGTGGATGATGCGTTTGAGAAGCAGGGTTTGGACTCTCTCCAAGATGGCCGCATTTGTCTACAACAAATTTGACCCCCACACTTAGGAGCCATAAAGAATTGTAGGTTTAATAATCACCTCCATTAGGGTGAGGGTTGGTTGAGATGTCCTAAAATTGACTCTGGAATCATTGTCTCTCAATGATGTATAGATGTGAGAGTGACCTCGACCTTTGTTTTTCCACCTCTCTAAATGCATTTTACTTTTTTCTTGATTCTTTCTTTGCATTACAGCTTGTAGCTGAAGGAATGAGAGCTTGCTTCATAACATATATAACATTTATCCCCCACTCTAGGATGGGGCAGTTCATCGCCCATTAGGGGTTGGAACTTAGGACATGCAAAGGTTCCTTGTACTATGAGATAGGGCAACATTGGCCTAGGAACCGGGTGATGGCCATATGGGTGAGGTAGAGCTCATGCTTGGCTCTTGCCCACATGCTAATTTGTAAGTTCCGACCATCTTTTGCATTTTGATTTTTCTTTTATTTTTCTTGTGGCTATCATATGCTTTTTTTGTTTCTCTTAGCTGCATCAACCTCCCAAGGCAAATTTCCAGGCTCCACCTAGGCATGAGGATGTGTGGGTGCCAAATCCCAATGAACCAATGGATAGTTGAATTTGAAGAATGGAGGTGGAATAGGGGCTTGTAATGTAAGAAGCAGTAAGTATGGATTAGGGAGAGATGGGGCTACGCTATCTCAATCATGGCTTCTGTAAGTAGTGCCCCACCTATACCTGTTGGGATGTTAGGGGAGGCCTCACTGCACTAGGATTTAAAATTAAGCCCCCATTTAAGGCGAGGGAAGAAGATCACGACCAAGACCCTTCTTTCTTCCAAGTTACCCCACAATCCATGTCAAATGCCCAAATACAAAAAAACACAAGCACCTGATTGCAAAATGAATAAAGTACCTTTTGATCGGAAGCCCACCTTCCAACATGTGCTTTTGGCAAATGAGCGAGGAAAAATATGACTGTTGTAGGTGGCAGAGATGTGGATTGCATGTCGTCATTGACTACTAGTGGCTCTCAGGGGCTATTGGTTGTCGACTAGAAGAGTTGAATAAGAGAAAAGCTTTTCCTAGTGGTCACCCACTTTTGGTGGGTAACATTTGGGTCCAACTGGGACATGAGCTCATCGTAGAGCACATGATCCATGTACTTGAACGAAGAGTTCATGAGAACTCTAGCCATATCCTAGGATCACAAACCTATAACTTGCACACTACAATACAAGTGTTTGGGAGCATGTGCACTCGACGTAGGGTTTCGCCCATGTTTTATATGAAAGATAACAATCCATATGGCAAAAGTAAATCTATTCTAAATGCAAGTCTAATCTACTTGCAATTTAGGTTAGGATGAGAACATGAGATGTTATTGACTATGTAGAAGGAAGTATGCAATACACCTACCCTACCATGCAATACTAGCATATAATGCATGGGCTAAGTACAGTCATACAACCAATGTAACCAACATATCATTAGATCAATATAACATCTCTTGGAGTTCTTGTGAGATAGGACATCAAAATATAACATCGTCCTTTGTAAGATTGGCTTGATGAGCGACAAGGGTGGGAGGTGGGAAAATAAGAGAACCATGCATCGGGGATTATGGATGAGGAGGGAAAGGAGGAATCCAACTTGAGCCATTGGATCTATTAAATGCCCATGATAACTCTGCGACTACTTAGATGAATAATTGAAAATTGAAATCTAGTTAACTTTCACCAAGATATAGAGTCTCTTAACAAATTATAAGTAGCCAAAACACAAAGATAAAAACACATCACTCAAATATTGACACAGTTGTTTTTCTCAGGAAACCCAACAGGGAAAACCCGCTTGCTTGATGTGGCTATTTCATTGATTGTCTTGGAGCAATTGAATCTATTACATAGTGCCCTTCCCATAAAAATATGCTAAGTGTCTTTCTCAAATTTTGTAAAGTATGGATGTGGAAAATTTTGGATACAAACTTAGGAAAAACGGGTGGACATTGATTAAATTAATGTTGTGTGGTAGTGGAGGCCCCAAACATTAGACAAAGGGAATATTAATCACATAGTGGGATGTGGGGACCACCCCATGATGAAATACACACCCCTTGATGGAGAAATTCGAATGGCTAAGGAGGGGGCTCGAATTGCTTGGTGAAATGGCCCATGTGAAGGAAGAGAGTACCAATTATAAATAAGAGGAAGACAACATCATTGATCACTTTTGATCATTTGACATTTTACACTTCGTTGCTCAAGCTGTTTAGTTGAGTCACAAGTGCTCTTTAGCACCACAGGTTTTCAAGGGGAAATATCACCCTCTTCTTCGGTGGACCACGAGTGCCACCGTACGGAGGAAAATTCTACTCATCTTTGGTAGCTAGGAGGATACTACGTAGGCAACACGAATTCTGAGTTAGCTGGGACATAGTTCAGGGAGCCACACAGTGGGTGGAGGAGAGAAGAGCCAGAGTGAGGGGTTGTATTGTTACTGGGGAACTCTTTGGTCAATTTCTGGCATCGGACGGAGATTTGTAGGGACAGAAAGCATCACCCAACAACCATTCGAATTCCTGGAGGAGGGCTTACGTCATTCTGCCCATGGACTACATAGTCCTTTGTTGAGGCAACTTTTGGGGTGGCTTGTGAAGGGGTTTGTGGAGCTGGGGCTTCTTGGAGTTGGATTGGAGGGGATTGTGGGTGATTTTCCAGTCTTTTGGTGGAGAAACAAACACAACATTTGCTACAGGTTACCTCTTCTGCTTGTGGAGGAGGGCCAAGCATTTGGGTGTCAATTTTGGAGCGTCAAAACTAGGACAAACCTTTTTTGGGTTTATTGAGGAGAGGCCAGAATTAATTTGGAAGAATTTTTTGGGCAGATTTGAGGGGTCAAACAGGGATCCCAACTCAACTAGCAGCTAGAGGAGTTAGGAGAAATTGGGCCGAAATTCCGAGGTCAACATTTGGCCAATTCCTTCATGGGTTTTTGTGGGTTATTGGTGGAGAGCCCGGGGTTAATTTCCCAGAATTTGCTGAGCACCAGAGGAGGCCCTAACAGCTATTAAATGCAGCCAATAGTGCAGTTCAATGTTTTAAAACTCCGACTCGGGTTTGGAACCGACCAAGGGTCGACTTCGACTCTGGCTTCGACTTGGTATCGACTCGGCCGGTTCGATTTCAATGATTCGGTCTTTGTTAAAAATACATTAATATTTATTTTTTTATAAAAAACATAATTTTAAAGATTTTCATTCATGTTTCAAAACACAAAGCATTAGAATATAGAGAAAAGACAACATATGATCAATGTAGGCTCATGAATATATCCATTATATCAAAATGGTACCTAGTGCACTGTCCAATATATACATGATATAGAGTTCAAAACAAAAGCACATAACCAAGGATGCTCTAAATGGCCTCTACAACAAAACATCACTAGTCACTACTGCTACAGAAGGCAAGATCATCTGGCTTAGACTCTGAATCAGAGGGGGAAACCCATGGCTCCTCCTCATCAAGATCTTCAATGGAACTGTAGAAGTAGTAGCACTAGCACGCTGAGCTTGAGATAGACGAGCTATGCTCTTGCACCGTTGCTGACTAGAGGAAGTGCCTGCCGCTGTAACTGGAGGACTCAGGGTTGGGCTTGGTACTAGTGGATTTGCATTTAGTTGAGCCTCTAGTTGTATATCCAAGTCAACATCAATATCCTCATCAAATTCAAACCTTGCTGGACGACTCTCCACTACCCAATCTGATGTTGGATCAATATCATCCAACACAATGGGATCTGTATTAGGTCTTTTTTTACGCCTTAGTCGAAGGTTGTATTGGACATAGACTAGATCATTTAACCGTTTTTGCTCCGAACAGTTTCTCTTCTTTGTGTGAATCCTTTCAAAGACATACCAATTGCGCTCACACCCAGAAGCACTACACGTTTGACTCAAAATGCAGATTGCAAACTTCTGCAATTGTGGACAATGGCTACCAAATGCCTCCCACCATTGTGCTGTAAAAAACATAGTTGTGTAATGAATTTCAGTTAGCTCAACAAATTATATCCAACTTTCAAATTATAAGCAATTTAACAAAATAATAAAATATGAATTTCAAAATTGAAAATTTTTATTTACCTGGCTCATCTGCTTCCCTTGCAATCCTTGCTAGGTTCTTGCCAAAGGTACCTGTGGCTATGCTGAAGCAAGTGATCTGTCTATGTATCTCTAGCTAGTTACTCTCCTTGTGGATCATGCGATCAATGCAGTCAATCAATCCATCTCTAACCTCCCCAGTCAAAGTTTCTGCCTCCAGAGCTTTATAATGGTACCTTTGGCAAGAAAATACCCAGGTGCATGTATAGGGTGATGGAGTTGATTGTTCCATCTTTGATCAATGATTTCCCAAATGGGCCCATACTTAGCCACCCTTTCCTTGTATGCTGCCTTTATTTGCTCCTTTGCTTGATGCATAGCCTCATAAATGAAGCCCATAGCCAATCTTTCCCCATCCACTAACCGCAACACCTTAACCAGTGGCTCAACAACCTTCACAATCTCTACTGCCTTTTTCCAAAATATTTCTTCATTAACTTTTTTTTTCACATCTTTGCCTTCCCATTTGCGAGACCATTGACATTCATTCCATTCATCACTGGAAAACACCTTTTGCAAGTTTCTATGTTGGGAAAGCATAGATTGTAATGTCAAAAATGAGTTGCAAATCTAGTGATGGCAGACCTAATAATATCCTTTCCCCCTGTGTGTTTCCTCATCAGCTTCAAAATCCATGAGTGATTGTAAATATATTTTGTTATGCTTTTGGCATGCTCTACAATGTTCTTGATCCAATCTGTTTTACCAATATCCTCATGCATGAGGTCTATGCAATGTGCAGCACATGGGGTCCAAAAGATGGTTTTGTGTTTTTCTCTAACATTTTACCAGCAAGAACATAGTTAGGGGCATTATCTGTGATGATTTGAACAACATTAGCCACCCCCACCTCTTCAACAACCTCATCCAAAAGTTAAAACAACAAGTGTGCATCTTTCACCCTATCAGATGCATTAACTGATCTTAGAAACATGGTTCCCTATGGGAAAATATAAGAAAGTTTATGATGGTACGATTCCTCTGATTAGTCCATCCATCTGACATGATGGTACATCCTGTTTTTGCCCATGAGTTTTTGAAATCTCTCAAGTATTCATCAATGGAAAAAATCTCTTTTTGCAAAAGAGATCCCCTTAACTCATGCATAGTAGGGCCTTTGAAGCCCTTTCCAGTAGCAAATATGGCATCAAACATAGGTTCATAATATGGTGAATGAGAAACATTGAAGGGAATATCAGCATCATATCACGACAATTTCTCTCAATTCTTTCTTCCAAAGATGATCTAAAGTGGGCTGCATTTGACCTCTATTAGCTTGAGGACCATGTGCACTATCAGAGGGAGAGTAGGGTGTGAAATAACTTTTGATATTACCCTTGTTTTTCATTGTACCCTTACCCTTTTCTTGAATAGACTCCAAAGAGGGAGGAACAAAGCGAAAGGGCTTGGATGCATCAGTGCAAGGGATAGATGAAGAGCTCTCATAATCAAAATTGGGGTTGACAACCATCATGTGTTTTATATTCCTCTTCCTCCCAATTTCAACCTCTATTTCTTTTTGCCTAGCTTTTTCTTCATCAAACTTCTGAAATTTATCTCGCAACTCTTTCCTAATTTCCCCAATTTGTTCTGTTGGTGCTTCACATGGAGTAATTTGGCATCTAAGACCAGCCAAGTGTTGTTTCAGGCTATGAATGCCCCCTCCACCTCCCTTAATTTTTCTGGTACAAAATTTGCAATGCATTTGATTATCAATCATCTCAGCATATGCTCAAGCAACATCTTTCATTCTAGGAGCCATTTTGGACTGATATTTGGACTTGGAAATGAAAGGTTTAAATCTGAAAATGAAAAAAAAAAAAAAAACTCATTCAATGTTCATTTCTTTCACAAAAATTTCTGTTTTCAATTTCCATATTTGCAAAAAAAAAAACAAGCAAAGGCAGATTTTAAAAGTGAAAAAAAAAACCTCTAGGCTCTAGCCTTCTCAATGCTGCTCTAATGACTGCCCAAAAATCTCCTCACTGCTGCTCCAAAGATTGCCCAAGAGACTCCTCAATGCTGGTCAAAAAACCGACTCCACGTCTCTTCACAAATTCCTCACAAATGCAATGAGATATCTGTGAGGAAATGAGAGGGGTTAGGTAGCTTTTATAGGCTTGGGAGAAGTTAGAGGGCATACCAAAACCCTAAAATCCAATTGAAATCCGGTTTTAAGTCCAAACGAAGTTGCTTTTGAGGTCTGCGACCGACTTGGACTGGCTCAGCTGGTTTAACTCGGACTCGACCGAGCCAACCGGTTTGTTACCGAACCGTCCGAGTCGGTGACTGGCTTGGCCGGTTCGATAACAAACTGGCCTTTGGCCCGGTTTTGTATCAAAGGTCCGATTGGGGGGTTGGCTCGGCCGACTTGATCGAATCCGATCTGGCTCGGCTGAATTTTAAAACCACTTAGACAATGCAAAGATTATTGAGGACAACCACATTGCATGTTAGAGCGACTGATTTCATCACCTGGATATTGTTAGCTTGCCTTGGGAAAGCCCAGGTGCATGCTTTCTAATCTTACCTTTGTACCCAACAATTATATCAATAAAATGGCTCAACTCAACGCAGATTTTGGCATTTTCTGGTTGTTTAATGTTCTGCAAATTTTGAATGCATTTTTGCTATTTTTGCTTTGTTTATCATTGTAAATTTCCATTAGGAATATTACACAAAGCAATATGTATCTAGAGAAAGTGTTCTACTTCTCACACAACTCTCAGCTTATATGATTGGTTTGGGCAACCTTGATCACTACTTGAACTTGGTTCCTGCACATAATTCTTCCTCTGTTGCCTCGTTGACTTGCTTTGCAAACCCTGTTGACTTGCTTCAGTTCTGCTCCTCCTTCCATGCTCACTTGGCCTACTTATTCCTTGTGCTAATCTCCTTATCCCTCCTTATTCCTATTTCTTAGCGCACTTGAGCTCCTATTTTTTAGGACCCTAGCTTCACACAACTTGCGCACAACCAAGCCTCCTAAATCCTAGTGCACGTGTGCTCTGATTAGGACACAATTCTTGCACTCCACCATCAAGGCTCCCACACACTAACTCATGAGCTCTCTCTTGTCACAATCCTTTGTGCACAAAAGAATTGTCATTTACTTGTGCCTTCGTCCTCTCTTTTATAGATTTGATCCAGGCTAAATTAGGCTAATTCAAATTTAGAACTCGAGTTGTGATAGCAAGTTAACTAAGAGTGTTACTCGCTCTCCTTCCAATCATCACTAGAGTGTTAACTCGTGCTCTCTCTAATCAACACTAGAGATCTAACTCACTCTTCATTCAATCAAGACTAAAGACTAAGTCGCTCTAACTGAACTGTTAACTGCCACCTTGTTCTGCAGTTAAAATGATGAAGACTCCACTTAATTGAAGCTCCAACTCTACGCATGCTAACTTGATGATTATTCCAATAAACTAAAAATAACTCATCCTAACTGAAGTCTAACTCATGAGAACAACTTGAGGTCTTCATTGGCTAAGGCACAAGCCATAAGACCTTGCTCGCTACATTTTCAACACTCCCTCTCTGGAAGAACCTTGTCCACCTGGATCTGTTTTCAACACTACCACATTCTCCATTGTTGTTGCTGCTCCCTCTGAACTAGAAGACTTCCTTGCTTTCTCCCGTGGAATTCGTTTTGAAGACCTGTTCTTTACAACCATGCTTTGAGAGTCTATCACCTTAGTCATAAGTGGCATGTACCTCGTTTATCTCTGTGGCTGCTTACTCTGGCTGAAGGTAGTACTGGGAGGTCCAACTCCCTTATGATTCTAAACAACTCTTCTGCCCACTTGGCTCAAACTCTCCCTATATTGGGAGTCACAAACTGAGTGGTTGCCACCGCTCGCCCTGGGCTCTACTCATCATCCTGCTAGTCGACCCAACTGCCAACTAGTAGAGACTCAAAATGAGATACTCGCTGAGGCTCCTTCTTAGGTTTCTGAGGTACACTAACCTTCTCTTGCTCTAAGGACTCTATTAGAGCCCTGCTTTCCTCAACCATCACTTCCCTACTCTGAGATCTGCTTGCCTTGCTGCTTAAGGATGCGCCTGTCTCTACTTGAAACGTGTAGAGATTCTTCATCCTCACACCTATCTTCTTCTTACATCCAGAAGCTAAGTGCTGGAGGTAAGTCTTACCTTTGTTGAAGATGACATCATAACCCTTGTCCTCAAGGGTAGCAACTAAAACAAGATTTTGCTTACCTAACTTCCTTTGAAAATTGACAGTACCAACTCCTCTAGTTGTATACATGCCATCATCCCCTAGCACTATTTGAAACTGCATGTCCTTCTCCTTCAAGTAGTTGAAATACTCCTTGTTCCCGGTCATGTGAAAGGATGCTCCTAACTCAATATACCATACATTGTTGTCTGTCGAGCTTTCCATGTAAGCTATCAATGAGAAATCTCTCTCGAGCTGAGCAGAAAACACATCAAACTTAGTTGCTGCAGCCACATGATCCTTACTAGACTCCTTTTGATTAAGACACTTGGTGGCATAGTGTCTGAACTCATGGCAATGGAAGCACTTGATCTTTCTCAGATCCTTCTTCTTCTTCTCGCCCTTCTAATTGGACTCGACCTCTCCTTGGCCCTCTTGCCTTTGGCTCCACTACCTTTGCTTGCTAGAGCAAAGTTCTCCTTGTCCTCTCTTGGAGCTTCTATACCAGCTCTCTTCCCTCTCCGGATTTCTTCTTGAACATAGTCACTCCATAACCTTTCTTAACTAGGAGTATTCTCTCTGCCACTTTGTAATATCCCAAATGGGGAATAAACAACAATTCAAAGCAACATAAACAAAAACTACAACAAATAGAAGCATACACAGAAAACATTGCAAATAAACCAGAACAACTGAGCCATTTTATTATATTTCTGAAATGAGGGAAAGGTACAATGAGTGCTCAGAATGATAGCACCTTGGCTTGCTCTAGGCAGGCTGAAATGATCTCTCTCTCCCTGCACAGAAAGGCTACTCCAAATCTGCTCTGTGTGGCTCCTCCTCTGCGCTGCCCTGCTGGAAATGCTACTGCTGGCTGGAAAGGGGTTGCAAGATAAGGTTGTTCCATTGCTCAGAAAAATCTGAAACTCGGACCCCAGACTCTCCAAAAACCCAGAATAACCCGCGAAGGAATTCCGGATTGGATGAACTCGAAAAATCACCCTCTTGGGATGACTACGCACTTCTGCTGGGTACACTGGCCTCTGTGATGAAATGCTTGAAGGTAAGGCCTTCAAGTACCCAAAGAACTTCGCTATGGAAGGGCTGATCCCTTCACAAAACTCCGGACTGAAATCCCACAAGCTTTCTCCTCTCCTGGAGCTATCCTCCTCCTAGATTGCGTAATCCTCTGAGTGACTGCGCTGCCATGAGGATGACTTCGTAATCCTGGTGGCTGATCCAATAATGTTGCTCTAAAAAACTGAAGGTATGGCTCCTCTCGTGAGCGGGCACTCGAAGTCCCCCAAGGACAAGGTTGGGATCTCCGCTCGGAGAAACTTGTGTGCTAAACAACACTGCAGACTCAGCTAAACAGCTTAAGTGTGCTCTAGTCTTGACAAACAGAAAATCAGAAGATGTATGAATGAATGAGAAAGGCTGCCTTCATCCCCTTTTTATGCTAATGAGCCTCCAACATTCCCTTGGGCCCACTAGTGCTGCGCTGCCCCTCTGCCACGCTATCCCCACGCTGGTCTGCGCTACCTGTCCCATGCTGACACTGTGCTGCCTAGCCCCACGCTGTCCCAGCTGCCTCCTCTCGTGCGCGGTCACTTGGCCTCATGGGTCCCGTTTTGTCTTTTAATTATTCTGCCTAGTGACTATAGGAAAGTGCTTTTATTCTAATGTTGAGTTATGGGTCCCTTCACCCCTTTATTTCTTGCTGAACTTTAGAAAGGCAAAATGCAATAAAAAATTAATATTCCAATTAGCTATCTACTAATTGGGAATATTACAGTGCTCCCCACCAAAATGTTGCTTGTCCTCAACCAACTGCAAGGATGGATGCTGCAGGATCTTCTCCCCCTCCCAAGTGGCATCCTCATCTGGAAGGTTCCTCCACCTAATCAGATATTCAGTTACTGCCTTGCTCCTCAGTTGTCTCTTCCGAGTGTATAGAATGGCCTCTGGTTGCAACACCAAATGCCCCTCATCATCTATAGGTGGGAGCTCCATAGTGGCAGTCACCTGCTACCTCAGAGCTTTCTTCAAGAATGAGACATGGAAGATATTATGGATATGGCTCCCAGTCAGTAGCTCTAGCTCATATGCTACCTCCCCAACTCATCTAATCACCCTATATTGTCCATAGAAGCAGGGTTTGAGCTTCTCTGCTCCCTTCTAGTTCAGTGTGGAATGTTTGTATGGCTGAAAACGAAGGTAAACTAGATCATCTACCTCGAACTGGTTCTGCACTATGGCCAGGTTGTCCTTGAGAGCCCAGAGTATGTTTTGGCTCTCTTGGATCCGATCTTTGGTGCTTGGGGCCTTGCTTGCTCTAAACATGACATCGACAAAAGTTAGAGCATGATATCCATACAAAGCATAAAATGGAGACATACCGATCGACATATGGAATGTCGTGTTGTAGCAGTACTCTCCCAGATGAAACCAACGCAGCCAAGCCTTCTGCTGCCCCGAGACATAATTTCTCCAGTAGCCCTCCAGCCACTTGTTCACAACCTCTATCTGCCCATTCGTCTATGGATGATAACTGGTACTGGGTGTCAACTCGGTACCCTCCAAACGGAATAACTCCTGCCAAAAACCGCCCATGAACTGACTGTCCCGATCATTGACTATGGTCGTTGGGAGACCATGGAGCCTGAAAATATCCCGGAACAACAACTCGACTATCTGTGAAGCAGTATATCCTGCAGAGATGGCGAAAAATTGTGCATAATTTGTCAGTCAGTCAACAACTACAAAGATGCAATCCTTGCCCTGCACCATGGGCAACCCTGTAATAAAATCCATGGAGACGCTCTCCCATTTCCCCTCCGGAATGGGAAGCTGCTGTAGCAAACCTGCAGGATGACTCAACTCTCCTTTGTTCCTCTGACAAACTTCACACCCCCTGATATGTCGGAGTATGTCCTCCTTGAGGCCCCTCCATGAGAGCCTCTCTCGTATGGCCCTGTAAGTCTTGGTGAACCACTGATGACCTGAAAGCGATGAGTCGTGGGTTGCACGCAAGATGATCTCCTTGAGCTGGGAGTTACCTGTGAAGAAAATCTTGTCCCGGTAATAGATGACCTCATCCATCACCCGATACCTGTCATCTGTCACCTGCCCATCCAACACCTCACAAGAAAAACGGTCCTTAGAATACTCCACCAACAACTGGGCTCTCCAGTCTGCGTCAAGGCTCATCAAGGACAGCGCTGCTAGTCTCCGTGACAAGGCATCTGCCACTGCATTGTTCTTCCCCTTGACATACTCGATGTCAAAGTCGTAGGCCTAGATTTTGCTGACCCATTTCTACTGTCTCTCCTGCAATTGTTTCTGCTCAAGGAAAATCGGAGACTGTTGTGGTCAGTCCTCACTTGAAATCTGTTGCCTACCAAGGACTGCTGGAACTTGGCCAACTCATTCATGATGGCCAACATCTCTTTGTCGTATATCGGGTACAATATCTCATGCGACAGTAGCTTTCGACTCTCGAAAGCGATAGGATGGCCCCCTTGCATCAAAATTGCTCCCACTCCCTCTCCTGAAGCATCACAATCTAGCACAAAGGGCTGCGTGAAATCCGACAATGCCAACACTAGGCAACTGCTCATCACCTCCTTGAGCCTGTCAAAGGCCCTCTGCGCAGCATCAGTCCATCCAAAAGCCCCCTTCTTGGTGAGATCCGTGAGGGGTGCTGCAAGTTGTGAAAACCCCTTGACAAACTTCTAGTAGTGGGTGTGTCTGCCTACAAACCCCTAGAGTTCTGTCACATTCTTCGGTTCCGACCAATCCCGAATGGCCCCAATCTTCTCCTCATGGACCCTTACCCCGTCCACTCCGATGATATGCCCCAAGTAGAGCATCTCTGTAAGCCCAAATTCGCACTTGGATATCTTAGCATAGAATTGCTGCTCCTCCAAGATAGTACAACCTCAATGTGCGGCAAGTGTCCCTCCCATGTGTGACTATAGATGAGAATGTCATCGAAAAATACTAGCACAAACTTCCTCAGTTTACTTCGGAAGATGTGGTCCATACAAGACTGGAAGGTGGCTGGAGCATTGGTCAGCACGAAGGGCATCACCAAGAACTCAAAGTGGCCATAGTGGCATTTGAACGCATTTGTGGGGACATCCTGGTCCCTCACCTTGATCTGATGGTACCCCGACCTCAGATCGATCTTCAAGAAGAACTTTGCTCCCCTCAACTCATCTATCAACTCATTAATCCTGGGGATGGGGTAATGGTTCTTCATGGTTTTCTTGTTGAGTGCCCTTTAGTCGATGCGCATCTGTAATGTGGCATCCTTCTTCTTCACCAAGACTACAGAAGAAGCAAAGGGACTAGTGCTGGGCCTGATGTGTCCCAACGCCAAGAGCTCATGTATGACTTGCTCAATCTCATCCCTTTAGGCTTTGGGGTGCCTATAGGGGGTGGTGATCACTTCCTGGATCCACTGCTCCAGCTCAATAGTATGCTCAAACCCCGGTCTGGCGGCTGCCTCGGTGGTATGTCCCCAAAAATCGTGGAGTAACGGTCCAATATAGACTGCACATTGGGATGTATTGGCTGCCCTGTGACTCCTGCCTCTGAAATAGGCAGTTCCATTGCCCACTCTATGTCTCCCTTCCGGAAATATGCCTCCATCCTATGTGCCGAGATTGTTTGGGGAGGGTATGCATGCCTTTGGTCATCATGTGCTTCCCACTCTTCTTAATCGTCCACTCCATCTCCAATGTCTCCCAATCTGTAGTGACCTTACCAAGCGTAATAAGCCATTGCACACCCAATACCACATTGGTATTCGGAATGTCGACCACAAAAAAGTGATCTGTCATGGTGTATGTCCCCATGGTCATTGCAAACGCCAAAACATACTGCATGCGGTCTTGGCACGCGGAACCAACACGGAGAAACGATCAAAGCTCTCTGTCGGTATGCCCCTCCGCTGCACTAGTTGGGCATCAATGAAGTTATGTATGGCCCCGCTGTCCACCAATACTAAAACACGCTATCCCTATACCGTGCCTCGAACTCTCAACGTCAAATACTTGGGAACTCCTCGCAAGGATGTAAGGACTCCTCCGGTGGGTGCAAACGCTGCTCCTGCTGTTGCCGGGGGAGGTGGTGGTGGACGATCTCCTCCTGGTGCACCAACGCTGGCATCTCCCTCCAACTCCTCGTAGTCTTCCTCGTAGACTCTCCTCCAAAAACCCAGAATAACCCGCGAAGGAATTCCGGAATGGCTGACCCCAGAAAATCACCCTCTTGGGATGACTACGCACTTCTGTTTGGTACGTTGGCCTCTGTGATGAAATGCTGGAAGGTAAGGCCTCCAACTACTCAAAGGACTTCGCTATGGAAGGGCTGATCCCCTCACAAACCTCCGGATTATAATCCCACAAGCTTTCTCCTCTCCCAGAGCTATCCTCTTCTTAGACTGCGTAATCCTCTAAGTCACTGCGCTGCCTTGGGGATGACTGCATAATCCTGGTGGCTGATCCAACAACGCTGCTCTAAAAAATTGAAGGTATGGCTCCTCTCCTGAGCGGGCACTCGAAGTCCCCCGAGGACGAGGTTGGGATCTCCGCTCGGAGACACTCGTGTGTTGAACAACACTGCAGACTCAGCTAAACAGCTTAAGCGCGCTCTAGTCTTGACAGACAAAAAATCAGAAGATGTATGAATGAATGAGAAAGGCTGCCTTCATCCCCTTCTTATGCTAATGAGCCTCCAACGTTCCCTTTGGCCCACTAGTGCTGCGCTGTCCCTTTGCCACGCTGTCCCCATGCTGCTTTGTGCTGCCTGTCCCACACTGCCACTGTGTTGCCTGGCCCCACGCCGCCTCTGCGTTGTCCGAGCTGTGTCCTCTCCTGAGCTGTCACTTGGCCTCATGGGTCCCGCTTTGTCTTTTAATTATTCTGCCTAGTGACTTTAGGAAAGTTCTTTTATTCTAATGTTGAGTTATGGGTCCCTACACCCCCTTATTTCTTGCTGAACTTTAGAAAGACAAAATTTAATCAAAAATTAATATTCCAATTAGCTGTCTGCTAATTGGGAATATTACACACTTACTGCATTATGGAAACTATACCAAGACTTATGGAGCCCTAGAAGTGCAAGATTCACAAGGTCTTTTTCTGCTACCATCTCGCCCACATCACCTAGCTCATCTCGAACTTAAGTGAACTTTGAAAGATATGTCATGATGAGCTCTCCTTTGCTGATCTGAATACTTCTTAGCTTCTCCTTGAGAGTAAGCTTCCTAGCATCACTGGAATCTTGATACAAATCTAAGATAGCTTTAAACATCTCATAAGCTGTCTTCTTCTCATGGAGATGAGGGATAATATGGTCTTTGATCCCCTCAAGAATGATCCTCCTTGCCTTGGTGTCATTCTTGTTATGTTGGGCCAGCTGTTGGGCCAACTGTTGGGCATCTGTAGGTGGCACTATTTGTTGCTTCACAAACTCTAGCACCCCACTATCTTCCAACACCACTGATATCCGCTCCTTTCATGCGCAAAAATTCAAGGCTCCATCTATATTGTGATCCAACCTTAGTCCTTAGAACGCCATACTGCTATCTAAAGAACTTCTTTGCTCTTCAAACTCAAGCCTTTTGCTTGATCCACGCTCTCCACTAATTGGTTAATCTGGTGCCAGTATTTATACTAATATTTGCTCTGATACTATATTAAATTTCCATGAGAACTCTGCAACTACTTAGCCGAATAGTTGAAAATTGAAATCTAGTTAACTTTCACCAAGATACAATGTCTCTTAACAACTTATAAGAAATATAAACACATAGATAAAAACACATCACACAAATATTCAATGTTCCACCAAGTTTCCAGGATGGGGAAACGTGGGAGTGGGGATATGCACAAGGGGGACTTTTATAAGCAACCCCAAAATTTAGGGAAATCTTGGGGAAATGGGAGGATGTTAGAGTCCTAAAATTTAATATATAAAAATAAAATAATAAAATCCCAACAATATGTCAATAACTAAGTTAGTAAATAGTAAATCTTCATAATTATGAAATGTAGATCTAAATATGATCATCATTTCTTATTAGACTATTATGAATCATAATTATCATTTGACATTACTGCAATCATCAATGTAAAATTATAAATCTAAAAGTAAATTACTAAATCGAATCCATCATTTGACATTATGCAATGTTCCATCTAAATTCATCATTTGGCAATGGGCATTAATATTATGCAAGGTACATCTAAATTAAATTAGTCATTTGACAATTGAAATTACGCAATGCACATCGAAAGTAAATTCATCATATGACAGTGACATTATGCTTAAGTTTAAATAGCCATAGTATACTAAACTAAAAGTAAACATAGAAAGCTGTGAAATACTAGTAAATTTCTCAAAAAGTACTAAATAATAAATCGTAGCTCCAATCCGGTGGCTCCAAATCATAAAATGAAAATCACAGCTCCAATCTGACAACTTCAAGTCACAAAATTAAAATTGTAGCTCCAAATGTCTTAGGCCCCTGGTTGATGGTGAATCCGAATCACAACAAATTGCAGATGGAAAATGTCGAGTGACAACAGCAGGAAAATCTCGGGCTTCGAGGTAAAATGTCGAGGGACAGTAGAAGGAAAATGTTTGGCGACAAGGTAAAATCGTAGGGTTAATGCGAAATGAATGAGAAATGTGAATGATTATGTTTTGAAGTTTTAATTTATCCTTTAGTTTTTATTTTCATTATTTTAATTATATTAAAATTTGTAATTTTTTATGTTTTTAATTGTTATTAGCAAAATTAATTGGGGGGACGCTTTTCGTCACCAGAAAAAAGTCCCCCCTGAGTTTCCCCAAAAAAGGGGACATGGAGAATCGTTTCCCTAGGAGATTCACTGTCCTGGGAGTGTGTGGGAGCGAGGAAGCATGCCCCCCACCCTGGGGGGCATGTCCCCGTGGAACATTGCAAATATTGAAACACTTGTTTTTCTCATGAAACTCAACATGCAAAACCTGCTTGCTTGATGTGGGTATTTCATTGACTGTCTTGGAGCAATTGAATCTATTACAAAGTAATCCGTCTCTCTTGAGAAAGTGTTATGCTTCTCACACAACTCTCAGCTTATATGATTAATCTTGGCTACCTTGATCACTACATGATCTTGGTTCCTGAACACAATTCTTCCTCTGCTGCCTCCTTGACTTGCTCTGCAAACCCTACTGACTTGCTTCAATTCTGCTCCTCCTTCCATGCGCATTTGGCCTCCTTATTCCATTTGCTAATCTCTTATTTCCTTGCGCATTCCAGGCTCTATTTCTTAGCGCAGTAGAGCTCCTATTTTTTAGGATACCAGCTTAACACAACCTGCACACAACCAATCCTCCTAAATCCTAGCATACTTGTGCTCCTAATCTTTAGGGCACAATTCCTTAGCTCCACAATCAAGGCTATCTCACACTGACTTGTGAGCTTTGTCTTGTCACGTTCCTTTGTGCACAAAACAATTGTCATTTACTAGTGCCTTCATCCTCTCTTTTATAGATTTGATCCATGCTACATTAGGCTAGTTCAAATTTAGAACTCGAGTTGTGATAGCAAGTTAGCTAAGAGTGTTACTCGCTCTCCTTCCAATCATCACTGGATTTGTTAACTTGTGCTCTTTCCAATCAACCCTGGAGGTCTAACTCACTCTTCCTTCAATCAAGACTAAGGACTAACTCGCTGTAACTGAACTGCTAACTACCTCCTCATTATGTAGTCAAATTGATGAAGACTCCACTTAAATGAAGCTTCAACCCTATGCATGCTAACTTGATGATTATTCCAGGAAATTGGAAATAACTCATCCTAATTGAAGTCTAACTCATGAGGACAACTTGAGGTCTTCATTGGCTAAGGCACAAGCTAGAAGACCTTGCTTGCTACATTTTCAACAAGATCCTTTCTTGCAACGAAAGAATGGAGAATTCAACAATTAGGCCCATAAATTTTCGATGAAGCATAACCTCGGGCATATCGTCCTCATCAATATTCTTAGAATCATGTTGCAAATGGTAGGACGAGATGGGTAACATGTAAAGATCCCCTTGTCCATTATGGGAAGAGCAAGACAATACAAGGTCATTGTACCTTGGGAAGAACCACAACCCCTTTTCAAGGTGCTGAGGAGATTGTTGAATTTCATGGCTCCCAAGAGATTCTTCAAGATGCGCATCAAGCTCCTCTTACTTGTTGGTCACATCGTGACTACATGGCTGAGTATCGTCGTTATGAAACATGTAGAAGAGGCCCCTCCAGTGAGCCATGCGAAACTTTCATAATCTTCAGATGTGGAGTCACCAAGGTGAATTCAAAATGCCTTGAGGGATGCTTGCTTCACCCTACAAGCATTGAATTTGAGGTTCAATGAAGAACAAGGGCTTCTTTCTTCCAGTGGAGACACTAGAAAGGATATATGGATGAAGTAGACTTGCTTTGTCCTCGACAACAACGCAAAAAATGTTGCCGTAAAATCTAGCAGGCCTTGGAGAGGGAAACCCTACAAGGCATTTACTAAACCAAGGGACAAAAATGGGGTAGTGGTGTGAAAATTTCTGAATAGAATAATGCATAAATCCTACTGCAATATCTTGATTTACTTCTCCTACTTGTGATTTAATTATACAAGTTATTTTTAGAAAATATTCAGAAAATACCGAAGTAAACACAACTAGCAGCGTACAAACATACATATCATTTACTGAATATTATGCTCATTTGACAAAGTGACAGTTTTTCCGGAAAATGCCCCCGGAAAAACCCAATGTGGGAAAACCAGTGTAACAGATATGAGGGTTTCTTATTATTAAGTAGAATCTGAGTACAACAAATCTGGGCACCTTATTGGTTAACTCGACAAAGAAATACAAATTTTTTTTTGCAGTAATACCTCTGTTCTGGAAACTGAAAACTGGACTAATTTACCCTCAAACGAGATTTACAGAACTCAGCCCCTTTCTGCCTCTAGAAACCCCAGCACTGCTCTGAAGCTGCCTGTGTCAGCCCTGCTAGCCTCTGCATGCCCTTGCGCTGCTCAGAAGAGGACTGCGTAACCCCAGACTGGGTGACGCAGCCCTTACGTTGCCTTGGATGGCCTCTGCGTAACCCTGATGGCCTCCTGCTCCCTCAACGCTGCCCTTTCGGGGCCTATGTAGCACCTGCGTAGTGGCTGAAACCCTCTGCGCTGATCCTGGTTCCTACTTCTCTGCCTCTTGCTGACTCTTCGCTCCGGGATCAGATCATCCCCTTAGCCAACACTACCCCTCGCTGCAGCTGAAAAACTTCTGGAAATTCTTAGCAAACCCACCTGAGAATTCCAACTCTGCCTCAGTGCTTTGCCTCCGTGTGTGTGTCTCCAACTGACCCCAAGCCTTTCCTTTATGCTTTTTTCGTTGACATATCAACGACCGTGATTTCATCTCTTATCAACGACTTAGATTTAAATATCGCTTGATCTGCCTCACTTAGAACATTTCATCACATGTGTTTAATTAATTCACTTTAATTTTTCTAATTCTCTAAGTTTGACTTATGGTCCTCATTAATTATTTTAATATCTCACACACTGGATGAAATTTCTCCAAACGCTTTCTGGGTTTTGGAGGTCTTGTGTGTCTTAAGCCCTCCACAAAATTTCAGGGCTAGAGCACACCTGATGCTACCTCAAAATCTCAACACTCCCTCTTAGCACGGAGTGTGCTCTAGTAATACATCCACAACATGTATCACAAGATCTCGGCATCGGTCTTTGCGCTGCTGATGCTTGGCCTGCTGCCCTCCATCCACTGCGTTGCTGCTTTCTGTACTGCTGCCCATGTCATTGCCACATCTATACTGCAGCTCCCTCTCAAATTGCTGCATCATGCTGCCCATGGAACTGCCACTACTAACTATTGCACTGCAATTCAGTTGCTGAGAAGTAAGCAATTGAAGGACCCTTGCCCAATCTTTGACAGACAAGTCGGGCTGCATCTCATCACTGAAGCTTCCTTGGCTGCTGCTCTGCGCTGTCCTCCTGAAGCTGCTGCGTTGCTACAGCTCTGCACTGCGTAAGCACTGCCTCTCTGCACAGCTGAAGTCCCATCAGCCTCTGCGCTGCTGCCTCTGCACTGCACTACTCCCTCTACAACGTCTCAACACTACCCTCTGCTTCACTGTGATTTTCTGCAACCATCTCTCTACTTGTCCCGCTACTGTCTTAAGGCTCCCGTAGCTCGTATGTAATCCAAGATTTGGGCTTACTTAAGGATCTTGCCTCCTCCATGTGTAGCTTTTTTACAGATCCATGTCGCCCCACTTACGTGGCTCATGAGCACTCATGGCTACGTCATCATCACTCCCATCGTCCTTTGCTGCTGTTGCCTTGGATTCAGAAGATCCTTTGTCCTTCTTCTTAGGACAAGTGCTGGCGAAGTGTCCAAGTTCGCCACAATTAAAGCACCGGACCTTGGATAGGTCCCTCTTCTTCTTCCCTTGCTGCCTTTGTTCCTTTGATGCAAGGGCTGCATCATCCTCCTCTTCTTTCTTCACCTTGACAGTTCTGCTGCTGCTGTTTTGCCTCTTGGTGAATCCTCCTGATTTCCTCTTGACGGAGGATTGCCCACATGTCCACCCAGGATGGTAACGCTGCCCTGCCCATTATGCTCTGGACAAACATTTCCCATTCCTTGGTGACTGCATTCAGGGAAGTCCTTACCAAGAGCCCTTCATCTGGAGTCGCACCCATGGCAATCAGTTGACCCCAGATAGTTTAGAGTCGGAAAAGGAAGGGATCTATCTCCTCACCCTTCTGCATCTGGAACAATAGCATATGATTCTCTGGAAGCAGTTTCCTTTGAACAAAGCTTCCCTGATACATTGTCTCCAAAGCAATCCACATCTCATTTGCCATGTTCTTCCTGGCAATATGTGGCACGAGGTGATCTTTAACTCCATCCATGATCAAATGCTTAGCTTGCGCTTGATTTTCATTGAATTTCTTCAGAGGATATGGATCAGTAGGCACAACTAGGACATTCATTGCATGGTTCTTGATGTCGTACTCATCCAGGACTGTCAGTATCCTGGCTCTCCAGAGGACGAAGTTGGACACGTTGTCCAACCTGTCCTGATCTCTCAGTCCATGAGAAGCCATCTAGCTCAAATCCGTCAGAATAGATACTCTTCTCCCTCTTTCTGTTGAAATACTCAACGAAAATGCTGGATATTGGGTTTCTTGGCGATTAGAAACCCTCTATAGTAGCTGCTCCCTTCGACAATTGATTTCCCTCTTGGAAATCTTCAGCCAAAACAACCGAACAGTTCTCTACGATCACCCTTCTGATCGAATCTTAGATTTGTTTGGCGCAGATCTGCTGAGTAACTATTTTCCTCCCACTCTTTGTCAACTTAGCTAGGCACAATTCTGCACCGGCAGAATCTCCACCACACCAGCAACTGCTGAAGATCTGAATCATTGCTTCCGGACCGCGACAAAACTGCACAACAACCCAAAAAAATCGATTGCGTCCCTCTGTTTGGCTTCTGTGTGAGCAGACTAGCCCAATGCAGCCTCTGCGCAACACAGGCTGCTCATGTGTCCCTCTGGAAGGCACTGCACTTTCTCTGCGTCACCCAGATGGGACTGCGTTAGCCTTGTGTAGCCTTTGCTGGGACTGCGTCCTCCTGCTGCTGAGTTGCTCACTTCGGATCTCTGCTGCTTCAGCTGCTTTCTTCATCAAAAATTTCTTCAGCTGATTTTGCTGGAGATTCAGCTTGATCTGCAATGTTCTGATACCATGTGAAATTTTTTGAATAGAATAATACAAAAATCCTACTTCAGTATCTTGATTTACTTCTCCTACTTGTGATTTAATTATACAAGTTATTTTCAGAAAATATTTAGAAAATACCGAAGTAAACACAACTAGCAGGCTACACACATACAGATCATTTAATGAATATTACGCTCATCCGACAAAGTGACACAGATTTTTCGGACAAATGTCCCCGGAAAAACTCAATGCGGGAAAATCGGTGCAACAGATATGAGGGTTTATTATTATTAAGTAGAATCTGAGTACAACAAATCTGGGCACCTTACTGGTTAACCCGACAGAGAAATACAAAAAAAAAAATCTGCAGTAATACCTCTGTTCTGGAGACTGAAAACTGGACTGATTCACACCCTCAAACGGGATTTACATAACTCAACCCCTTTCTTCCTCTAGAAACCCTAGCGCTGCTCTGAAGCTGCCTGCGTCAGCCGTGCTAGCCTCTACGTGCCCCTGCGCTGCTCAGAAGAGGACTGCGTAACCCCATACTGGGTGACACAGTCCTTACGCTGCTTTAGATGGCCTTTGCGTAACCCTGATGGCGTCCTGCTGCCTTAGCGCTGCCCTTTCTGGGCCTGCGTCTCACCTGCGTAGCGGCTGAAACCCTCCGCGCTGTGCAGTAGCTGCATAGCCTCTGCTTCCTCTGCGCTGATCTTGGTTCCTGCTTCTCTGCCTCTTGCTGACTCTTCGCTCCGGGATCAGATCATCCCCTTAGCCAATACTACCCCTCGCTGCAGCTGAAACACTTCTGGAAATTCTTAGCAAACCCGCCCTAGAATTCCAGCTCTGCCTCAGTGCTCTGCCTCTGTGTGTCTCCAACCGATCCCAAGACTTTCCTTTATACTTTTCTCGTTGACACATCAATGACTGTGATTTAATCTCTTATCGACGACTTAGATTAAAAGACTGCTCCGCGTGACTTAGAACATTTCATCACATGTTTAATTAATTCACTATAATTTTTCTAATTCCCTAAGTTAGACTTAGGGTCCTCATTAAAAAAACTAATTATTTTAATATCTCACACATTGGATGAAATTTATCCAAATGCTTTATGGGTTTTGGAGGTCTTGTGTGTCTTAGCCCCTCCACAAAATTTCAGGGCTAGAGCACAGCCGATGCTTCCTCAAAATCTCAACAAGTGGCCCACTGTCACCTCAGCCAAAACTCCTTGCTCTTTATAGACTTTCACCAATGGGTGCAGTCCTAGTAGGAGAGAGAGATCACTTATGATAATTATTCTAAGGTTAAGGTGTGAAATGATCTCACTAGGAGCTCTTCAGGAAAGACACAATTTAGGCTCAGGGCTCCACAAGGAAGCAATTTGATTTCTATGATGAGACCTAGTAAAGAGGGCACAAGACCTAGGGTTTGATAAATTTGATGTGTTGGAGCATCTGAAGATCAAGACAAAGAGAAAAGGTTTCCTACAATATACCAACTATGCCAAGGCTCATGAAACCTTCAGGAAAGCCCTTAAATTGAAGCAAGGAAATCTAGGGTAACCCTCTTAGTCAAACAAGTAGTGCAAGAAAGTTTCTGGATGAATTTGAAGTGGATGCTTTCGAAAAGGATAGATTTTGTGGCCAATACTATCTGCTTGGTGTTCAGGCTCCTCAACCACCAAAATCCTACTTTCCTAGGAATTCACACCAAGCCCTAGTTCCCTTGCACGGCCTTGAAAGGGCCAAATTAGGAGAGAGAGAAAATGGATAAAGTTAAGGTGTGATCACCAACCAAATGGACCAATCCATTGCTCCTTGGGGGTATGAAGTCGTCAATCCGTTAGATTATCCAAAGAGCTTCTAAGAATGCCAAAATTTGGATGCACTAGCAACCAAAATTCCAACAATTACCATTGCAATGAAAGATGGATTTTTCATCGGAGAGCTACAACGAGTTCACCACAAAGGACATTCATTTACACATTATTTATGAGTAATGCATGTAAATATCATATAGATAGCAATTCGATAAGTATTCAACAAATTAGGGCATACTTACAACTACTAGAATCAACAAAATTCCATCCATTAGACATGTAATAAATTAATGTTCAACATCTAGATGCACTTACAAGGTAACATGCAAAGATCCATTCTTTTCATCCAAAAAATAGCTCCAAAGATAGTCAAATCAGTTCCAAATGTTAAAGTGCATCGAGATACTTCGAATTTTAATCAAAGATACGAAGTTCAAATTCAAATCAAGAGGCCGAAATATCTCAAGTGGCGATGCTCATAAGTTCAAATGACAAGTTCTAAATTTATATGAGGCATTCAAATGCCTAACTTCCCTAAAAACCCCTTTAAACATAAAATAATGAGCAAGTACGGGTTTAGGTCACCAATACACCTCGTAGCTTGTGAGATATATAAATAATATGCCACATGTGTGAGCTGAAATGGCTAGTAGGATGACGTCATGCTATTGTAGGCCTCTTTAGGGCTTGCTATGAGGACCTTGAGTGCCTTGATTTATGTAGAGGCCCTCTAAATTCACCTTCTAGGGGTTGGCCCCTAGATGTTTGTCACAATCATCCTGTGGACCCTAGTTTTGGCTTTGGGGCACAAAATGGGTCTCATGGTTCTCCATGCGGTGAATATGCCAGACTTTTCTCCATCATCAAGGGCAGTGAAGATGTTGCTAGCTCTCCCTTTGTTTTTCGACCCCTTTAAATGCCTTTTACTTTTTCTTGATTCTTCTGTATATTACTGATCATAGCTCAAGGAATGAGAGCTTGCCTTGTATGATGTATAGTGGGGCAATTCATCGCCCATCAAGGGTTGGGACATGCAAGGGTTCCTTGTCTTATGAGATAGGGCAACATTGGCCCAAAAACTGGGTGATGGCCATATGGTCGAGGTAGAGTTCATGCTTGGCTTTTGCCCATGTGCTAATTTGTCCTAGCCATCTTTTGCATTTTGATTTTTCTTGTGGCCATCATATACTTTTTTATTTTTTATTTGGCATCAACCTCCCAAGGGAAATTTCTAGGCCCTATCCAGTCATGACGATATGTGGTTGCCAAATCCCAATGAACCAGTGGTCAGTTGAACCTGAAGAATGGAAGTGGAAGTGGAATTGGGGTTCGTAATGTAAGATGGAAAGTGGCAAGTATGGAGTAGGGAGATGGGGCTATGCTATCTCAATCATGCCTTCCCTAAGTGGTGCCCCTTCTATACCTGTTGGACCATCAAGGGAGGTCCCACTAGACTAGAATTGAAAATACCCCTCATTTAAGGTGAGGGAACAAGATCACAATCGAGACCCTTCTTTCTCTTCCAAGTTATCCCATAATCCATTTCAAATGCCCAAATACAAACAAGCATAAGCACTCGATTGCAAAATGAATAAGGTACCTTTTGATCAAAAGCCCATCTTCGAATATGTGCTCTTGGCAAATGGGCGAGGAAACATATGATTGATGTAGGCAGCGGAGATGTGAATGGCACATCTTCATTGACTACTAGTGGTTCTAAGGGGTTGTTGGTTGCTGGCTGGAAGAGGTGAATAAGAGAAGCTTCTCTTAGGGGTCACCCACTTTTGGTATGACATGCCTCATAAAAGGTACATCATGGTGCTAGGGTATGTTGTCATCATGCATAGTAGTGTACCATCCCCTCCAGAGGGTTCACATGTCATCATCATCATCAAATCTCCTCAGAAACACGACAACATCCATCAAGTGGGTCCAATGTTAACTTGGGGGTGTCTTGTTAGCTCTAGGGTACACTAGATCTCTAAGCAACACCTTTGTTCTAGAGGGTAAGGTTTTAGGTCATGGAGGGAGAGAATAGTCTCATTAGTTGTGTTGAACACATCCTAAGGTATTGCTTCTCAACAACTGGTTAACGTCCTAGGTCAAAGTGCCCATTGGAGTTATCAAGTGGGGTTGGACATCCTCTCTGAAGTGCTGGAGAAGCATCAAGTAATCTTTGAAGGGATGGAAGTGATACTTGGGACAAAGGTCTAGCGACACACTAACAAAATCAAGTGAGATCAACATCATAGGTTGACAAACCATAAGAGTATCACAATGGGCTATATTTAATGTTGAAGGCATCAAGGTACTTTACAAAAGCATCCTCTTCAAATGTATTTCTCGCTTATGGCTTGTAAGGAAGTTACCTTGCTTAGGTTTGGGAGTGTCATCACAAGGTACTATTAGGTGCTTTGCAACTTTAAGGGGAGGAAGTTTGGATCCATTTCACACCCTCAATCTCCACCATACGCTTCGCCCCCGATGATTTATGGTTAACCCCAGGGGGGGGACTAGCTAGGCTAACCCATCAATTAGAGCCTCCTGTTTGTGCCCCTCTTAGATAGTGAAGGAAAGGCCTCAAGGAAGGTAACATTGGACCAAGGGCAAGTGATAACCACCAAGGTGAAGCAAGGGAACAAGTATATAGTTAAAAATTGGTCTATCATCCAACTCAACTTGTGATCCATACTAGAATGCCCTTAAACATTATATGAAAGCACTTGAATACAAAAATAGTTAATGCCTCATATTTGATGACCCACCTTCATTGGATGAGCAAGCTAGATGAAGAAAGCAATAATTGGAGAATGGATGAGAGGTATACGAGGCTAGCTATTTGTGGATCATGATAGATTTACGGGATGACAAGCTCAAACATTAAGGGAATTTTTTCTCCTAGGGGTGGCCCACTTGGGTGGGTAACAAGGGCATATAAGGTTATTGTCTAAGATTGAGAAGGGCCATTTCACTGCCCTAGGCATTACTTTGTTAGATTTGATAACTAATTTACAAGTTTTTTTTTTTAATTTATTAGTTGTAAATTTTCATTATACCTACCAAGGCACAAAACCACACTAGCCAAGAGTTAAGTTCACTCATTTTTAGGACCATTAGGTTCGTTTGGAAAGCTATTGTAGGGTTGGTGTAGTGGCATTGGGAGGGTAGCCAGGTCGGTTGGGATTTAGCTTGTCAATTGTTTTGGAGTTGGAGGGAGCGGGGGTTCTATATTGTGAAGATGTTGCACTTTTAGGTGTGTAGATTGAGATAGAAGGATGTTTTTATATGGTGAGACTTGGGAACTTGGTTTGTGATCCTGTAAGGAGTGGAGGCTCTTACCACTGATCACTTCACTCATGGAGTTGTGTTCCCTTATTCTAGAGTTCAAGTTGTTTGTGAAGATGTTGCACTTTTAGATGCGTAGATTGAGATAGAAGGATGTTTTTATATGGTGAGACTTGGGAACTTGGTTTGTGATCCTGTAAGGAGTGGAGGCTCTTACCACTAATCACTTCACTCATGGAGTTGTGTTTTTATATGGTGAGACTTGGGAACTTGGTTTGTGTTCCCTTATTCTAGAGTTCAAGTTGTTTGTGAAGATGTTGCACTTTTAGGTGCGTAGATTGAGATAGAAGGATGTTTTTATATGGTGAGACTTGGGAACTTGGTTTGTGATCCTGTAAGGAGTGGAGGCTCTTACCACTGATCACTTCACTCATGGAGTTGTGTTCCCTTATTCTAGAGTTCAAGTTGTTTAAGCTCAATATTGGTATACCGGGGTTTGTTTGGAGGGATTGGGGGTGGAGTTTTGATAGGGCACAGATACAATATGACTCTCATTGTTTGTACATAGCTGTTAATCTGAGGCATCCTATTTCTTTGGTTCAGGGGTAGAGTTTTGGTAGGGCATAGATACAGTATGACTCTCATTGTTTTTACCTAGCTCTTCATCTGAAACATCCTATTTCTTCGGTTCTAAATACTTGTTCAGTATTTAAGGACTTGAAGGAGCGTTGGTTGTGGAGTCTTATTGGTTGGACTATATGACTTTCTTTCAAGATGAGGATGTTTGCTTGGCTTGTCATGTACTAGGGGAAACCATCTAAAGCCAGGCGGACCAGGACTAGAACTGTGGTGGCCTCTGCCCTGTTTGTCAGCACTGGAAGACTGTTAAATGTATATTTTTGGGAATGTTGATTGTCAAATGTTGTTAGAGTTGGGTTGAAGATCACCACTTAGTTTTTCTCTAGGGCATGGTGCATTGGTGAGCTGTTCTATTTAGAAATGGCTGCGCTCTTGTTTGTGATGGTTTTTCTGACTTTTAGCTTTACATGCAGATAGTGGTGTTATTTGTTTTATGGAAGTTAGTTTGACTGGAAGGATAAAGTTCACTACCTTTTGAAAAATGAGTTTTCTTGATCGCGGATACCCAATGTTTGGATCACATTGAGTATTCTACATCGATTTCTGCTTTAGTAGCTCTCAGGAAGAGGTTCTGATGTCCATTTTATATAACTAATGCATTTTCTTTTCTGATTATAAATATTTTTCAGTAAACAAAGACATACTTTTTAATATAAAAAAAGTTTTCATTATACCACAATTATACTGTTCTAGGTATATGTACATTGATGATATTAATTTTGTCAACTTTGAGTAAAGCCATGTGCTTGGATTAGATTGGAGATGCCTTTTGGGCTCTTTTGCTTTGTGATAAATGCTGCAATGTCCTATTCCATCTTGCCTTGTTTGGGTCAGTTAGGAGTTAGGACACTACTATAATTTCTTTCCTTTTCTTTCCTCACAATCTTTGAGTTTTGGGGCTTGCTTGATTTTTTCCATTGTCATTAGTTAGGGTTGAATTAAAAAAGCTTCTTAGACTACTTTTATTTATGATTTTAAGCTTTTTAATATTTTAGGAATTATGAGCTAAAATTCCATTATATTAATGCTATTTGTAATACATGTCAGGAATCTTCCACATACTCGTAACCTTTCCAGGAGCTGTAATCCAATGTGTTACCAGAGTCCCAAATGTATATGCTTTGTAATAAATTATGCAATGTCCCATTCCATCTTGCCTTTTTTGGGTCACTTAGGAAAATACTATGATTTCTTTCCTTTTCTTCATCTCTGAGTTTTGGGGCTTGCTTGATTTTTGCCATTGTCATTAGTTAGGGTTGAATTAAAAGAAACTCCGTAGACTACTTTTATTTATGATGTTATGCTTTTTAATATTATAGTAATTATGAGCTAACATTCCATTCCATCCCATCAATTCTATCTGTATTACATGTCAGGTATCTTCCACATACTCGTAACCTTTCCAGGAGCTCTAATCCAATGTGCTACCAGGAGTCCCAAATGTATTTGTCACCTGAAGAGGCGGCTCTTGCAGAAGAGAGCTTCTCAATGTATTGTAAGCCTGTTGAGCTGTACAACATCCTTAAGCACCGAGCTTCAAAACATGTAATCTAGCTGTTTCATCAGTCAATATGGTTTTCTACTTTATTGTCGGGCATTTTGTAAAGATTACATAATCTTGGTTAGGATGATCTTCACTCTTAACCCTTTATGCTCACAGCTACTGATAGCAATATAATATCTAATCTATTCCCTTTTCATATTTGAATTAATGAGATATGAGGTTACACACGAAAATAAAATTCTATTATTATTTATTATGAGTTTTCATTATTTTGCAGCCTTTATTTCTTCAAAGAAGTTTAAGCTACAAAATACAGGAAAAGCGACAAAGGCGGTATGTTCATGTATCTTACAAATGATTTCATCACTTTCCATTTGAACTAGAAATACATATGCAAGCAAGGGCACATCTTTTCCTTTTTAATTGCTAATCTTTTTAACATTGCACAAACTTGTATTTTTTTGTTATATCAAGGTTCAGAGTGATGGTGTTTTAGCTATTATTTAATGTCATTGATGATGGAGGCATTTAAATTTTAGATGGTTTATAATAGCCTTGATTCTTAACTTAACAGTGCCAAAAAATTAATTTGGATTCTGCTATTGGTTCTATTGGTTGTTACATAGAGGTGTAGTAGTTCTATACATTTAATTAGAGATCTGAATGTCGTCGTATTTGATACCATTTTGCACCTTCTGTGATTAAATAATGATAGATATGCATTTCTGTCCATCGTAAGGGACAATTCAACCTTTATTTTTATGATGATGGTTAATTTATATTAATTTAGAAAATGCTGCAGCTTACCTTTACAGCCAAAGAGTACACACCATTGAATTTTGCGGCGCATAGCTGCAGCAGATTTCATATTTCATAGATAGGATTCCTGCCCCCAAAAGCAGAGGCAGAGTACTAGAAAAACCAAAAGTCGCTGGTATACACCTTCACTTATTGATCTAGAGCAAAAATGACTTGACAAAACATTGGAAATAGACAGTTTGCAACCGTTACTTGAGTTCTGTAGCCATATCTGCTTTGCTGTTTGCTTCTTCATCTATATGAGAAGAGGTTGGATGATTGCTCTCTGGTTGATCTGGCAGAAGATAAGATAATTTTATTAATGTCCAACAAATGACCACAAAATTAGGTCAATGGGACTTGTTGTCGCACATAATGCTTAGGCACTGCGACAATGGCTCAGATCGGGGGCTGTCACCCTGATCCCCATTCTCTCCGTTTAAGTTGTCTCCCTATAACAGACTAAGGGGGGTAGACCCTACTGAAATGGAATGGAGGAGGACTTAGTTGGAAACCAACCAATCCGGGAGACACAGTTGAGCGACCAAATGGCAAATACTCTTATTAGATTTATCAAGATTTAAAGGATTTGATTAGATTTAGATGATTGATACCAGTGCCTTCTTGCTAAGAAATTTAGGACCAAGTAATTGATGAGCAACTGCTGCTTGGCTGAATAACTATCTTATATGTAATGCAGATCCTAAGACTAATGTGAAATGCAAAACTCTTGGTTAATTTTATTAAGATGCCTATTCTAAGTTTAAACCCTTCAATGCTTTCTATATTGAGCCTGATTTCGTAGTATGTGGCAGAGAGAAAATAAGGTGAAACACACTAAGTTGTGATTAACGATACCTCTCCTTAAAATCTAACGTACTTGGTGCCTCCGACACTACATAGAGCTGTGGCTCTGACGATTGCAAGGTCACCGTTTTAAGTACTAGAAAAATCAGGGTTCTCAAGCATAGATGGATGGGGACCTATCTTATCTATCGACCAATCCTATGCTTGGAAGTAAATTTTAATTTATGCAATACTAACTTAAAATACGGAATGCAAGGAGAATTAGAAGATGTTTTAGTGAGACGCGATGTTAAAGATCCAAAGCACTTAGATTACGATTTACTCTGATTCAAACACTAGGCACTTAAGAGAAAATGCCAATTATAAAGATGCTAAAAAAATACTCAATCGAAAGATATACAATTTATCACAAGTCCACAATAAAGTACTTGATAAAGTGATGATCAAAATTACTTGAAACCAAACTTAAATGTTCGAGAAATATCCAATAATTCAAGTAAATAAATCGACACTTGAATTGATTTCATTCTTCAGAAAAATAAGTGATATCAATAATTATCAAGCATTAAAACCAATGATCTCAAAACTTTACTGAAGGATGCAATAATGAAAACCTAAGCATTTAAATTTCAATGATTTAATATTAAGGATAACAATGAAATCTAGATGCTAATCAAATAAACTCCTTCTCAAGCAATTCTGGATTTAAAATGATTTTCTCAAGTAACCCAAGCCCAATAAATTATTATTTTTCCTCCTATAGTCAAACTTAGAGATATTTTAAAATTTAAATTAATTTGACTATAAGAATCTTAAATTTATTTCCACAAATAAATATTTCCTTGAGCTAAATATTTTAACAATTAAATGACACAAATCCCTATCACAAAAAAAAACTCAAAGAGTTATCTTAAAAAAAAATTACGTCACAAAATAAATAATTTTTTTTGATTCATTTCTAATGTGCTAATGTTTCTTTCTAAACAAAAAATTAAAAGTTAGATCTTTTTAATTTTTTTGACTAGTTTAGATGTTAATAAACAAAAATGAAGATTTAAATTTTTTATCGGCCAAAGGGCACAAAAAAATTAAATCAAACTAATTTTTATATTTTTGGCTTAGAGATTAGTGTAATGGTAAAGTCGAAGTCCACAAGGAGGTGACGGGAGAAATGATTGAGGGAGAAAGTAGGGAGCACGAAGGAGGATGGGCAATAGGGACAACAACGATGAGGGCCGCGTTGGTAATAGTAACGAAGGATCCCGCAGAAGGAAGAGGGAGGAGTTGCGTGAGGGCAACGAATGGGAAGGGAAGGTATGATGCGGGGAAGAGACGAGGAGATGAGGACGGGTTAGGGAAGCACGGGGATGAGGGAGCATGCGGGTATGAGGAGAAAAATATTGTGGGTAAGAAAAAAATAAAGGGCTGTGAAGGGTTTGAGAGAAGGAAGGGCTACTAGTTAGGAAAACGCAGATATGGGCCACGGGATAACAAGCCACTGATAGGAGCGAGCTTGATTATGCGAGGAGAGGAGCTAAGGAGGACGTAGAGTAGGACATAGGGCTGTGGATTTGGAGGAAAACACATGTAGAGAAATAGAGAAGCAAAGAGCTGGGCAAAGGTTTGCCTGAGAGGGTTTATGCCCAAAATGTTTTATTTGCTATCACCTTAGAATTTTTTATTGAGAAGTTCCAGATCTGAAATAGAATTTTTTTTGGACTGAAAATTTCCCTTCAAACAAATTGTATTGTGAGACAAGATCTTGCCCTCCAGGGCCTAGATCTTGCTCAAATCTTGTAATTTCTTCAAAAACCTTCAGATCCACACCTGCATAAACAACAGACAAAAAACCAAAAATCCCATACACATATACAAAAATCTGAAAAGAAACCCGAATCCCAAGTTAGCAATCAAAACAAAAAATATCTGTACAATTTTTTATACAATATATTACAGATTTATACAAATAATGTACAAATCTATAAGATCTGAGGAGTATGAGTCCGACTCCACTCCCATATTTGAAGATTTATGCTCTTCCTAGCATGATCTATCTATTTACAACAAATTATTGAAAATAAATAATTTTTTTAATTTAAGTACTAACCCAAAAAATCCCCGCAGGATATATTTTTATACATAATCTCGCGGTTTTAATCTAGATGGCTCTCCAGATCCTAAGTTTCGAGAGTCGGCTGGTCCAACTGAGGACTTCCCCAAACGCCTAAAATATCTGAATAAAGATGATTTCAGCACACTTAGAATATAGGCTATCAAATTAATAGAGGTATAAAATAACGATTAAATCTTCAAAGATTGGAGATACTTGCCAATCAAATAAAAATCTTAATGCTATATTAAAACCCAACAATTTAAGCAAGATACTATGCAGTAAATTGATTTACAAGAGCTATTAACCAACAACTTATAAATAAGATCAACAAAATACTAAACACAAGTTACCATAAAATTCCGGAGGGGAACACTGCCATCAAGCAAAACCCCAAAGACTTTGCGTTGTATTATTCCCAAAAAGTTTACAAGAGCTTCGAGAGCTAGTACACGATCTAAAAGATCAAATCCTTTCGAATGACAATTGACCTCTAATTTATCGATTAATTCTCCAAGGGCTAGTTGGCTTGATCCTCGTTAAAGTAATCTCGATCGTTGAAAATGATTAATTATCTTTTAATATCTTCTGTCGAAATTATATTATTTTCTAAGGAAAATCGAAAATTTCATTTAATTGAATTTTAACCAACTCAAAATTAATTATTTTGAGTTTGTTTTCTCAAAAAATTGACTTTAACTTAACTACCAAGGTCTAGGGGTCCAAAATCTCTTGAAATTTTCAATATTCCCTTGGCTGGGGACTTCCAAAAATTATTTCTTCTAGAACCCACAATTTTTTTTAATTTGGAGAATTATTTTTTCCTAGGACTTAAAATTAATTAAATTTCTGGCTTATAATTTTAATTTTTTTTTGCCAGAAACTTTAATTAATTGACTCACGAGGGGATTAATAATTTTTCCAACCCTCAAAATAATTTAGGCATGGTGTCTAAATGTGAGGGATCGTGCACTAAAATATTTTTTACATCAAGATATTACAATTTAATACATAAAGGGGGAACACCCGTTCGTTATCGACACTCAAATATCTACCCAATTCTGCGACTCAAAATATGATCTAGTAGACCAAGTAATTTGTAATAAAATAATCTAGCCAATTAGCTAGGATTATTCCCAAATTACTTTTACAAAGACTCAATAAAAAACACTAGGACTCACCTAATATCTTGATGACAAAATCCACCCTAGTTTTGGGGTGAGGTTGGAGGGAAAAAATCTATCGATCATGTGTCTAGAGACACAGATGGATCAGTGAGACGAAAAACCTCCTAGGATAGAAATCGTCACAAAAATAATAGACTTACTTAGGTTGTTACATGCATGATGGTCTTACTAGGATCATTTATATTATAAACATGCAGAATGGATTTACATATTTAATAAAATGAAGATTGCTGATGAATCCTGGATGGTGTGAACACTCGAACATGATGCAATCCCTTTTGCGAAAAAAGGGTGTACTGCTATAGGGTCGTTGACTCTGAATGGTCAACAGGACTGAAGAAGAGTATAATAAGTATGAATCCAATGTGGTAGTGCAAGTGCAACTCCTAGAAAATGCTGAAAATAACATAAGGAAAGAAAGAAACAAACTGTAGTGTTGCCATGACATGCATATAAAAGACTTTGATACAATACAAAAAAATCAATAGCCTTCCTAGAAAAGAATGAGTGGGATAGGAAGATTTGGTGACAGAGTTAAAGATGTCAAGGGCTCCTGAGTTTGATGGCCGATGGTGAGGGAGGTGAACTAGGCACTGGTTTGCTGTTGAAGCCCCATGGAACTAGCGGTGGGTCCGACTGTATGTTCTTGGGGGAGGGGATGTGGGAACTAGGAGTACTCCCTGCATCAGAGGTCGAAAGAAAGAAACTCCAAATAGGTATCTAGCCGCTCCTATGGGACTGGGATGTAATCAGACGGGATGGGGGTGCCCTGGTCTAGAATTGTTTAGAATTGGTCCCTCTGGTGCTTTGAGAGCTTGTGAATTGATGTATGGTTTGACATTGCCAAACTGGTCTAGATGGTATCCGTTGATCCCTTAAAAGGGAATGTTGAGAAGAGACCTAGGATCTCATCCTTCTATTTTCTAGCGCACCTTGAATTGTTGACCGTCTCTTGTGGTTCTTATTTTTAATTTTCTTGAAACTCTGCAACTACTTAGATGAATCATTGAAAACAAGGCAACTGAAAACAAAACCAAATTTACTTTCACCAAGTTTCAAAGTTTCTTAACAATCAGATAAAAACGCATGCACACAAAATTGACACGCTTGTTTTACCCAGGAAACCCAAAAGGGAAAACCTGCTTTCTTTGTTGTGGTATTTTATCTATTGTTCTTGGAGCTTATGGATCTATTACAATTCACGCTGCTACTACAACCAACAATTTGTCTCTGAGAAAACACTAGGCTTCTCCTCGCTAATCTCAGCTTCTGCAATTGATCTCGGCCTGCCTTGATCACTGCTTGATCTTTGATTTGCACTCAATTGTTCCACTTCTGAGTAGCCTTGAACTGCTCTGGGAATCTTGATCCCCTTGCTCCTATTTCCTTGCGCACTAGACCCCTAAATCCTTGCACACAAGATCCTATTTCGTAGCGCACTTGAGCCTCCTTTTTCCTTGCGTACTTGCTTCTATTTACTTGTGCACTAGGGAATCCTAAATCTATGCATTCTTGCTCCTCAATGGTGCACACTCCACAGAAAGAATTATCTGTGATCTTATGCCTTCGTCCTTCTCTTTATAGATAGAATTCGATGCATGCACGAGGCCTAGGTGAATTTCAATTCACACTAGTGTCACGAGTTTCCTTTGCTAGTTAACTGGAGCAAGTCCCAATTAACTAGCTCGAGTTCCTTCGTAATTTCTTCTAGTTGTGATAGAAAGGCTAAATCGAGGTCCTACCTGGCTAAGGCACAAGCCAAAAGACCTTCCATCGCTACATATTTAACACTCCCTCTTAGTGTGGAAGGGATCTGTACAACTCCCAACTTATCTTTGAAGTAGATGAAATTGCCTCTTGCCAATGCCTTGGTCAAGATATCTTTTGTCTGCTCCTATGTTGGAATGTACGGTAGCTTTTTCTACACACAGTCCCTGAGATGATGATATCTGATCCCGATGTGCTTGGAGCGATCATGAAACATTGCATTCTCAAAGAGGTTAATGCAACTGTAATTGTCACAATGTATCACAGTGGGTTCCATCCCTTGCCTGAAAAGTACCACAAGCAACTTCCTCATCTAGATGGCTTCACATGTTGTCAAGCTGGAAACCATGTATTCGGCCCTCGGTTAACTGAGTGCAACTGATATTTGCTTCCTGCTGAACCATGAAATAGTTGCTAACGCAATGCTGAAGAAGTAACTTGAAGTACTCTTTAGATATGTAGAGATCCTTGCTCAATTTGGATCCGTGAAGCCCTCAAGCCTCATTCCATCAACCTGTTCGTACTCCAACCTGCGCTTGCTCCAAGTATTCCTTCAGAACTATGTCCTCAAACCTCACGACATGCTTGGTAATTGTCTTCTTGAGTGATTGTATATACACCCTGTATGCCTAAGATGTCACACTGTAACACACGAAAACTCGCTTTTTAGTTGTGGGTTCCAACTTCTTCCTGCTTTCTTTGGACACATGGCAGTAAACTATTGTCCCAAAGATGCGAAAGTGAGAAACATCGGGTTTTTTTCTTTTGAAAGCCTCCTCTGGTGTAACCCGTCCAAGAATTTTGTGTGGACTCCTCTTTTGTAGAAATACTGCGGTGTTGCACGCCTCTGCCCACAAGAAGACAGGTAGCCCTTGGTCATGCAGCATGGCCTTGGCCACTCCAACTATGTGTGGTTCTTCCTCTCAGCCACCCCTGTCTGCTGAGGGTTATGGGGTGTTGTAAACACTCTCCTAATAACCTTGTAGCAACAAAACTAGTAGGTTTGTTGACTTAATAGCAAAAATACGCAAGAGGTATTTAAATAATAATATTTTATTAAAAATGTATATGATAAGATGATTGAATGATACAATGAGGCGCTGCTTATATACCTATGCAGGTGACCTTTCATGACTAGGCATGTCTTTTAGACATGCCTTTTCAGTTAACTAATGACTACTTAACATAATCATATTTGATTAATTAGTAATCATATTTATTCTATTTATCTTATTTTATACAAATTTTATTTGTTACATTGTCTCTTCCTTCAGAAGCTTTGTCCTCAAAGCTATATTGTTGGCAATTGTCTTCATCTTGTAGTAGTCACCGCTACCTTCTTTATATACTTCACAAATACATCATCCTGAATCCATGTTCTTGTTACGATTTTTTATTTTTATTTTTAATTATGATTTTTTTTTATTCTTTTTATAATATATATATATATATGTATATATATATATATATATATATATATATATATATATTTTTAATTATAAATATATATATATATATATAATTGTAGAATATATAGGTTATAAAAAACATATATCCATCGAACCTTAATACGCCATGAAACGTTACAACTTCTCGTCCGCCTTTTGATTTGACCATATTACGACCCGTTTCTGTTTGACCGTGACGAGGATGAATTGGGTTATTTTGGCGGAAGAAACCAGGATGCTCCATGTTACAAAACCCGATAAATCTTATACGTGTTGAGATGGGCGAACGACATATGGGGCAGTTTGACAACCTTGGGCTACACTCTCTACAGGCCGTGTGCCCACAACCAAATATCGTGTCTCTAGAATTGGTCAAGCAAACAGGGCAAACTTGTGACTCGCTTCCTGTCGGGGAATTCTCTGTAGAACTGACACTACGTGAAGCCGTAGATTGGGAGGCTGTCGAGTTTGGAAAGCTTGAGGGGACAACATCATGTTGAATTGTAGGCAAGGGAGGATTATGTGGTCGTATATTCGGAACGCTTCCTACATGTCGACCCAGAATATTAAAGTCGATTGTTGCTTTATACTGAGTTGGGATCTCCATAAGTGCAGCAAGAGCAAAATCTACTTCTTTTGCACACTGTTGAAGATTTTTCGACATTATGTTTGTAAAGTTCACAAACTGAAAATTGTCAAATTCACGGTGAGGGAGTTTATCATCAAATTCCCGCATTGTATCCCAAGGTCCATCGCCAACTCCAACGAGTACTATTGACAGCGTGTAACGACTTGCAGTAGCTATAGCATTGATTGTCTTCTTTTCTTGTGGGCTTAATTGGTCAGGCCTTGAATCACTACTCCTAGTTACATGTCCATCTGCAATCCGCGACAAGTATTTGTATCCGCTGATCGAACAAAACACATTCCTGTTTTCCGAACTGTATTGGCTGTAAAGACGTAGCAGATTAAATTTCTTCCACAAGCCCTTCCAAACATGCTCTGCCTACACTTCTCTATGTTCCTTATCAGCAGCAACGAGAATTTTGTTGATATATTGCCTGGTTTTAGAGGCTCTGCATCTCGATTTCTCATCTCTATGACTTTTATGTCTGATATCTGAGTCTCTGCCGGTGGCTGTTTCATCTCTACAACTTTTCCAACCGCTAGCATCAAAATCTGTGCTTCTGGGTAATCCAACACTATAACTTCCATGCCGGTTGATTCCAGTACTATACTGCTCTAGTGAATCAACGTGTTTGCGTTTTGTACAAACCTGGGATTCATCCCCAATGCTGCTTGTTCTTGTGTGTTCCATTTCATTATTATGCAATTGTTGAGATGGCTTGTTCAAGCTCAATGATGCAGACAAAAAACAATCAGCTATACTTTGTGTTGTACTTTCTCTCTGCAATGGTTTAAATATTTCAAAAAGTTGCAGGGAAGTATCTGCATGAACTTTAGAGGAAAGAATTGGATCCATTCCCTGGCTATGCACTAGATCTGTATCTTTATTAAGCATGCCATCTTCCTGTTCTAGGCTACAAGGAATGACAGAACATAGAGGATCATACAAAGGTGAATTTGAGCACCGAACAGAACTTTGAGACAAGGTGTCACATTGTTCCTCTTTTTCTGGTAAACAAAGATTGAGTGGAGTTGTTTCCTCATCATTAAATCCCACTATGCATTCTCTATAAATTGTTATGTTTTTGTTTATTTGATTAGTCTCTGGAGTTTGATTTTGTTCATTCCTTGTATATTGGTTTACTTCCTCTTTTATAGATTCTATATCTTCAAGCGTTGTTTTCTCACAATAGTATTCCTTCACATCATCTTCATCTAAATCAAAATCAGATTCTTTATTATGGTTTCTTGCATAATTCTTCTTAAAACATGTTGTAACTTTTGCACATGAATTTTCTAATCGCTGAAATGCTTCTTGAATTTTTTTAATCTTCTCACTTTCTTCAGGATCTTCACATAATGGCACATTGTATGGTAAACAATGTTCATAGGCTCGTAGACTACGTTCATAGGCTTGTAAGACGATGTTGTGCGACATGGCTCTGATACCACTATAGCAACAAAACTAGTAGGTTTGTTGACTTAATAGCAAAAATACGCAAGAGGTATTTAAATAATAATATTTTATTAAAAATGTATATGATAAGATGATTGAATGATACAATGAGGCGCTGCTTATATACCTATGCAGGTGACCTTTCATGACTAGGCATCTCTTTTAGACATGCCTTTTCAGTTAACTAATGACTACTTAACATAATCCTATTTGATTAATTAGTAATCATATTTATTCTATTTATCTTATTTTATACAAATTTTTTTTGTTACAAACCTCCTTCGCACACACATCCCTGGAGGAATTGAAGACATATTCCCTGCCATTATCACTCCTCAATGCTTTGATCTTCTTCTCGGTTTGTTTTCTACCAAGTCCTTAAACTCCATGGACTTGGAGAAGACCTCCTCCTTCTTCTTAAAGAAGATCCATGTTTTCTAAGAATATTCATTTATGAAAGTGACATAGTACCTATGTCTCATGAGAGATGAAGAAGAGAAGGGCTTGCATACATCTGAATGTACCAACTCCAAAATCACATAGAGGACATCCCTGATATGGAGAGAGCTACTAGACTCCCTCTCAAAATTGACAATACCTACTCCCCTAGTCATGTACTTGCCATCATCTCCTAGCTCAATGTGAAACTGCATGTCCTCCTTTAGCTGGCTGAAATATTCCTTGTTCCCAGTCATGTGGACGAATGCTTCAGAATTAATGTACCATATGCTGCTGCCCACTGAGCTTGCCATGCAAGCTATCAGTGAGAAGTCTTTCTCGAACTGAGAAGAAAACATATCTACCTTAGCTGATGCTGCCACATGATCCTTATTGGGCCCCTTCTTTCGATTAGGACTTTTAGTGGCATAGTGCTCGAACTGATGGCAATGGAAGCATTTGATCTTGCTAAGATATTTCTTCTTCTTCTTGCCCTTCTAACTGGACTCGACCTTTCCTTGGTTCTTCTTGCCCTTGGCTTTTCTACCTTTGCCTGTCAATGCAAAGTTCTCCTTGTCCTCTATCTTCATTGATCTTCTAGTTCTCATCCCCCTCTAGATTTCTTCTTGGACGCAATCTGACCACAACCTTTCCCAGTTGGGAAGGTTCTCTCTACAACTGACTGCATCTTGGAAATTCTACCAAGACTTATGAAGTCCCAGTAACGCAAGATTCACAAGGTCACTGTTTGCTACAATATCGCCCACTCCAGCTAGCTCATCCCAAACTTGAATGAACTTGGAAAGGTATGTAATGATGGGCTCTCCTCTGTTCATCCGAGATTTCACAACTTGTCCTTCAGGGCAAGCTTCCTGGCATCACAGGATCCCTGATACAACTCCAAAATGACTTTCTGCATCTCGTATGATGTGTTTTCCCCATGGAGATGAGGGATAATATGGTCTTTGACCCCCTCAAGAATGATCCTTGTGGCCTTGGTGTCATTCTTGTTATGCTGGATCAACTGTTGGGGATATTGGGTTGAAACTATTTGATTTGCCACAAATTCTAGCACCCCATTATCATCCAACACCACTGAGATCTGCTTCTTCCATGAGCATAAGTTAGAGGCTCCCTGTAAACAATGATCCGCCCTTATTCCTTGGAACGACATCCTGCTATCCAAAAACTGATCTTCAAAACTCTAACGCAAGCCTTCAAACTGAACTATGCTCTCCACTGACTGAGCAATTATGGTGCTGGTCTTTATGCTGAACTCCGCTCCAATACCATGCTAATTGTCTTGAAACTTTGCAACCACTTAGATGCATTACTGAAAACATGGCAACTGAAAACTGAAACCAAATTTACTTTCACCAAGATACAAAGTTCCTAACAATCTAAAAGTAGCGGGAAAACACTAGATATAAAAACACATGCACACAAAATTGACCGCGTGTTTTACTTAGGAAACCCAAAAGGGAAATCTTGCTATCTTTGTTGTGGTATTTTATTGATTATTCTTTGAGCAAATGGATCTATTGCATTTCACGCTACTATTGCAACCAACAATCTGTTTCTGAGAAAGCACTAGCTTGTCCTTGCTAATCTCAGCTTCTACAATTGTTCTCGTCTTGCCTTAATCACTGCCTGATCTCTGATCTGCACACAATTGTTCCCCTGTTGAATAACCTTGTTCTGTTCTGCGAATCCTGATCCCCTTGCTCCTATTTCCTTGTGCACTAGACATCTAAATCCTTGTGCACAAGCTCCTATTTCCTAGTGCACTTGAGCCTCCTATTTCCTTGTGCACTAGGGTCTCCTAAATCTATGCGCACTTGCTTTTTAATGATGCTCACTCCACCCAAAATTATCTGTGATCTTGTGCCTCCATCCTTCTCTTTATATATAGAATTCGATGCATGCTGGAGGCCTAGTCAAATTTCAGTTCACACATGTGTCACAAGTTTCCTTTACTAGTTATCTGGAGCAAGTCCCAGATAACTAGCTCGTGTTCCTCCTTAATTTCCTCTAGTTGTGATTTCGAGTTAAATGAGAACTCAACTCGTTCTCTCTCCAATCAACACTGAAGTCTTAATTTGTTCTAACTCAACTTGTCACTGCCACCTCATCCTGTAGTCAAACTGAATCAGAGTCCAACTAACTGAAGCTCCAACACTATGCATGCAAACTTGATGACCATTCCAGTAAACTAGAAATCAACTCATTGTAATTGAATTCTATCTTATGAACTTGTATCTATGCTAGAGAAGGGCTAAGTCAAGGTCTTCACTGGCTAAGGCACAAGCCAAAGGACCTTCCATCGCTATATTTTCAACACTTATTTAATGGATCCACATGAAAGTATGAGGTGATCATCTTGGTCATCCTAAGGCAGGGCACAGTGTGCAAGAACTGAGATTTGTGGCTGAAGATCTCCTTGATGAAGAGGGCTAGGCATCATTGGTCTTGGCACCTGAAGAAGGTAGAGAGGGAATCCTAGTATAGGAAATGTCATCGTCCTCTGATCTCATAGTATAGGGGTCAACTAAAAAGGAGGTGTGTCTTTGTTTCTAGCTCTTGCAGGTTGCACCTAGAGGGGTCAACAATCCTCAATTTCCAACTAGATTGGTGCAATGGGTGAGTGCACCTAGAGGGGCTATGCTTCTAGAATGCTGAAATAGAGGTCGATTCTACTCTTGCTTCTCTACGGAGTAGTGCATCCACTGAATATCCCCTTTACCTTTGGCCATAATTGCTTTATGTGGTAGAGTCTTTACTGAAGGTGAAATTCTATCATTATGCATATTTGGTTGCATGTTTTCGAAGATCAACATGTTTCTTGTAGGCCAAATTAGTTGTGATGTTAAAAGGATGAGTTGTCCTTTGGCTACTTTGCAAGTTGCACATATGCGGGGACCAATTATATCTCTTTTATAAAGATTGTTGGAGGCAAGGAGTTAATTGTGGGTCATTAACCAACAATTTTTTAAAAACTTGGGTAGTGTTTTACCGCTCTAAATGTTATTCCATATTTGTGCATGAGGTGGGGTCCTTTGTTGGTTGAGCTGACAAATATATCCTTTTTTCATAGAATAGTTTTGACCATGGTTGCATGGAACAAGATCGTTTTTGAGAGTGAGAGTGTCATTTTTCAAAATCCCCGGGAGTAGTCTCCCAGGAGTGTCTATTAATTTATATTGCATTTATATTAAAAAATAACATCTAGAATGCCAAATTAGTTGCATAATATTTGAAAACATGCATATTTGCACATCAATGGATATAGAAATGGCACCCATAGTACATTAATAATTAATCATTTGAGCATCAACCATCTAGAATCTAGATTCTATCAATTACAAAGTTACACATTTTTAAGCCATATAATAGAGAGTAGACCTTAAACTTATCTAATGAAAATAGTTTATCTAGCAATTGTCAACAATAACATGACCAAATAGTTATGTTTACCACTATTAGGTCATGTACAAATGAAATATGAAGACCAAAAGTTCCAAAACAATAAATTGTGTTAGTTACTAAACACCTCTCTACAGAAGAAGTGTTCACCAATTGTGAAAGCACCCATCCTACCAAATGTTGTAGTTGTGGGATAACATCGCCATGTATGTTCCACCACTCCTTGACAAACAATGTTCCAACATAGTAAAGTAATTATTAATCATTCAAGCATCAACCATCTAGAATCTAGATTCTATAACTTACAAACAAACGTACAAATTTTTAAGCCATACAATGAAAGTAGATCATTAATGTATCTAATGACATAGGTTATCTAGCAGCTATCAATAATAACATGACCAAATAGTTATGTTTAGAACTATTAGGCCATCTACACATGAAATATGAAGACCAGAAGATTCAAAACAATAAATTGAGCTAGTTGCTAAATAACTCTCTATAGAAGAAGTGTTCATCAATTTTGAAAGCACCCATGTTGCCAAATGTTGTAGTTGTGGGATAACATCAACATGTATGTTCCACCACTCCTTGAAAAATAATGTAATCCACTATTGCTTATCTTAGGATCCTCATCACTAATATCTTCTCTCATTCTTTTCGTCATGCCTAGCCATTGCCTCTACCTTGATACTCTAGGGACATCAGTCGACACCACCCAATTTTGATGAAATTTCCTAATTCAAACCTTAAAATACGATAGGAAAATCTTAACATGCCTGATCAATGATTTTGGTTTGAGTGAATGGTACATTTTTGCTAAGGCCATGACAAAGGAGTTCAACAATCAACACCAACAACATTGTGGTACATATAGGGCTTGGTGCTCTTGATTAAATTCCAATCACAAAACCCCATATGTGATAGAATTGAATGAAATTTTGTAATCCCATTGATTCTGAAATCTTGAAAATTGTTAAGTTCATTGAATTTTGAGTGGGATATGAAATTTTATTCTCTCCATAAGAAGTTTGATGAGGTTCAAACCACTCTCAAACATCTTGAAACAGTTAATGTTAATGTTAAAAATTTAAGTAAGAGTTTATGTTTCCTTTATCTTTCCTTAAGAATTTAATGTTATCATTAGGGATCGTTCTAGGGAGCACCTAAGGAGCATCCAGGGAGTACATAGGGACCATCTAGGGAGCACGATCCTTGGCACTGGGGGAGTCCTTGGGAGCATCACACTCCTAAATTGGTAAGGAGTGTGCCCAAAAGGTTCAGTGCGTGCTCTTCGCTTTTGGGAGCATTCTTCCAAGGGTGCTCCCTAAGTGGTCTGTTTTGGAGCGTAGTTCCAACCTCTAGGGTTGGGAGTGAGGAGGGGGGATTGTTCTTGCAATATTGGTGTCGATCATGGAGACCTGATTTGGATAATGTTGAGAATGAAATGAAGATAGTGATAACATGTGGAATAACATAGAAATATTGCAAAGAGTAGTAATACATTGAATCCCAAACTTTATTAATGAATGAAACACTGAAAACATTGCAATATGCAAAACAATAGACACTGGCTAGAAGAGATGTGTTGGCTATGTTTAAGTGTAAAAAATCACATCACAAGAGGCTAAACTATCTTTAAACATTAAGTATAACCCTAAGCGGTAAAAATTTAAAAACACAAAGTTCCAAAACCCCAACGCGAGGAGATGAGGTAGCAAAAGGAGTGTGAGCCCTGAGGAGGCTAGTTGATATGTCAAATTTTTGTGTAATATCCCTAAGGAGCTTTTACAGTGAATAACAGGCATACATAGACATAAAAATGCACAACAATACACACAATCAGAACACCATTGATCACCAAAAACTGCGCTGTTGAGCCATTTTATTAATATGAAAGGATGTACAATATAGGTGCTAGGAGAATGCACTTGGGCTTGCTCAAGGCAAGCTAGAGAAGCCCACAAATGAAGTCCCTGACACCCTCTATCTCTCTGCTCTGTGTGGCTGTAGCTTTGCGATGGAAATGCCCAGAAATGGTGCTGATGCCTGAAATGATTTGCTGCTAGGGCCTGCTACACTGCTTAGAAAATTTCGACAAATTAATCTTGAACTCTTCTCAATAAACCCAAAATAACCCACGAAGGGTTTGGCCAAATCTTGACCCCGGAAAATTGGCCCTCTTAGGCTTGGATGGCTCTACTGTTGGGCAAATCTATCCTCCTGAAGAAACTGCTGCTGAATGCCACCAAAATGCCTGCAATCCCTATTAGAAGTCTCCCTAAGCCTTCCCTCCAAGTTTCAGTCACAAGCTCCCTTCACTCCTCAACCTCCCAAAGTGACTCCCTCAAGGACTGCGCAGCCTCTACGCTGCTGTAGCTTCCTTTGTGCTGTGGTATGGCCTCATTGCTGCTGAATTGAGCCAGAACTAGGTGGGACTCCCTCCTTGGGCTGGCACTTGAAGTCCACCGAAGTAAGCGCTAGGATCTCCACTCGGAAATACTCGTGTGTTGAACAACACATGCCGACTTTGCTCACTGCTCAAGCGTGCTATGTCAAGAGACAAATTTTGAAATGATAAGTGAATGAACAAAATGAGCCTTCCATGCCTCTTTTGGCCAAAGCCTCCCCAATGTTCTTGTGGGCCCAACTCGTGCCTCTTGCCTAACTCTGCTCCAATAGCTGCGTGGTCCCTTTGTGGGCCGCAATTTGCTCCAAGTGCCCCCCATCTTCCACTATAGCCGCAAATTTTGTCTCCGGGCTAATGTTTTGGGGTGTGCTAATGCCTAAGTCTAATGTGGGGTCCCCATACCCACTCTTCCTAAGTCAAAAATCGTAATAGTGACAAAACTGGAAAACTTTAATATTTGTACTTAGCAAAATTGCTGGGCAGGAATATTACAGTCCTCCTCGCCAAGATGTTGCTTGTCCTCAAGCAACTGCAATGAGGGATGCTGAAGTATCTGCTCCCCTTTCCAAGTGGCATCCTCATTCGGTAGGTTCCTCCATCTGATCAAGAATTCCTTGATCACCTTGTTCCTCAGGTGCCTCTCCCTGGAATCCAAAATTGTCTCTGGCTGTAGAACCAAGTGCCCCTCGTCATCCATAGGGGGTAACTCAGTAGCTGCTGTCAGCTGCCGTCCCAATGCCTTTTTCAGACAAGACACATGAAAAATGTTGTGCACCTGGCTCCCTAGGGGTAGCTCCAACTCGTAGGCCACCTCCCCAACCTTCCGAGTGACAAGTATGGTCCATAAAAGCGAGGTTTGAGCTTCTTGGCCCACTTTTGCTTGAGCGTAGACTGCATGTACTGTTAAAGTCTTAGGAAAACCAAGTCCCTGACTTCGAACTGTCTCTCTACTCGCCCTGGTCTACGTACATTTTCTGTTGGTTTTGGGCCATCCTCATGTTATCTTTGAGAGCCCTCAAAATGTCTGGACTCTCTTGTATCCAGTCCTTGGCCCTTGGGGCCTTGCTGTCTCCAAACATAACATCAGCGAAAGATAAAGCATCATACCCATATGGTGCTCGAAAAGGAGACATACCTATGGACATGTGGTACGTAGTGTTGTAGCAGTATTCTCCCATGTGCAGCCACTGTATCCATGCCCGTTGTTGCCCGGTCATATAGCTACACAAGTAGCCCTCCGCTACTTGTTAACTATCTTGGTTTGCCCGTCTGTCTGCAGGTGATAGCTTGTGTTGGGAATGAGCTCTATGCCCACTAGCCGAAACAACTCCTGCTAGAATCCCCCCATGAACCTGTTGTTCCGGTCGCTGATGATGGTTTTCGGAAGACCATGTAGTTGAAAAACGTCCTTGAAGAATAGTTTGATCACCTGTGAGGTCGTGTACCGAGATGAGATGGCGAAGAAGCGTGCAAGCTTCGTCAAACAATCCACCACCACGTAAATGCAGTCCTTGCACTGTATTGTGGGTAGGCCAGTAATAAAATCGATCGAGATGCTCTCCCATTTCCCCTCAGGGATAGGAACAAGCTACAATCAGCCCGCTAGGTGTGACTGCTCACCCTTGTTTCGGAGACATGTCTCACACTCCCTGATGTGCCGTAGAACATTATCCTTGAGGCCCTTCCAGGCAATTCGCTCCTGGATGGCCCTATAGGTCTTTGTGTACCCCTGGTGCCCTGCTAGGGGTGAGTCATGGGCAACTTGCAAAATCTTCTCTCGCAGTTGGGAGTTGGCCACCAAATAAATCCGGTCCTTGTAGTAGATCACCTCGTTCATCACTCAGTACCGGTTATTTGTCACCACCCCATCAAGGACCTCACATGCAAATTGGTCCTTGGAATACTCCACCAACAGCTGGGACCTCCAATCCGGAGCAATGCTCATCAAAGAAAGGGAAGTTGGCCTCCTAGTCAACTTATCCATCACTACGTTTTGCTTCCCCTTGACAATACTCTATGTCAAAATCGTACGCCTGAAGCTTGCTCACCCACTTCTGCTACCTCTTCTGTAACTGTTTCTGCTCCAATAAGAACTTGAGGCTGTTATGATCAATCCTAACTCGAAACCTGTTCCCCACCAGGTACTACTTGAACTTAGCTAGTGCATGCATAATGGCTAGCATCTCCTTATCATATATGGGGTACAGTCTCTCGTGAGGCAGTAGCTTCCGACTCTCGAAAGCTTATGGGGTGTCCTCCCTGCATCAACACGGCCCCTACCCCCCTCTAGAAGAATCACACTCCAACACGAAGGGCTGAGTGAAGTCAGGAAGTGTAGCACAAGGCAACTGCTCATAACATGTTTGAGGCACTCAAAGGCCTCCTGTGCTGTAGTCGTCCATGCAAATGCCCCTTTCTTCGTAAGATCTGTAAGGGGCGCTGCTAGCTGTGAGAAGCCCTTCACGAACTTCTTGTAGTAAGTACAAATGCCCTCAAACCCTCTCAGCTCTGTCACGTTCTGGGGCTCTGACCAATCTTGGATGGCCCTAATCTTCTCCTCATGTACACGCACGCCATCCACCTCGATGATGTGCCCTAAATAGTAAATACAACATCTCAATCAACCCAAACTCGCACTTAGACAACTTGGCATAGAACTGCTGCTCCTCTAGGATACACAACACTGCCTCCACATGTTGTAAGTGCTCCTCCCAAGTCCGACTATAGATCAATATGTCATTGAAAAATACTAGCACGAACTTCCTCAACTGCCCACAGAATACATGGTTCATGCATGACTGAAATGTCACTGGCGCATTGGTTAGCCCGAAGGGCATAACCAAGAACTCAAAGTGCCCATAGTGGAACCGAAAGGCTGTCTTGGGGACATCTTTGTCCCTCCCTCACCCGAATTTGATGGTACCCTGACTGTAGATCAATCTTGAGAAGAACTTGGCTCCCCTCAACTCATCCATCAGCTCATCTATGCATGGGATGGGGTAGCGGTTCTTCAGGGTCTTCTTGTTGAGGGCCCTGTAATCAATGCACATGCATAGGGATCTGTCCTTCTTCTTCACTAGAACAACTGATAAAGCAAAGGGGCTAGAGCTAGCCCTAATGTGCCCTTGTGCCTATACCTCATGGATAACTCTCTCTATTTCATCTCAGTAGGCCTTGGGATGTTGGTAGGGAGTGGTGATCACAACCTGTACTCCAGGATCCAACTCAATGGTATGCTCAAACCCTCGGTCAGGTTGTTGACCGGGCAGTATATCCCCAAAACTATTGGGTACCTGTCATGGATGGCCTGTATCTTCGGATGTGGTGGCTTGGCCTCGCTCCTAACCTCTAAAATCCTCAGCTCGACAGGCCACTCAACATCTCCATGCCTCAAGTCAGCCTCCATCCTGTGGGCCGAGATTGTCTGTGGCGGGTAGGGGTGCATACCCCTCAACAACACTGGCTTGCTTGCTGGGTCTACAAACTCCATCTCCAACTTTCGCTAGTCAGTGGTGACTCTACCAAGTGAATAGAGCCACTGGAGCCCCAACACTACGTTGGTGTCCGGTACATCCACCACAAAGAAATGGTCTGTCATGGAGTAGTTCCCCATGGTCATAATCAAGGCGGTAACATAGCGTGTGCATTGCATGGTCTTGTCACTCGACACAAGAACTGAAAAGCCCTCGAACTCCTCCGTGGTGATGCCCCTCCTTTGGACCATCTAGGCATCGATGAAGTTGTGGGTGGCCCCACCATCTACTAATACTGAAACACACTGACTCTGAACCGTCCCTCAGATCCTCATGGTTAGAAACTTGGGTACCTCACGCAGTGATGCGAGGACCCCTGCAAAAGGTGCAAAATAAGCTCCCCTTGTTGGTGGTGGTGGTGATGGTTGTGGCCCCCTCTCCTGGGGTGCCGCACTGTCATCTTCCCCCATCTCAAAGTATGTCTCCTCCTTCGCATTGCTATCCGAGAAGACTTTTATGTAATGGGCCTTGCCTGCTGCACAAGTATGGTTCGGTGCCCCTGACTCTCGATAAGTGAAGCGTAGCTTTCTCCGCCGGAGGTCTCTCTGTGTGTGCTCATCCAACTGCACACGTCCCTGGTTGGCTCTTGGTGGTGTGACCCTCATCTCTCCCCCTTTGCTGGAAACTTGTTTTGGTTGGCAGAGGTGCCCTACCTCTGGGTAGGGCATCCTGTAGGTCCCTAGCTTTCCCCACTACATCTTGTAACGTAGTGGGCATGTTAGACCTCACTAGCCCCTGATATGGCTTTGCTAGCCCCTTTATGAACATGTAAATCCTCCTGGACTCCGATAAGTCTGGCACCATCATAGACAGTCTTAGAAACTCTGATATGTACACCTCCGCACTCCCGGTTTGCTTGAGCCTAGTCAGCTCCCCAAAGTACTCCTCAGGGTCCTTCCTCTCGAACTGCTCTAACACCTTCCTGGTGAACTCATCATATGTTGTGACCCCTGTGTGTGGTTAGCCCATGGAACCACTAGCCATGAGCTTCCCCCTCCAAATACAGTGTGGCAATCTTGATTGCCTCTCCCTCAGTCATCTGGCTCAACTGTAAATAGACATCAAGCTTCTCGACCCATGCCTTGGCCGAGCTCTTGGAGGAACCATCGAAAGTAGGGAGAAGAAACCTCCCCCTTATGCGCTGCAAATCTGTTCCCTACGTATAGCCTCCACCGCTTTGTCCCTTGGGTATTGACTCGGCCGGTTTAGTTTCCATGACTCAGTTTTTGTAAAAAATACATTAAATATTAATTTTTTTGTAAAAAAACATAATTTTAAAGATTTTCATTCATGTTTCCAGACACAAAGCATTACAATATAGACAAAAGACAACATATGATCAAAGTAGGCTCATGAATATATCCATTATATCAAAATTACACCCAATGCACTGTCCAATACATGATGATGATATAGAGATCAAAACAAAAAACATAACCAAGGAGGCTCTAAACCTCTACGACAAAACATGAATTGTCACTACTACTAGACATCTGACAAGCCAATGTCCTCTTCCTCAAAACTTTGAACCAGAAGGGGAAACCGCTCGCTCCTCCTCTGAATCAACATCCTCAACTGGAACTATAACCCTACCACCCTGAGATAGACGAGTTGTGCGCCTTCGTCGTGGTTGACTAGAGGAAGTGCCTACGTCTGCAACTGGAGGGCTTGGGACTGGGCCTGCTACTAGTGGACTTGCATTGACCACAGGTTCTACCTGTGTATCGAAGTCCATCCCCAGACCAATATCCTCATCAGAGTCAAACTCTGGTGGACAAGACTCCACTACCCAATCTGATGTTGTATCAATATCATCCAACACAATGGGATCTGAATCAGGTCTTTTGTTCAGCAATTGGTTGCGTCTTAGTTGGAGGTTGTATTGGACATACACTAGATCATTTAACCGTTTTTGCTCCAAATGGTTTCTCTTCTTTGTGTGAATCCTCTCAAAGACAGACCAATTGCGCTCACACCCAGAAGCACTGCAAGTTTGACTCAAAATGCGGATTGCAAACCTCTGCAATTCAAGACAGTGGCTACCAAATGCCTCCCACCATTGTGCTGCAAAAAATGAGTTTCAGTTAGCTCAAAAATTTATATCCAACTTTGAAATTGAAATTATAAACAATTATACAAAATAATAAAATATGAATTTGAAAATTGAAATTCTTTGTTTACCTGGCTCATCTGATTCCCTTGTAATCCTTGCAAGGTTCTTGCTAAAGGTACCTATGGCTTGGCTGAACACGGTGATCTGATTGTGTATCTTCAACTGGCCACTCTCTGTGGGGATCATGCGATCAATGCAATCAATCAATCCATCTGTAACCTCCCCGGGCAAATCTCTTGCTTCCTGAGTTTTATAATGATACCTTGGGTTCAGAAAATACCCAACTGCATGTATAGGGCGATGGAGTTGATTGTTCCATCTCTGATCAATGACTGCCCAAATGGACCCATACATACCCACTATGTCCTTGTATGTTGCCCTTATTTGCTCCTTTGCTTGATCCATAGCCTCATAAATGAAGCCCATAGCCAATCTTTCCCCATCCACCAAGCGCAACACCTTAACCAGTGGCTCAGCAAGTTTCACGATCTCTGTTGTCTTTTTCCAAAATATTTCTTCATTGACTTTCCTTTTCACATCTTTGCCATCCTGTTTGCGAGCCCACTGACATTCATTCCATTCATCACTAGAAAACAACTTTTGCAAGTTTCTATGTTGGGCAAGCATAGATTGCAATGTCAAAAAATGTGTTGCAAATCTAGTGATGGCAGGCCTAATAATTTCCTTGCCCCCTGTGTGTTTCCTCATCAAATTCAGAATCCATGAGTGATTGTAAATATATTTTGTGATGCTTTTGGCATGCTCTATAGTGTTCTTGATCCAGTCTATTTTGCCAATATCCTCAAGCATGAGGTCTATGCAATGTGCAGCACACGGGGTCCAAAAGATGGTTGGGTGTTTTTCCTCTAACAATTTACCAGCAAGAACATAGTTAGAGGCATTATCTGTGATGATTTGAACAACATTTGCCACCCCCACCTCTTCAACAACCTCATCCAAACGCTGAAACAACAAGTGTCCATCTTTCACCCTTTCAAATGCATCAACTAATTTTAGAAACATGGTTCTTCATGGGCAAAAGACAAGAAAGTTTATGATGGTACGATTCCTCTGATCAGTCCATCCATCTGACATGATGGTACATCCTGTATGTGCCCATGAGTTTTTGAACTCTTTCAAATAATCATCAATGGACACAATCTCTTTTTTCAAAAGAGATCCTCTTAACTCATGCATAGTAGGGCCTTTGAAGCCCTTTCTAGCAACATATATGGCATCGAACATAGGTTCATAATATGGTGAACGAGTAGCATTGAAGGGAATATCAACATCATACCACCATATAGCAATGTAATCACAAGCAACATCTCTCAATTATTTTTTCCAATGACCATCTAAAGTGGGATGCACTTGACCTCTACTTGGAGGACTAGGACCATGTGCACTATCAGAGGGAGAAGAGGGCATGAATTTTTTTTGATAGTACCCCTATTTCTCATTGCACCATTACTCTTTTCAGAAATAGACTCCATAGAGGGAGGAACATAGCGAAAGGGGTTTGATGCATTAGTGCAAGGGATAGATGAACCCTCATAATCAAAAGTTGGGTTGGCAGCGATCATGTATTGTATATTTCACTTCCTCCCAATTTCAGCCTCTATTTCTTTTTGCCTAATTTTGTCTTCTTCAAACTTCTGAAATTGCTCTTTCAACTCCTTCCTATTTTCCCCAATGTTTTCTGCTTCACATGGAGTAATTTGGCCTCTAAGATCAGCCAAATGTAGTTTCAGTTTATGAATGCCCCCTCAACCCCCTTAATTTTTCTCTTACAACATTTGCAATGCATTTGATCATCAATCATTTCAGCATATGCCCAAGCATCATTTTTCATTCTAGGGGCCATTTTGGACTGAGTTTTTGACTTGGAAAGAAAAGGTTTAATTCTGAAAATGAAAACAAAAAAAGACTATTCATTCTATGTTCTTTTCTTTCACCAAAAACTATGTTTACCATCTTCAGATTTACAAAAAAAAATAAAACAAGCAAAGGCAGATTTTAGAAGAGAAAAAAAAATACCTCTAGGCTCTAACCTCCTTAATGCAACTCCAACAAACCAACTCCTCAATGTTGCTCCAAAGCTTGCCCAATAAGCTTCTCACTGCTGCTCCAAAGCTTGCCCAAAAGACTCCTCAAAGTTGCTCCAAAGCCAACTCCACAACTCTTCACAAATTTCTCACAAATGCTCACTCAAATTCAATGAGATAGATGTGAGGTATTGAGAGGGGTTGGGTAGCTTAAATAGGATGGGGAGGGGTTAGAGACATGCACCAAACCCTAACAGCAGAAAAAAAACCGATTTCAAGTCCGATTTTTGGCTTTAGAGGGGCCTGTGACCGGCTTGGAGCTGCTTGTCCTATTTAGCTCGGGCTCGGCCAAGCCGATTGGCTTGTGACCGAACCGGCCGAGTCGGTGTACGACTACACCGACTTGGTCGGCTCGGTCACAAACCGATTGTCGAACCATTTTTTTTACCGAGTCGGACCGATCGGGGGTATGGCTCGGTCAACTCAGCCGATTCCGAGCCGATCTGACCATTTTTTAAAACTATGATTGCTGCCCTTCAGCTGAAAAAAATATTTGAAAGTAATGGCCCTCACAAACTCTGGGCCATAGGATTGGCACTCTAGGAAATACTCCCAATAATGTGCTTCCTCCGGCTCTGGCTGTCATCCCGTTCTGAAAACTAGGAACGTGGGAATGGTAGATCAAGGGGGTGTGTATGGTACGGTAGGTATGTTGGGGTTGAGTGCTGCATGGTGTTGTGAAGTGCTAGATCCTTCTCCCAGTTGGAAATCCCCTTTGATTCTGCCATTGTTATTACGATGACCCATCTCCTCAATGTTCTTCGATAGGTCCTGCACTGCCTTTAGTAGGAGGTGAGCAAACTTCTCATCCTTGCTCCTTTTCTCTCCCTCGTTGTCCCCCATGTTTGTTTCCACAACCTCTGGTTCAACGGTCACAGGATCTGGGGTGATCTCCAACTGTCTTTCCCTACTCTTGTACCTCTGCCTCTAGTATGTCATGTTCTACTTGTTTTCCGGTGTCATAGACTGTGTTTTTCCCACAGGCTGAGCCAAGTTAGGGATATTTATTGTAATATCCCTAAGGAGCTTTTACAATAAATAACGTACATACATAGACATAAAAATTCACATAAATACAAACACACAATCAGAACACCATTGATGACCAAAAACTGCACTGCTGAGCCATTTTATTAATATGAAAGGATGTACAATATAGGTGCTGGGAGGAATGCACCTGGTTTGCTCAAGGCAGGCTAGAGAAGCCCACAAATGAAGTGCCAGACACCCTCTATCTCTTTGCTCTGCGTGGCTGGAGCTCTGCGCTGGAAATGCCTAGAAATGGTTCTACTGCCTGAAATGATTTGCTGCTAGGGCTTTCTACACTGTTCAAAAAATCATGGGAAATGAATCTCGAACTCTCCTCAATAAACCCAAACAAACCCACGAAGGGTTTGGCCAAAGCTTGGCCCTCCTGGGCTTGGGTGGCTCTACTGCTGGGCAAATCGATCCTCCTGAAGAAATTGCTACTAAATGCCACCAAAATTCCTGCAATCCTTGTTAGAAGGCTCCCCAAGCCTTCCCTCCAAGTTTCATCCACAAGCTCCCTTCACTCCTCAACCCCCCAGAGTGACTCCCTCAAGGACTGCGCAACTGTTGCACTGTGGTATGGCTTCACTACTGATGAAATGAATCGGAACTAGGTGGGACTCTCTCCTCGGGCTGGCACTCGAAGTCCACCGAAGCAAGGGCTGGGATCTCTGCTCGGAAAAGTGTGTTGAACAACACATGTAGACTTGGCTCACTGCTCAAGCATGCTATGTCAAGAGACAAATTCTGAAATGATAAGTGAATGACCAAAATGAGCCTCCCATGCCTCTTTTGTCCAAAGCCTCCCCAATGTTCATGTGGGCCCAACTTGTGCCTCTTTCCTAACTCCGCTCCAATGGCTGCGTGGTCCCTTTGTGGGCCGCAGTTTTCTCCAAGTGGCCCCCATCTTCCACTATAGCCACAATTTTTGTCTTCGGGCTAATGTTTTGGGGTGTGCTAGTGCCTAAGTCTAATGTGGGGTACCCATACCCACTCTTCCTAAGTCAAAAATTGTAATAGTGACAAAACTGGCAAAATTTAATATTTCTACTTGGCAGAATTGCTAAGCAGGAATATGACATTTTCAGGTTGTAACTTTTGTATACAAGCTTTGTTTAAGGCATGTCTTGGACTGTTACAAAGCTTATTTTAAGTTCCTATGTGTTTGATTGTGCCAATCACCAAAAATGCATGGGCAGTGCTTGAAAAATGCGACAGAATTCTAGGACATGTAAAACTCAATATGACATTGGCAAGTTGTAGGATCTTTTTTGGGTTAGTGCAAGATTCTGGTGGCCACTTGTATCCACTTGGATTAATCATCTCCCTTTAGTAAGCAATGGTTTCCATTGCATTAGGTCCATAAAATGGGGAATTTTTGTTGTATTTGGTTCCTGGTGAGGCACCATGGTGAAGTAGCTACCTTGCTTTGACGACCCAAAAGAGCTAGATGTTTAGTTGGCGGGTGCCCTTTATCTCTGTGTCGATGATACAATCGACTATAGCTCGCTCAATCTGGGGTTGAATTTTGTAGTAGCCTAGTGCTTTGCCACTTTGAAGGGGTCCAACAAAGGTGAAAAATATGTTTGATGTAGCTCCACATTAAATACAATGTACAAGCCAAGTAAAATTGGAATAGTCATTTCAAAAGCACCTACAACCTTGGCGAGATGGTGTAAGGCCCATATTGAAGTGGTCTGAACTTCTTGCGGGGGTTTGTGTGTCACGCTTTTTCCAAGTGCAATTGTACCTTGTAATCAACTTGAAACTTATGTGAAACCCAATGTTGGTTGTGTCACTGCTTTTACTTAGTGTAGGATTTTTGCAAACTATCATGAACTTTTTGTTGGATGTCTTTGATCTATTCAATGAATTTGGTTGCTCTATTTGCCTCAGTTTGAGCATGGGATTACTCTTCATGAGCAGTTGCAATAGGTGTAGCTGTCACTTGGGCCCTGTTATCGATCTTTTTAGCACGATTGCTAAATGTCTAGGTAGTCTTGCTAGATGGGCACACACAGGGCAGGGACCCACTGTCACCTCGGCCCAAGCCCCCATTATTTTATGCCCAATACCCCCTAAACAACCAAGGGAGGAGTTCCTAAATATCCCTCAGCAACTCTAGTTTATGTCCAGTGCCTTATATGGAGTCAATTGGGTGGGAGGTGTTCTTGAGTTGTCTGCTGTCCTGCGTAAAACTAGTGCTAAAAAAAGTGCAGGTTTATAACAGCAGATGTTAGTAGCCAAAATACCTTAATGGCACGTGACCTATGAATTTTGGTCTACTAAATTTATGTGAACCAAATATATAATTATCTGTCAGTTCTGATGTTTGGTCAAGGATTTACGAGTGAAAATAACTTGCTGTCTTGTATGACAGATAGTAAAGTTGCATAAAAACTCAGGGACAACAACCTATTTATTATATCAGCTAGTCCACTGTGTGAAAAACACTTTTAGGGAATTTGTAGCAACGGAAGTTGTAGATTTCAATACTGTAGCAGTATCTGTATGCTTAGACTTAGCAGTACAATAGCTTAATCATGTGGCCATGCACAAGACATGAGATGAATATTTTATTAGGTGGATATATGATTGAATGATTACAATGAGGTCCCGTTTATAATTATGGCAGCAATTTTTTTTACCTGCATGTCTTTAGATAAGCCCATTTCTGGAACTCTAATGACTATTTAACATAATCCTAACTGATTAGTTAGTAATTACATTTATTCTATTTTATTCTATTAATAACTATATTTATTACTTTAGTTATGAATTAGATTCATAACATTGCCTCCTTCTCCGAAAAGCTTTGTCCTCAAAGCTTAACTTTCGACAATTTTCTTCATCTCGGATTATCTCATAAGCATGTCTTTTAATCATTGGGACTTTGGCATATATAATTCTCCCATAATACTTCCTTGAAACTAAGTTCTCCCTTTTTTATATATATAATTTAACTTCTCTTTTTTCTTTTTTTCATTAATTTAATTAATTAAATAGTAATTTTAATTAATTAAATTAATAATTGTTTTTTTTTTTTTTATAATATATATATATATATATATTATTATTATTTTTTTATTAAATTTTTATATATTATGTAATATATATATATATATAACTTGCCAAAGCATGCTAACCGTCCGGCTACGGCGAAACAGCGGCTATTATGGATTCCTACGAACAACGACTGGCCAACGACGATCATGCCAGATGTTTGACTGTGAATATATAATTTATAAAATCGACTTTGCCAACGATGCTTCCACGTAACGTTTGATATATAATTTATAATAATTAATATTTCCGAGCGACGGCCACGGTATGATTTAAATCGACACCCACGTTCCTGTTCGATGCACCGCTTGGATGTTCGCAGAATGAGGGGGCAATATCTAATAAACCAGTAGCAGCACGAGTCGTCGGAATCTGCACCACCGGATACCCTGACACAGTCGACAGGAAATCACAACGAAAACAATTCGGTGCTTTCCTTTGGCGATCCGACTCTCGAACGAAGTCATCGAGGATAGTATACGTGCGCAACATGTCTGATGAATTTAATAGAACTGGAAGCGTTTTCAATGCATTTTGTCGCCAAAGGCTCTCTTGACGATGAAAATAGTAATCGTAGTACATTCCTTTTAGAACATTTTTACTGTGATCATCTAATTGTCTGAAACTAGTTGTTTCCTCAAGGCCGAATCGAGGATGGAATTTCCCTGGATTAGGATGTGCAGCAGCCTCTTCGTCATCTTCTTTAAGCCTATCAAGATCAGAGTCATATTTTCCTGTTTCTTCACAAGTTTCCTTCAAAACAGAGGATGAAACACTCTGCTGTTCATTACTTTTTCCAGCTTCTTTAATAGTTTTCCGACTAGCAGAATCATTTTTACATTTAACATCTACATCATCATTATAATCTGCTTCACAGTTATAAAGTTTTTGAATTGCACACTTATGTCTTGTGAAATATTTGTTTCCACACTTCCAACAATTCTCTTCCTTTTTACTTTTATTACGCATTGGCGGGGGAATATATTTGGTTGACTTTTCCATGGATGTTTTATTTGATTTCCCTTTATCATAACTAACTGCTTTCTCATTTTTATAGCATTTTTCATCTTTTTTATTATGGACTACTGCAAGATATTTTGCACATAACTTCTCAAGCTTTTCTAGCATTTTTCTAATTATTTCAATTCTTTTGGGATCTTGACGTAATGGCACATTATATGGTAAATAATGTGCTCGAGCTTGTAAACTTTGTTCGTAGGCTTGTAAAACGACGTTGTGTGCCATTCCTTCAACCTGTCCACAATATGGCTCTGATACCACTGTAGCAACGGAAGTTGTAGATTTCAATACTGTAGCACTAAGACTTGTATGCTTGTAGATTTAATAGCACAAGTAGCTTTAATTATAAAAATACACAAGATGTATTTATAATAATATTTTATTGATAAGATATGACATGATTGAATGATTACAATGAGGTCCCGCTTTTATACCCATGCAGGTACCTTTTCACGAATGGGCATGTCTTTTAGACATGCCTTTCCATTAACCTAATGACTATTTAACATAATCCTAACTGATTAGTTAGTAATTACATTTATTCTATTTTATTCTATTAATAACTATATTTATTACTTTAGTTATGAATTAGATTCATAACAGAATTATCCTAAAGTGTGGGATGACTAGAGGTTGATTATAAAAACTTTGGGGAAACACAGGGACAACAACCTATTTTATTTTATCAGCCAATCCACTGTGTGAAAGCCACCTCTAGGGAATTACCCTAAAGTGCAGGATGGCTAGAGGGTGATTATAGAAGCTTTGTGGCCTCCCATCTTCTAAATTTTCAGATTTTTAGATTTCTGGGTTATGCTTATTTACTCTTAAATTTTCCAAAAAATTATTTAATGATTTTTAATAATTGGAAAATTAAATAAAATAAACTCTAATGTAAGAAAAATTACTATAAATCAATATAGATCTGATAATACCAAGATCTATTATAGGATACTGACCTGTAGGCTTGTAGAACTTGTTTCTGGTGGCTAGAAAAGCAGGACCTGCAGGGAAAAAGCTCTCTTAACTTGCAGATCTGTAGCCAAAAGGCTAGAAACAAGTGTAAAGAGAAGGAAATAAGAATTTGTATCAAAATGGTGGTTAGATATAACAATTTTGCCATTTTTCCCTAAAAAATAACTTGCTGAAAATTGATATGAAAATAAAAACCAGCAAATAAATCCCACCCTAACTGCAAAAAATAAAAGAGGGATCTTGAGAATTTTTGGCTTTTTTGTTTATTGAAATTATACTTGTGCCTTGGAGTCTCACTTCTTCTTGGAGTGTGAAATAGATGTCTCTCTAAGTTGCTATGCCCAATTCTTGTCAAGGAAGTGGGTTTTGTCATTTCGGAAATCACCCCCACTATTACTTAATTCGCCCTACTAACTTTCAACCCTCCTTCAGAGCAGCCTTCTCTTGTGGTGTCTCCAACCTCTGTCATTTGCGTGCAGCAAAATACAAACCCATTAGAGAAGCAAAGCCCTCTTTCGAAGTGGTTTAAAACCTGTTGATTGATTCACCTGCAAAACAAAACAAACATGCATGTTGTTTTGAGACACTGCTGGTTTTAGTAGGTGTTGTTACTGGGCTCACATGGCAAATCAGATGGCATATTCTTCTTCATTGGAGACACAAGTTTTGGTTGAAGAAGGTGGGTCCCATCATGAGGATTCCAAGGAGCTATTACATGCCCAGTTTGGAGCTAGGGCATTTTCTGTTGGCCCACTTGAATAACTTGCACTTGTGAGCTGGAAGCTGCGTTTTTTGCTTGCATGGGTGCTACAACTCCAAAGTTTTGCTATTTTTAGGCGTCGGGAGGCTGGAACATGTGATAGAAGGCTCTATGCATGACATGCAATGTAAATGTGCTTTGCCACCTTTTGCTCATGCATTACTATGCACATATTCCCTTTAGATTACTGAATTTTGCTTGAAAAAACCTTCTTTTGCCATGATTTCAACATGGCATCTCAAGTATGCATGATGTTGAACAAAATAAGCCCTTCTTGATATTGTCTTTGGGAGCCCTATGCATTGAGATCTGTGAGTATAGCCAAACATAGTCCTATCTCCAATCTTTCCTGTTGAATCAAAGTGAAATTTAACCATAGGTACCTCTATTGGAAGGAGGGGTAACAACTGGCTCCAATTTCAGGACATGTGCTCCATCTGGGGGGATGTTAGAACCCTATAATCTCGTCACTATACATGAGCAACAACTTGAACAAAATAAAATGCTGCTACTACTGTCAAAGTGGACTTATTGATCCCCTGCACTACTCTGGCTTGCTTGAAATGGTAATGCTAGGTGAAATAAACAAATCCAATGTAGCCACCTAAAGAATGCAGTATTCGATTGCCTTCGTTGTCTATGTTTGATCATCATGTAAAACAGAGATACACTAGAAATTTGCTGCTTGTGTGCCAAGATCTCTATGACCATCATGCTGCAAATGCATCTGGTCAGCTGGATAACAGCCATGTCTTCTAGTGAAATTGAAAATAGAACAGAGCTGCCACAAGATATATAAATATATTCTTGAAGTGGGCTGATATAGCTGTTACCCAGATCTGAAAATCACAAGTCATCAACATGATATTGTAGATCTGAAATAAATGTCTTTGTAACACCAATTTGCTCTTCTTTATTTCTCTTTTGGGCAACTGTCCTTCCACTTTCCAGATGGCTGAAAATGCAGATTTCTTCTTCACACAAGGGGCTGCAAATTGCAAAGTCAGATCTGAAACCTTCAGTTTCAAGTTTTCAACTATTCTCCCCGTAAGATCTGCAATGGTTGGGCTTACTAGAAAGCTGAAAAGATCAACATTGCTCCCCAAATCGGATTTTTTTCCTTGAAACATGGTACTGCAAATTTCTTTATGAAATTTTGGTCTGCAAATATCATCCACTGGTTGGGCGAGGTTACAATCATCAAAAAATTGCATTAGAAGTTCTTTTCTGTCTAAATGCACGTTATTATGGATCTGATCTTTTGGGTTGAAATCTTCATGATCAAGCTCTACCGTATGGCTTGACCTCCTCTTCTACACAAGAATTGTTCCCATTTTCTTCCATAGGAGGTCTGGGACCTTCTTCAATGAACTTTTGCCACAATTTTTTTTTTTCTGAGATTTTGAGAAATGGGAAGCCAGTCCTCACCATCATGATCCCAATGTGCAAAAAAGGCCTCCAAAAGTTTTGCAAAAGACATGGATGCTCCGTTGCCAGTGTTGTTGGAGCAGCCCCTTGCATGTCCTTTCAAGCCAAGGGTGAAACATTTCATCGTATTGTCTTCATTAAAAAGGGCATTGTTGTGGATGAATTCTATAAATACATACATATGCTGTGGGACTAAATCACCATATTGTTGAATTTCAGAATTCTCTGAATCTATGCAAGGATGCTCATGGGGAAAACTTTGTCATCTTGAAAAGTCAACCTGAGCATAGCATTGTGTTGTCCACATGGGGGAAGCTCCATTTTTCTTTAATTGTAAAACTTCAAAATAGGACTGAAAATAAAAATCCTCAATGAATTCTGATCATACTGGAGTGGCTAACTCAGCATTAGACAGAATTGATATATATTTTATTAATAAATTGAATGATGTTACAAATGTGGGAGGCCCTTGGCTTAAATACAGCCTTGGATGCCTTTTGATGAATGCGCATGATTTATGATCATGCACTTTCCCTAATCAGTTAATAATTACAGACTTTGATTAAGATTAATTTACAAAACATTGCCTTCCTCTTGAAAAGATGCTTTGTCCTCAAAGCACAAGTAACGACGGGTGTTGTTGATGAAACGCCTCTGTCTCCCAAGAAGCTTCTTCTTCCTGTAAGTCCTTCCACTTGATCATGTATTCTTTGATTACTTGTGATCGCAACTTCTTTTCCCTGATGGCGATGATACCTTCTGGTTCTAGAATGAATCTTCCTTCGTCATTGAAAGTCGGAAGTGTTGTTTGTGCTGACTGATGTTCGCCAAGTGCCTTTTTAAGGTAGGATACATGGAAAACGTTGTGGACACAACTTTTATTTGGAAGGCTTAAACTGTGTGCTGCTTGACTGATCTTTTTGTTGATCTTGTACGGTCCATAAAACTTTGGTTGCCAATTTGTTTTTCTCTTCTGTTTTAAGGACAACTTGTTAAATTCTGAAGATGTTCTATGCTTAGATGCAAATATACTTTGACCTTCTAGGGCACAATGAAAGTAAGATGCAGATAGAACATACCAATAGATCGATGGAAGACAAGCCAAAAACAGAGATAAAGAATGGTGGCGTTACGACGATCAACATGATGCTTCAACCACCAAAGTCTTCATAAGGTCAGCCACCCACACGTGTCACACAACCCCAAGACGTTTCATCAAGAATACTCCACCAAGACGCTGCACCAAGAAGCTCTAAATGCAGAACCAAGAATGCTGCTCCATCATCATCCAAGAGAGAAGAAAAATGCCTCCACCAAAATGTGTGTGTAAAATGAACTCCAAGTCTCTCCAATATATAAGCATCTGTGGGGGTGTCTGACACATCTCTTATGCATGTGGGATAAAACAGGCTGACCTTGCACATGTGGAATAAATTTAAAATACATGTTCTGCTCATCCGATCAAGATGATTTTTAGATCGATCTTGCATCTCTCTGAAAGAGGAATCCAATAAAAATATTGGCATCGTCATCTAAGCATCACAACATGGAGTTTGGACCTAGTTGCCCAAAATTAACACAACTGCTTGTAATGTTGAAGTTAAACAAATACCCATTCTCCAATTTCAATTTCTCTCTTGGTTCTGTTTCGATCAGCTTGCTGCTTCATATGATTTCTTGCATTATTTAGATTTTCTTTGAGTTTGGACGACTTTTTGGGTTTCTTCTCACTGGTTTTTAACAGTTGGAAGTTTCATCTCGATGATAGCAATGTTCTTCCATTTCGGAGGTTCTATAATATCCCAGATTGGGAACAAATAGTAATATAAAGCATACAAAGACTAAAACTACAACAAACAAAAAATAGCCATTAAAAACACCATGATACAACCAAAAACATCTGAGCCATTTTATTATTTTTCTAATGGGAAAAAGGTACAAGAAGGTGCTTAGAGAGATGGCACCTTGGCCTGCACAAGGCAGGCTTAAATAACCCCTCAACCCGGCTCAGAAATCTCTGCTACACTGCTGCTCTACGTGGCTACTCTTCTACGCTGTCCTGGCTGAAACTGCTGCTGCAGGCTGAAAAGGGACTGCGAGTTGAGGTTGCTCTGCTGCTCAGAAAATTGCGGGAATTAGACATCGGACTCTCCTTAGCAAACCCAGAAAAACTTGCAAAGGGTTTCCAGAAATTTTGACCTCGGAAATTCACCCCCTTGGGCTTGGCACAGTGTTTTGCTGGGCTCTTTTGTTTTCTGGCTGAACTGTTGGAAGAAATTACTGAAAATTTGCCCAAGAACTCTACTAGGAAGTGGCTAACTCCCTCATCAAACTCCCGGCTGCAATTTTCTCCTTCTCCTCCTCTCCCAAGTACTGCTCCTCGCTGGATTGCGTAATCCTCCTGTACCTGCGTGGCCTCTGCACAGTCCTGGAGGGACTGCGTATGCCTGGATGTGTAGCTGTGACTCCTCTCTCAAAACTGGGTGTGACTCCTCTCCTGAGTAGGCACTCGAAGTCCCCCGAGGATGAGGTTGAGATCTCCGCTCAGAAATCTCTGTGCTAAACAGCACTGCAGACTCGGCTAAATAGATCAAGCGTGCTTTCAATCTATCAGATAGAAAAATCAGTGGATGATGAATGAATGAGGAATGCGCTGCTCTCATCCTCTTTTACCTAGCTGAGGCCCCAACGTTCCCTTGGGCCCCACTGGACTGCGCTGCCACCTCTGCCAAGTGTGAATCTTCTAGAGAAAGTCATGGATCACCTCCAAGTTAATCTTAGCCCTTGATTATGTTTTAATCTTGGCTGGTGAAGAGTCAATGAAAGATTATAAGAAGGGGAGTGAGGGGCCTATGGAAAACACACTTGACACTTGAGCCATTGAGAATTTTCGAATTTTTGTGAGAAGACAGCTTTTGATCAAGAACAAATCACTAGGGTTGGGTTTGCTAAGTGATTTGATTCAGTGATCAGATCAAGAGAGGGGCAGAAGCAGAGATTGGTCAGGTGGACCAAGAATAGATTTCAAAGTGAGGCAAAATCCACGTAGGAGAGAGACAACGCAGTTTCTAGCAAAGGTGACGCAGTTCCTGCAGAGAATCACGCAGAGCCAATACAGTGTCTCTTGGAGTCAGTCCGGAGAAAGCTAGAGGCTGGGGTTCTGACCCAGGAGGGCCAAGATCCAGCTTCAGATCAGCCAGATCAACTACAAAGAAGGGTGACGCAGTTCCTCAAGCTTGCCTACGTAGGCTTATGCAGATCCAACGTAAGCAATCACGTAGAGGCAGTGAGGGCTTCATCAACGTTGTTTTGATCAGCTGGCGACTTGCTGAGTGAGGTATATCTAACAGTTAGTTTTGCTGTCTAAATTTCTCGAAAGGGTTTGCCAGATGTTGGCACCCTAGTTGTATTCAAGATTCTGTTGCTTAATAATACAAACCCTCAGATTTGCTGCACCGGTTTTCCCAAGTTGGGTTTTTTCGGGGACTTAGTCCAAAAATAACTGTGTCAATGTGGTTGTTTTTCATTGTATTTTGTTCAGATTGTTTCAGCACTTAGATTTATTGCGCAACAATATTTGTGTAGACTGCTTCAGTAATTACTTCGGTATTTCAATGAAATAATTATCAAAATCATAGGAGAAGTAATTCAGATTTGTTGCAGTGGTAATCCAGATCTTGGATTTTTCACATGGTATTAGAGCTTATTTAAGCTGAAGTGCAGGAGAAACGAAGAGAACCAGCAGATCAGCACTGAAGAGTTTGGGATCTGCGTAATCAGTAGAAGATCCTCCCAGAAAATTACACTGTCCAGGCTAGGATGGCATTCCAGTGCAGAAAAGGCTCCCTCAGAGAGAGTTGACAGAGGGGTAAGTTTTTTTTTCAGTTGCAAGAGAGGCAGAGTAGCAGACCAACGTGGCTGAAGGACGTAGTTACTGCACAACAGTAAGAGTTGGTGCATAAGCGTAAATTTTTTTATGAAAAACACAGTTGGGGATTTCTTGATCTCAGAGAGTTTCTTACTCAAAGAAACTCAGTTTTTCCCGTGCAACAACAAAAGAAGTGACTTACTCCACAAGGAGTGCGTAAGTCAAGCTGAGCAGAGGGTTAGAGCAAGGTATCGACAATTGATGAGATGGCCAGCAACGGACTGCTTGACTAAGATAGAATGGAGGGTGCCTCCAACTACGTTATCTGGAAATCAAGGATAGAATTTCTCCTTGATGAGCACGATCTGAAAGCCCTCATAGACAACGCAGTTGCAGAATCTCTCGATGCAACACACTTGAGGCAGTTCAAGAAGAATATGGCTAGAGCCAAGCGATTGATCCTAGATGGAGTGAAGGACCATATCTTACCTCATATAGTAGCCAAAGCCACTACTAGAGAAATGTGGGTAGGGCTGGAAAAGCTGTACCAAGGATCTTCCGAGTAGCGGAAGATGTACCTTGAAGAGAAAATGCAGAATATCAGAATGAAGAAGGGAGAGCATTTTGACTCATTCTTGTCTCGGATCCAGGAAAACCGAGATCAACTATTTGCAGTAGGATCTGCTCTTAGAGACTCAGAGCTAGTAAGGCTCACACTGAACTCTGTTTCAGAGGATTATCAAGTCTTTATCCAAAGTAAATTGGGCAAAGAAAGGCTTCTAGGATGGGAAGCTATGTGGGTAGCATTACAACAAGAGGAGTTGAGGAGAGATCTCCCAAAAAATCGACTTGGAGGATGGCAGTTGCAGTGCAAAGGTCAAGAAGGAGGAAGAAGATAACACTGCCCTTGCATCAAAAGGGCAACAGAAGCAGAAGAAGAAATATCTATCCATGATCAAGTGCTTCCGGTGTGGAGAAATGGGGCATTATGCCATACAATGTCCTCTTAAGAAAAATGATAAAGAGGAGAAGGAAGATCCACATGCAGGAGCTGCCAAGATTGAGGCAGAAAATAGTGTGCCATGTTAGCTCATATTCCAAAGGAGAGAAGTGGGCTGACTTGGATTTGTAGATCTAGAATCTACAAGAAGGCGGGATCCTTGATTATTTCCGAACTCTTGGATCACGTGTGAGCTACGACAGCCTAAAGACAATAGCAGGATGGACAGTTGCAGCAGAAGATGAGAAGACAGTGCAGTGGCTAGCAGTATTAGAGCCTGATCAGCGCAGAGAGGGAGTAGCAGCACCAGCAGTTGAGCAGCAGCAGCGCAGTGCACACTCGTGCAGAGCAACAACAATGCAGTATTTTCAGAGAGCTAGTGCAAAAACTAGCAGCAGTCAGTCATATTTTTCAGTTGCAGACTTACTTGTCCAATTTCAGATGTTTTTCTGTTGCAATCAGCAACTGTGCAACAATAGTGGTAGTTGAGTAGCTACAACAGAGGAGCACCAACAGTGCAGTGCACATGTGGTGCAGCGCAGAGCAGAGTAGTGCTCAAGCAGTGCAACAACATGGTTGCAAAATTTAGAGGGAGTTGCAGTACAGTGGCAGTTGGCAACAACATGCAGAGTCAACAACAATACAATTGCAGCATTTTTGTGCAGTGTTGGTGAGCAACATCAACAACACATCAGTAGATGTTACAGAAGTCAGATCAACAACACATTGAGTTGTCTTGCTAGATCACTTTCCTCGCTTAGAGGGAGTGTTGATTTATGGTAGCATCGGATGTGCTCTAGCCTTGTAATTTTGTATATGGGCTAAGATACATGTATTCCATAAAACCCAGAAATGGTTTTGGGAAATTCCACTTAGAGATGATTTAATTAAATTAATTAATCGTTTTTTAATGTTTTCGTAAGTCTAAACTTAGGGAAACTGATTAATTAAGGGTATTAATTAAATCAAGTGTGAATCTTCTAGAGAAAGTCATGGATCACCTCCAAGTTAATCTTAGCCCTTGATTATGTTTTAATATTGGCCGTTGAAGAGTCACTGAAAGATTATAAGAAGGATGGTGAGGGGCCTATGGAAAACACACTTGGCACTTGAGCCATTGAGCATTTTCGAATTTGTGTGAAAAGACACAGCTTTTGATCAAGAACAAATCACTAGGGCTGGGTTTGTTAAGTGGTTTGATTCAGTGATCAGATCAAGAGAGGGGCAGAAGCAGAGATTGGTCAGGTGGACCAAGAATACATTTCAGAGTGAGGCAGCATCCATGCAGGAGAGAGGTGACGCAGTTTCTGGCAGAGGTGACGCAGTTCCTGCAGAGAATCACGCAGAGCCAGCGTAGTGTCTCTTGGAGTCAGTCCGAAGAAAGCGAGAGGCTGGGGTTCTGAGCTAGGAGGGCCAAGATCCAGCTTCAGATCAGCCAGTTCAGCTACAGAGAAGGGTGACGCAGTTCCTCAAGCTTGCCTACATAGGCTTACGCAGATCCAGTGTAAGCAATCACGTAGAGGCAGTGAGGGCTTCAACAACGCTGTTTTGATCAGCTGGAGACTTGTTGAGTGAGGTATATCTCACAGTTAGTTTTGCTGTCTAGATTTCTCTAAAGGGTTTGCCGGATGTTGGCACCCTAGTTGTATTCAAGATTCTGCTGCTTAATAATACAAACCCTCAAATCTGCTGCACCAGTTTTCCCAAGTTGGGTTTTTTTGGGGACTTAGTCCCAAAATAATTGTGTCAATGTGGTTGTTTTTCATTGTATTTTGTTTAGATTGTTTCAGCACTTAGATTTATTGTGCAACAATATTTGTGTAGACTGCTTCAGTAATTACTTCAGTATTTCAATGAAATAATTATCAAAATAATAGGAGAAGTAATTCAAATTTGTTGCAGTAGGAATCCAGATCTAGGATTTTTCACAGATGAATCTACTCTCAGTGTCACAACTTCAAAACTGAGGATATGACGTCTACTTTATTGGCAATAGAGTCTATGTCAAGCACCCCAGTTGGAAGAAGAAGGCACAAATCGGGGTAAGAAGCAACAAGCTGTACAAACTGCAGCTTGATTCCCCAATGGCACTGGTTGGCAGCGCAGATGAAACGGATTTGAATGAGCTATGGCATAGGAGAATGGGGCATTTGCATCATGGGGCGTTGAAAGCTCTTCAGAAGATTGTCACAGGGGTTCCAAAATTGAGAACCATGCATGGTGATGTCTGCAAGGGGTGCGTATTAGGAAGATATGCCAAGGCAACATATCAAAGAAGCAACAATAGGGCCAAGGGTGTGTTAGATCTAATGCACTTAGATATCTGCGTGCCGATGTCCATGAGAGCTCTTAGTGGTGTCGAATATTTCGTCACCTTCATTGATGACCATTACAGGAAAACCTGGATCTACTTCTTGAAGACCAAGGATGAAGTCTTCAGTTGATTTAGAGAGTTCAAAGCTCTGGTGGAGAATCTGACAGGGAAGCGGATCAAGGTATTGCGATTAGATAATGGAGGTGAATACATAGATAAAGAATTCACCAGATTCTGCGCAAGGGAAGGCATCAAAAGAGAATGGAAAACTCCATACAATCCAGAACAGAATGGGGTTGGCAGAAAGGAAGAATTGAACTATTGTTGAAGCAACCAGATCTATGTTGTATGACCAAGACATGCCCAATTTCCTATGGGTTGAAGCGTGTAATACAACTGTCTACATTCAGAACAGAACTCCTCACATTGCACTGGGAAAGATCATGCCAGAAAGTGTCTTCACTGGCAGCATGCTTGAATTAAGTCACTTTAGGATCTTCGGCAGTACAACTTACTGTCATGTACCCAGTGAGGAGGAAGAAGTTGGAGATGACTGCTGAAAGGGGGTATTTAGTAGGATACAGTGAGAATGCAAAGGCTTATCGCATCTACGTTCCTGAGAGCAGATAAGTAGTGTTGCGAAGAGATGTAAAATTTATGGAGGAGAAGTCCTTCAGAAGATCACGGGAACTGCCTTCTGCTACACAGTTAGAGGAAGAGCCTCTAGTCCAGCGACAACAACCAGCAACAGAAAATTCAGTTGCCTCTCCAAGGCATAGTGATCCAAAGGATGGGTCTCTTGAGGATTTGCAAGAAGGAGATCCAGTAAATCCACCCACCACTAGTGGAAGAACGAGCAGAGAACTTCGACAGATTCTGAAGGATGCAGAGGATTTTGTCGGAAATCCAAGGAATGAGAAGAGACAACCTAAACAACTTGAGAGGTATCAAGCCTTGTTTGCTCAAGTCGGAGAACCCTCTAGTTTTCGGGAAGTTGCTCAGCCCCAGGTATGGGTTGATGCAATGGTGGTGAGTACAGTTCCATCATGACAAATGATGTCTGGGAAGTAGTACCCAGACCACAGGAGAGATTTGTTGTAGGATCCAGGTGGATCTACGAGATAAAGCATGCTGCAGATGGCAGCATCGAGAAATTTAAAGCCAGGTTCGTGGCTAAGGGGTATGCTCAGAAGGAAGGAATAGACTATGAAGAAACCTTCGCCCCAATAGCCAGATACACATCTATCAGGTCCGTGATATCCCTTACTGTGCAGATGGGATGGGAAATTCACCAGATGGATGTCAAGACGACATTCTTGAATGGTGTGATAGAAGAAGTGTATATAGAACAACCGGAGGGCTTTGAGACACATGATCAGAAGACTCATGTGTGCAGATTGAAGAAATCATTATATGGATTGAAGCAAGCTCCCAGAGCTTGGTATGGTCGAATTGATAGCTATCTGCAGAAGATGGGATTCGTCAAGAGTGATGCAGATCCCAATCTCTACTATCTAAGAGTAGGGAGTGAGCCATTGATACTGGTATTGTATGTGGATGATCTGTTCTTGACGGGATCATCAAGGCTCATCACAGATTGCAAGAAGAATTTAGCTGAAGAGTTTGACATGAAGGATTTGGGACATATGCACTATTTTCTAGGGTTGCAAGTTTGGCAGCAGGATGGGGAGATCTTCCTTGGTCAAGGAAGATACACTATAGATATTTTGAAGAGATTTCAGATGGAGGATTGTAGACCCATGACCACTCCAATGATTACCAACTAGAGGAAAATCGACATGTCCGATGATGATGAAGCTGATCCTACGTTGTACAGACAACTCACAGGGTCATTGATGTATCTGGTAAATACAAGGCCAAACATTTGTTATGCTATTAATACCCTCTGTCAGTTCATGGTGGAACCGAAGAGGGCACACTGGGCAACAACCAAACATGTTCTCAAGTACCTTCGAGGAATAGTCGAGCTTGGATTGAAGTACACCCGTGATGTAGATTGGGCTGGAAGTTCAGTTGATCGGAAGAGTACCAGTGGGTACTGTTTCAGTCTGGGATTGGGAATGACTTCCTGGTGCAGTAGGAAACATAAGTCTGTGGCACTGAGCTCAGTTGAGGCAGAGTATATGGCAGCTAGTACAACTTCGTGCGAAGCCATATGGCTTAGGAAACTGTTGGTAAATCTACTCAAGGAGAAAATGGAAGCGACCAACATTTTATGTGATAATCAGAGTTGCATAAAGCTCTCTGAAAATCCTGTGTTTCATGATAGGTCGAAACATATTGACATCCGGTGTCACTTCATCAGGGACTGGGTACAACGTGGAGTTGTTCAGCTGCAGTATACTCCAGCAGGAGAACAGGTGGCAGACATCCTCACCAAGGCTATGGGAAAGACAAAGTTTGTCTACTTCAAAGAAAAGATGGGGATGATGAAGAATCCCTTCCAGTACCAGGAATGAAGGATTCAATATTTAGAGGGAGTTGTAGTACAGATGAAGCAAGTGACAGTGGTAGTGTCAAAGGCAACAGTACAGGGGGCAGCAGTGTAGAGGGTGCTTCAGAATCAAAGTAGCATGCAACAGACATATTGTTGGAACACTTTTCTCGCTAAGAGGGAGTGTTGATTTTTGTAGCATCTGAAAGTGTTCCAAGTCTCAAACTTTGCAGAGAGGCTTGGACAACAACGCTCCAAAGAACCTAGAAACAACTTGTGAAAATTCCACTCGATTCAAGAATTATTAAAATAATTAATTATTTTAATGGAGACCCTAAGTAAAAACTTAGGAAAAGGAAATAATTAAAGGGCATTAATAATTCAGAGTGTGAACCTTCTAGAGAACATGGATCAAGTCAAGATTTAATCTTAGCCATTGATTAATCTTTAATCTAGGCCGTTGGTTCTCCAACAGGAAGATTATAAAAGAAGGCTTGAGGGTCACTTGGAAAACAAGTCGGGCACACTCAGTACCTGAAGGAGATCCATTCTAATGTAGAATTCGATCTCAGCAGGAGAGTTGCAGGGTGAGAAGATGCAGAAGCAGGAGGAGATCAGGCGTGATCGAGATCAGGGTCGGAGAGTAGCAGTGGGTCACTGAAGGTAGCTTGAGGCTACATCGCAGACCCCATGCAGTCTCCATGTAGATTCACGCAGTCCAACTCTGGGACTGCGCAGAGAATCACGCAGACTGATGTAGGGGCTTGCAGGGGTTGTTCTGGGTTTCAGAAATTTGTCCGATAGAGCTGGGCATTCAGTCTCAGGTGGTTCAAAATTTATCTGCCGAATAATTCCTTGTAAAGATATCATTTTTCTGAAGAATTAATAAAACCCTCATCTGCTGCACCGATTTTCCCACATTGGGTTTTTCTGGGGACATTGTCCAAAAGTAAATGTGTACATGTGATTGATTCTTGTAATTATGTTCTCTATTGGTTATTTCTCTCATATATAATCGTGAATGTTGCAGTAGTATTTATTTCGATATTTGCCGAAATATTTCTGAATAATAACTTATTGAAATAATGAGTGGGAGAAATAAATCTATAACTGCATCTGGTTGAGAATTTTCACACCAAGTAGAACATCTCTCTCAGCCCAAACTCGCACTTGGACAACTTGGCATAGAAATGCTGCTCTTCCAAGATACACAGTACAACCTCTATGTGCTGCAAATGCTCTTCCCATGTGCGGGTTGTAAATGAGAATGTCGTTAAAGAACACCAGCACAAACATTCTCAACTGACCACAGAAGATGTGGATCATGCAAGACTGGAATGTAGCGGGAGTGTTGGTCAGCCCAAAGGGCATCACCAAAAACTCAAAATGGCCATAGTGATAGTGGAACACAGTCTTGGGGACGTCTTGGTCCCTTACCCTGATCTGATGGTACCCCAATCTCAAATCGATCTTGGAGAAGAAATGTGCTCCCTTCAACTCATCCATCAACTCATCGATCCTGGGGATATGGTAACGGTTCTTCATGGTTTTCTTGTTCAAGGCTCTGTAATCTATACACATCTGCAGTGTGCCGTCCTTCTTCTTCACTAGAAGCAGTGGAGAAGCAAATGGGCTCGTGCTGGGCCTGATATGCCCCAATGCTAAGAGCTCATGTATAGCTCTCTCAATCTCATCCCTATATGCCTTGGGGTGCCTGTAGGAAGTGGTGATCATTGCCTAGATGCTCTGCTCTAGCTCAATGGTGTGCTCAAACCCCCGATCCAGTGGTTGTCCTGGTGGAATGTCCCCCAAAACCATGGAGTAACGGTCTAGGATGGCCTGCATATCCAGGTGCATAGGTTGACCCGAGACACCGGCCTTTGAAATCCTCAGCTCCACTGCCCACTCGTTGTCTCCCTTCCAGAAATCTGCCTCCATCCGATGCGCAGAAACTGTCTGTGGAGGGTATGTGTGCATGCCCCTGAGCATCACGTACTTCCCACTCTTCTTGTCCGTCCACTCCATCTCCAGTGTCTCCCAATTTGTGGTGACCTTCCCAAGGGTGATAAGCCACAGAACACCCAACTCTACGTTGGTGTCTGGAATATCAACCACGAATAAGTGATCTGCCAATGTATATGTCCCCATGGTCAATGTTAGTGCCGGGACATAACGCGTGCACTGCATGGTTCTGGCCCATGGAACCAACACCGAAAACCCATCAAAGTTTTCTGTCTTTATGTCCCTCCTTTGAACTAGCTGGGCATCAATGAAGTTGTGGGTGGCCCCACTGTCCACCAATACTGAGACATGTTGCCCTTGAACTGTCCCTCAGACGCTCAGCGTTAAGTACTTGGGAAATCCCCGCAAGGATGCAAGGACCCCTCCTGTAGGTGCAAACGCTAACCCTCCTGCTGCTGGGGGAGGTGGTGGTGGTGGCTGATCCCCTCCTGGTGCTCCGGTGACGACATCTCCTCCCAAGTCATATGCCTTCTTCTCCTTCACTGTCGAAGAAAACCTTAATGTAGTGTGCCTTCCCTTTAGCACATCTGTGACCCAGTGCCCATGGCTCCTGACAGGTGAAGCAAAGCTTCATTCGTCTCAAATATCTCCGGGTATCATCATCCAAAGGCCCTCGGCCCTGGTTACCTCCCAGTGGTGGGGCTCTCACGTCCTTCCCTTTCTGCTGGAATGTTGGTCTATTGGGGAAGGGAGCTGTCGTCCTCGGTAAAGCGTCCTGCAAATCTCTGGTTCTTCCTACTACGTCCTGCAGTGTAGTGGGCCGAGTGGACCTCTCTAGCCCACACAAGGGTTCAACCAGTCTGTCAATGAACATGTACACTCTCTTGGGCACAGATTGATCTGGAACCATCACTGAAAGCCTTTGAAACTCAGAAATGCAGGTTTCCGGGTTCCCCGTCTGTTTGGGCTTGGTTAGCTCAACAAAATGTTCCTCCGGGTCTTTTCGATCAAACCTTTCTATCAACCTCCGGGTGAACTCATCATACGCTGTCACTATTGAGTGACCTAGCGTAGCCATCCCATGGAACCACCAGTCATGGGCTTCCCCCTCAAGATGGAGCGCTGCCACCTTAATGGCCTCTACCTCTGCCATCTGGTTAAGTTGGAAATAAATGTCCAACTTCTCCACCCAAGCTTTGGCTGAACATTTCGATGACCCATCGAAAGTAGGCAAGAAAAGTTTGCCTATGGTTCACTACAGGTCATTGCCTTGCGTGTACCCTCCTCCTCTAGTCTAGCCTCGTGGTCTGCTATTGTTCTTCAACTAACAGAACTCGTTGAAAGTGAGGGCATCTCTGCACTCCGGCCCATACGAATGATACTCCATAGTGAGCCACCTCTGTCTCTTGTGGCCCTCCTGCTCCTGGTCTCGAAGCCAGGAATGTGGGCATGGTAGAGAGTGGTGGAGTGCGTGGCACCACCAGCTGTGCAATGTTAGTCTCGGGTGGGTGATGGGAGATGCTAGATCCCTCTTTGATCTGGAATTCCCTTGGAATTTCCCGCTGCTTGTTATCTCCGACAATCTTCTGCCCCATCTCCTCTATCCTCTTCGTGAGCTCCTCCATCGACTTTAAAAGGAGGCTAGCAAACTCCTTTCCATCCTCTCTTTCCTCTGCCATTGGTGCTTTTCCCTTCTCCTCTTCCTCCAGAACGCTGTCTACTTGATTTGGCGTGATTTCAAGCTCCCTTTCCTTGGTTCTATATTGCTGCTTTCGGTATGTGATGTTCTTCCTATCCTCCGGTGTGATATACCGCGTGCTCCATAGGTTGAGCCAAGTCTATAAGCTTTAATATCACTGTAATATCCCAGATTGGGAACAAACAATAATATAAAGCATACAAAGACTAACACTACAACAAACAGAAAATAACCATTAAAAACACCATGATACAGCCAAAAACATCTGAGTGATTTTATTAATTTTCTGATGAGAAAAGGTATAAGAAGGTGCTTAGAAAGATGGCACCTTGGCCTGCACAAGGTAGGCTGAAATTGCTCTGCGTTGCTCCTCCTCTACGCTGTCATGGCTAAAATTGCTACTACTGTTGGTTGAAAAGGGACTGCGAGTTGAGGTTGCTCTGCTGCTCAAAAAATTCCGAGAATTAGACACTGGACTCCCCTCAACAAACCCAGAAAAACCCGCGAAGGGTTTCTAGAAATTTTGACCCCGAAAATTCAACCCCTTGGGCTTGGTACACTGTTCTGCCGGGCTCTCTAGTTTTTTGGCTAAACTGCTGGAAGAAACTACTAAAAGTCTGCTAGGAAGTGGCTAACTCCCTCATCAAACTCTCGACTGCAATCTGCTCATTCTCCTCCTCTCCCAAGTGCTACTCCTCATTGGACTGCCTAATCCTCCTGTACCTGCGTGGCCTCTGAGCTGTCCTGGAGAGACTGCGTATGTCCAGATGTGTAGCTATGACTCCTCTCTCAAAATTGGGGGTGACTCCTCTCCTGAGCGGGCACTCGAAGTCCCTCGAGGATGGGGTTGAGATCTCCTCTTGGAAATCTCTGTGTTAAACAACACTGCAGACTCATCTAAGCAAATCAAGCATGCTTTCAGTCTATCAGACAGAAAAATCAATGGATGATGAATAAATGAGGAATGAACTGCTCTCATCCTCTTTTACCTAGCTGAGGTCCCAACGTTCCCTTGGGCCCCACTGGATTGCGTTGCCACCTCTGCCAACCAATCACTGCACAGCCACTGCGCTGCTGCTGCCCCCACGCTATCACTGTGCTGCCTACACTGTTGCCTTTCCTGCGTTGCCACTAGGACGCTGCCTTCTGCGTGTGGATGGCCTCATGGGCCCCACTCCAACTCTAATTTTTGTCTTAGTGACTTTAGGAAAGTGATTTGATCATAAAGTTTATTTGTGGGCCCCCCTTACCCACGTTATTTTCTATAAAGCATAAGAAAAGTAAAATTTAGACAAAACTTAATATTCCAATTAGCTGCATGCTAATTTGGAATATTATAGGTTTGTACCCGTACAAAGCTTAAAATGGAGTCATTTTCGCTAACGTGTGGTAACTGGAATTGTACCACCATTCAGCGAGATGTAACCACTGGACCCACTTACTTTGTTTGTCAGTGGCGTAACAACGTAGGAAGGTTTATAAACATTTATTGACAACCTCTGTTTGGCCACCTGTTTGAGGATGGTAGGCTGAAATCATGTTGAGGTAGATTCCTATATGTTTGAAAATTTCTTTCTAAAAATTACCCTTGAATTTGACATCTCTATCGCTCACAATGACATTGGGAAATCCATGTAATTTGTAAGCATTTTTGCAAAATATCTCAGCGATTTGTTTTGCTGAGTCTGATTTCCTCATTCCAATAAAGTGAGCATACTTGGTGAGTCTGTCGATTACTACAAGAATTTAATCCTTACCATCAGACACATGTAATCCTTCGATAAAGTCCATTATATTTCCTCCCATTTCTGATTCGAGATATTTAAAGGATGAAGTAGTCCAGGTGTCATAATATTTTCATTTTTATTCCTCTGGGATTTATTGCATTTTGCCACATATTTTTGAATATCATTATTCATTCCCGAGTGTATTCATCCACATCGCCTTTTTGTTGTGAGTGCTAAGAAGAACTCTGCTTCCTTGACACCTTTGAACCTCTTAAAGAATGCATTTTTGAATTTCTTCCAACTGATGGCAAGTGTCGTCTTCTTCCACCACATATACTAGTTATATGCTTCGCCTTCCATTTGCATGGATGCATGCTTGATTATTTCATCATCATTGTCAATACCGTAAATCTCGAAATATTCTTCTGCTTTATTAAACCATGCAACACTGCATTTCTCGTTACCGTCAAATTTGGAGACCTAAAGTTTTGTTCTTCTTTGATATGTAGCTATCGGCGGAGCAAAGAAGGGGTATTGATTTGAGAGCGACATATTTTGAAAATTCGTGTTACTATTTTCTTGATTAGGCATGGAAGATGCCTTCGGAGACTCAGGGTTCGAATGTGAGTCTGATGCGTTTGATGTATCTACAAAGTCTGGATGCTAAATAGCTTCATTACTCTGGACTATTTGATTGGGTGTAAGCTTCAACCCGTCACAAATACGGGTCAACAACACCATTGCTTGATTATGATTTAAATCCATCTTATTTGAAAGGACTGCCTATTTCTTTTGAAATTTATTCTGGTTTTGCTCGAGTTGACTCTCTATTCTCTTAGTTGTATCCTGGAGCATCTCGATTTTTTCGCCATGTCCTGTCACCTTAGTCTCAAGATCTAACAATTTTTTATTAAAATCGGCCATCGACATTGATGAAGACATTGAGCGGGTCTGAGGTGGAGTATACTTATCCAGCTTAACTTGACCCTAATAATTATTTTATTTTATTTTATTTTTACTTCTAATTTTTATTTTATTTTTTTAATTATTATTATTATTTTTTTCATTTTTTTTTAAATCACTTTATTTAAATATTAATTAACCTATATAATCACTAGGGCATAAGCAATAAGGAGCAGGGTGATATCAAAAGTAGCCCCAGTAATCAGGTTGGTTTTAAGAGAAAAAGAGATCAATGGAATATTCAGGACGATGGAGTCAAGGGAATATTCATGATGAGAGGATATCAAGAAGAATGACCCTCCTTAGGTCGGTTACTCAGAATAGTGATTGGGGGTTAGGAGGCAAAGACTAGTATGTAAAGATGGGTAGTCTCTTAGTCAATCAAGGTAAGCTACAAAGTCAAAAACCCTCTAGAGAGGATTCCTCAATAAGATTGCCCTCAACCAAAGGATCGACTATGGCATAGAACAAACCAAGTGTTTACTTAGCAAAGAGGCTCTATGGTTGCTTCACACTAACAAAGGACGAGATGAGGTCTAGCACCTTGATGTCTCCTTGATGTGGCTTGTTTCCCTTTGGTGGATCGATCAGACTAAGCCTTCTGGTGATCTTGAATCAGTTACAAATTTATGCATTTTAAAATATTGTAGATGGAACCAAGAGAGAAAAGCCTCCTAAGTTGAAATATACATCACATAATAAACTAGAAACTTCAGTAAACACCAAGAAATATTTTCACTAAGCCTCAGGGAGAGGAATACTCTCACTATCCAACCATGAATCACAAATGAGGATGTCTTTCCTTGGTAATTTACTTAGAGCTAACAAGGAAATTCTAGATCTAGTCTACTTCTAGAAACTGAAAATTAATAAAATAAGGTGGTTGAAGCCACATGAAGCCACACCTACAATGAGAAATAATAGATCCCCACAAATAGGTGGATCGATCCATCCATCTAGGGAAGATAAGGTCCATAAATTATTATTTCTTGAAAATAATGACCAATGTTGCCTTGATTCATGCTTGAAGTAGTTATTAAACATTGAAGTCTGTGTCCACTTCCCAAGAAATGGTCCAGCAATCTCACGTTTGACTTGATATAAGCTGAAATATTCTTTAAAAAGGCTTGATCACTTGGAAATGGAACCCAACTTCTCTTTGGCTGCCAATCGTTGACTTAGAGGAACCATCCTCGATCCACACATGTAAATTGGCATGTGAATTGACTAGTACCAAAATATTTATTGTGGAGAAAACACCTTGGAATATTTGTCCATCGTTTTGGTTGAGGAAGGTGGGCCACATCATGGTGATTCCAACGAGCTTTAACATGCCCAGTTTGGAGCTGGGGTGTTTTCTGTAGGCCCACTTGAATAACCAGCACATGTGAACTGGAAACTGCTGTTTTTTGTTTGGATGGGTGCTAGCACTCCAGCGTTTTGCTGTTTTTAGGCTCCAGGAGGCTGGTACGTGTGATAAGAGGCCCTATGCATGACATGCAATGTAAAACATCTCTCATGCAACATTAATGTACTTTGCCACCTTTTGCTCATGCATGACTATGCCCATGTTCCCTTTAGTTTGCTGAATTTTGCTTGAAAAAACCTTCTTTTACCAAAATTTCAATGTGGCATGTCAAGTATGCATGATGCTGAACAAAATGAGCCTTTGTTGAAATTTTTGCCCTGGAGCCCTGTGCATTGGGATCTGTGAGAATAGCCAAGAATAGTCTTTTCTCCAATCTGCCCTGCTGAATGAAAGTGAAAATTTGACTATAGGTACCACTGCCAGAATGAGGGCTAATAGGAAGTTTGTTGAAAAATTGCAGATATTGAAACGATTCTCTTTTCTTCAATGAGATTGTGGAGTTGTATATCTGTACGGTGTTTCTCTCATCTTAACCTTATAAATTTAACCCTGATATAGTGAGCAACAAATTTAACTCTTAACCCTTGCGTCATGGTTACTGCTATATTTCTTGCATGGGTAGTATGCCAAACACAATATTGGTGATTTTTATTTACTGTGTATATTGATTGTGGGAAGTTTGGTGAAAAAATGCATTCATTGAAACAGTTCTTGTTTCTGCAATGAGATTATGGAGTTGTACATCTGTATGTTATATCATGGAACAAAAATCTTTTAATAATGAATTATTAAACTCTATCGTTAATCATGTTTTTGTTTTCCGCTGATAGAATCAAAATGACTGTTCAATTTTCTGGACATGCAAGTGATGAAGTGCCAGGGAAAAACTTCTGGCCTCTATATGTGTTGTTGTCAAGTCCCATTCATAACTCTTTAGAGGTATGGATTCACTATGTTAAAGAGTTCAACAGGTGTTTAATGATATTTTCTTCCTCCAACATACTTACATACATACATACATACATTTGCATACATACACATACACACATGTACATGTATATGCAAATCCTATTCTGGATTCTGTTCTAATATGATGGTTGCTATTAACAGGATTCCTCAGTTTATCGGTTGACTCGTGCACGCTTACTGAGAAAGTCAACTCAACAGGGATGCAATGACCTATCTGCAGTTAGTTTTATATTACCTGAGATTGGGAAACTTACAGTTGATGTAGATGCTCATAATCTTACAATATTATTTGTTAGTTGTGGTATATGTCAACTTCATTTATGGATTCCTCTACTCTTTCTATCCCATTCTTACTTATCATTTTTAAAGTTCTTGTGTTATCTTTGGCGTAATTTGGATTGCATTTTTATCAATTATGTCCCTTACAAGGATTATTTCAACTACAAAATTCTTGATCTTATTGTTTATAAATTTTTGCAGTGGACCATAAAATTGAGAGCTGTGGGAAGGCCTCGTTGATGCCTCAGCTAGGTGTGTCCTATCTCTTATAACCCATTTCTAATATGTAAATTTAAATTTAGTCGAGAGTCGAAACAGAGCAATATGTATCTGAGACCTATAGTAAATAAGGGGGAAGGTGCTATGAGATGCAATTTAAAACCTTTGAGTGTACTTTCTTGTTATATATTTGACACTTGCTCTTCATGTTTGATCTTTTACAAATTGTAGAGTGTCATGCAATTATACCAACTAGTTGTGGAGGTCAATGATGAATCAAAATGTTCAATTTTGTTTATTCATATATAATAGGTGGTGAAATGCCTGAACTGTTAAGTACTGAATCCTGATACCAGTGTCCTATTTATCAATGGAGCTGCGCGATAATGTTATCTAGTGCTAGTTTCTTTCTTTATAGCAAATTTTATTCCAGGATAACTTTGCTTCTTCCTCGTTTCCATTTTGTTAGCTTTTTGGTAACTTGAAAGAAATGGAGTAAGTGACTTTTACTTTGATTCTTGTTATTTCGTGAAGGTACTTACACGGGTACTAGCAATACCACCTCATTATATGCTCACATGTTTTGTATATTATATAATAACTGCCCTGCAAAGGTTTCCTAGCTGAATTTTTCGTGGCCTTGCAGTTGAGTGCACAGGACAAGTTCTGTGGGGCAAAGTGGCCTTGGGTTCACTATGTAGTTCTTGGCAGAAGTCCCCAAACTTGAGATTGGGGGAGAGATTTGATGTGGTTGATGTGGTGGATTTACACTCTAGCAACCTTGAGGTATTTATTTCACCAAGCTCTAGTTGATTGAATTTAGAAAATTGAAATGCCAAATCTTTGTTGGAAAATATGGTGTTTAGCTGTTTGCCTACATGTTCTGCATGCTGGAATTAACCAACAGATGCAAATGTTTGGGTTTATTTGAGATCATCTAATTAGATATATAGTTTTTAATGATATATTCTTTGAGGAAATGTAAAATTTGTGGGCTCTAATTTTATCTTTTTTTTTTCTAAAATAATAAATATTGCATTTATTTAATAGACTACTAAGTTTGTATGGTACCAGTATAGAAGTCTGCATGTTATGTGATCTGTTTATCATTAATATTTTAATATGTTTATTCTCTTCAACGACAGTAATTTCCATCTGTAGTAAGCCATGGTCACTGTTAGTCAGGAAAAACTCCTACAATGCAATTGTGTTTATATAGGACTTCACATTTATTGAATGTTTTCTCTCTACCCACTTTGTCTCCTACACATTTGTACTTAGCAGTCCCTTTGACCTATTTCTGGTCAGTAGTTGGGCATTAATACATTTATCCTATCTTATGTACCTGGGTGTGATATCTTACTGAAGAACTCATTTTATGCTTTTGTAAGGCTGCTAAGAACGCTGCATTATATCCCTAAAATAATATAATATGATTTAAGCCTTCTGCTATTCTTGATTACGTAGAAATCCAAAGATCCTTGTTAGTTGGAAGGTACTTTATTTTGGTTAATCGTTGCAGTGAATTTTGACAAATTGACATAGTGTAAGATTATGTCTTGACAAATTTTTGATTTTTCTTTAAAAAAGTCTGAGTTTGTATAAGTTCTTCTGTGAGACCTTTCTTCGAACAGTTTGTGGGGAAACTGCTGTAGGTGTTTTCTTAATAATTTTCACTTCAGAAAATATATACAGTGGACAAATAACATCCAAATGAGGCCTCTAAAGAGTCAAATATGATATCTAAATTTCTTATTTTTCTTTAGAAATTTCTGAGTTTGTATAAGTTCTTCTGACACCTTTCTTCGAACAGTTTGTGTGAATACTGCTGTAGGTGTTTTCTTAATAATTTTCACTTCAGAAAATATATACAGTGGACAAATAACATCCAAATGAGGCCTCTAAAGAGTCAAATATGATATCTTCATTATTCAGAAAATTACTCACAGTCGTTATACATGATTTTGGCCCTATTATTATCACAATACCACAGTAAAAAGATGTAAGATTCCCTCCTGTATATTCTCTTAATTTCCAATAAATTTCTGAGTCCGTGTGAAGGTTACAGTGATCCCTTTTGCACATCAGTAATCTGTTGGCTGTAGGTGCACAATTTTCCACTATATTTCCAGTAAAATGATAACAGAACCAGACAATTGAGCTCAAGTGGTTATATATACCATTCACAATTATTCAACAACGAATACACTACTATTAAACACCATGTGATGAGGAACTGAACATCTTTCATCAAGGAGAATAACTCAGAATTGCAACAGCCATTAACTCATTCATATACAGACATATAAATAACTGATATAATGCATAAAACTTAATTTTGGAACCTGGAATGTGCTCTGGCAAAAAATCTGGAAACAATAGTTCACTTGGCGTTGATATCAGCTCCTTGGTAGTGAAATAATCAATAGGAATGGATACGTACACAATTATCGGACCGTTGGAACAATGCTCCAACACTTGTTTAGGACAATGTTCCACCAAGTCCCTTGGAGGTGGGAGCGAGGGAGCGCGGGAGCGGCCTATACAAAAGCTCCCTACCGATTTTTAGGAAACGTGGGGGGACGTCGGGGTCATAAAATTAAAAAATTATAAAAAATAAAAATATATATTAATATTATAATATTAATATATTATATATGATATATCATTGAATAATATAATATTATTTTTCATTTTTGCAAGGAATGTATATACAGGTAACAACCATCAATAATCATACACTTACATCATGAAAGATAAATGATAAAATCGTAAATGATAAATGATAAAATTTAAAAATTATAAATCGATGAATTATGAATCATGAATCATCTAACTGAAACAAATTTAAAACTTAAAACTTTAAAAGTTAAAACATAAAACATACATCATAGATTCATCATTCATATGTAACTTTGTTACTGCAGTGTATAATGATATAATCATTAATGAAACATAAAACATATAGTTTAAAGTTATGTCTGAAACAGTGAAACATAAAACATAAATGATAAAAGTTTAAAACATAACATATGAATGTCAAATGATATCATCATAATGATAAATAAGCATAAATGCTCAAGGTAATGCCCCACTATTCTTTGCATCCAGCTGCTGCACGAATATATCAGGATCAACCATGTCACCATCTGAATCGGAATCACTTGGATTCTCAAACATGCTAAGCGGCACACCAACCAACCCCGTTTGTGTCTCATCAAGCCTCTCCTCCATATCAATCTGTGCATCATCCTCTGGATCAACATCCCATCGGGTTGCTGGTCTCTTCAAATACTCAGGTGTCTTCCTATGCTCAAGACGTAGGGCACTGTGCACGACAACTAACTTCTCAGCTCTTTTAGATGTAAGCCTATTCCTCTTGATAGAGTGTATGAAGCTATATGTGGACCAGTTCCTCTCTGTTGCAGAGGAAATAGCAATCTGAGACAACACACGCATAGCAAGATGTTTGAGCTCTGGAGCACCATCCCCATTCATCCTCCACCAACCAACAGGGTCATCTTGGGCTAGATCATCGCGATCTGCCCGAGCACCATGTGTGTTGAAGGGGCCACTAAGAGATGCAAACTGAACAAACTGTCTTCGCAACTTTGCCCCCTCCTCCTCATTGTACATCTTTGCAATTGCAGCTAGGAAGCCACTCTTTACCTCTGGATCATCAATAGGAGGCACTCTCCCAGGCCTTTCAACATACCATTTTGGGTTTAATGCATATGTTGCCATGTGCAAAGGTGTGTTCATGCGATCCCACCTACGTTGAATGATGGGTCGAATCTGGGATGTATAGAACTCTAATGAGGGTTCCCTTTGCTTAATGGCTGCCTTCACACAACCAAACATGCTATCAAAGGTCTCATAGATTTCTCCAAGGCTAGGAGAATCCGTATCAGTGTAACGAATGACCTCCACAATAGGGCTCAAAAATGACACCAAATAAGCACAATCCGCCCACCAATCATTGTCCAACACCTGGCTTCTGACCTTCTTCCCTGAGTCCGTCTTTGATTCTGACCACCTTCCCCAGTCTGAACTCACAACCAAGGATTGTAGAGGTGCTTGTACCTCTAACATCCTCTCCAATAAGTGAAAATAGCTAGCATATCTAGTATCGGTGGGCTTGAGGAATTCCTTCCTCGTGTGAGCCTTGTACATGGCCAAGGAGGTGTGGTGATTGCAGATAAACATCTGCACATCTCTAGCAGTTGTCACCAAATCTGATATCCACTGAATTTTGCCCATGTCCTTCAGTGCATTATTGAGTGCATGCACACAACAAGGAGTCCAAAAAATATGTTGATACCTGTTTTGAATCAATAACCCAACTGATCTACAAACTGTTGCTGCATTTGTCACAACCTGCACCACACTATCAACACCAACATCCTCTATAGCTTCTCGAAGAAGCTCAAATTGGAAAGTTGCATCCTTGCGCTTTCCAGAACAGTCAACAGCTTTAAGAAAGAATGGACCTTGTGCACATGTCACTATGATGTTGATTAGTGGGCGTTTTCGGATGTCAGTCCATCCATCCATAACAATAGAGCAACCAAACCTCATCCATGTTTGTCTCATTCTCTCTTTCTGCACATTAATTTTAGACACTTGTCTATCTAAAATTGATGTTCTTAGCTTATGTTCTCCAGGTTGTACATATGAAGGCCCTATTTTTGCAATTGCTTGGACTATTTCCTTGTAATAAGGTGAACGCACAACATGGAAGGGAATTCCATTGGCAAAAAGAGATTTGCCAATTGCATCATCTGTGTCATCTCGATCTATAATATTGTACATCCCAGACACTGTAGCACCCATAATAGAAGAATGAGATGCAGCTACAGAACCTGTAGCACCCTTTGCCTTTTTTGATGAAACACTGGATGGATCAACATTTCTGCTAGAAAACATTTCTTTTGTAGTGGCTGCCCTTTCTAGCCTCCAAAGTTGCTCTCTTAGAGCTGGAGTGATGTGCTTTGAGAGACACATATTGACTCCTTTACCTGTGATTGCTAAAATATGTTGCTTCACCCTCGTATAGCTGCCAACAAAGTGATGGCCACAAATATTGCAAACCCAATCACGTGAGCCACCTCCAGCTTTTGGATTTTTTTTAGGAAGTCTGGTTGCATGGATTAGAAGTGGTTTGTGATGATTAAAGGCCCCCTTTGCAAATTTTTCCAGATCTGTTGGTGGGCCTTCAAAATTTAGTGACCTCTTGTGACTGCTTTGAACTTCAATTCCTTGGTTTGCGTCTTCTAACGGATTATCACTGTAGGTGCTCTCACTGTCACGACTGTTAGGTGACTGACTTCGGCTCATGGTTTAAACTTTAAAGTTTAAAACTTTAAACTTGCTGCAATTGCCAAAAAAAAAAATCAATTTCGAAATAATTTATAAATTTAAATTATAAAAGTTATAAAACAATGAAAATTTCAAATTTCAAATTTGTTAAAAATTAATTTAAATTATCTGTTCAAAGTTCAAAGTTCAAACCATCTCACAATATTGAGAAATCTGAAACAGTCCAACATGCAATTAAAATTTAAAAATTTTAAATGACGCAACAACAATCTGAAGTATGTTTTGCATAAGTAACTTTTCATATTCAAACGTTTTAACTTTTCATTGTTCAGGGGTGTTCACTGTTTTGAGTTTTCTTTCTTCAACGATAAGTTTTTAATATTTTCACTGTTCCCCATGGCTATGAAATCATTGAAATGTCGAACTAACAGTTAATTAAAAATTTGTTAAAAGATCTGCAAGCTGCATTTTTAAATTTTATTCAGCCTTTTCAAATGAATTATGAAGGGGCTTTGGACCATTATTTTTAAATTCTCATGGGTGTGCATGAGCAAGTCAGCAACAGCATGAAGTGGGAAGACAGATTCTACAAAGGGATCCTATAATGAGTGTTCATAAGCAGTACTTTGACCTCAACATAACCTCGGTTTTAAGTTTTAACTTTTCTCACTAATATTCTGAATTTGCAATTAAATTTTAGTGGAAACTTTCTTCAGACAGTTTGAATGCATTTTGTTGTAAGTGATGTTTTTATAAATTTGTTTCTCATGCGACGTGCACTTGCCACTAACAGCCTCCAAAAGAATTTGTATTCCAATGACAAATTTCAGAAAACTCAATACAATTGATACTAGTCAAGGCAGTTATAAGAAGGACAATCTTTATTGAATGAACTGAATATACAGTGAGCAGATTTGACTCTTTTTCCTTTCTGGCCTTTTCACATGATAAGTTAAACTATTGATTGAGATTTCGTGAGTAATGGTAATTTGTCAGTTTGACTTAGCTCTTATGATCTGCAAAGGTTCACACGTTGAATCCAGCTTACCAGTTTGACTGAACCCTACTGAAGTACAAGGAGGCAGACCTCAGATGTAGATCTGGCAAGTGCTCATGTGATGGGTTTTTGACTAGTCAAAATTTGTAAAAGTTATTCTTTTGGTACCTGGTTTACTGAGTCCTAAAAGTGCTGCGGGCACAAGGCCATGTATTTGTGGGTCTCAAACGTAGATCATTGAGTAGTATTTGAGAGATAAGACCAGGAAGTCGAGACAATCATTAATAACGTTCCAGCACTTGTTAAGGAGTTACGTTGCCCAAGGAAAAAGTTATATGATAAGCCATTTCTTTTAAATCTGCCAGCATACATATTGAATCTTCCGGGGTTTCCAGTTTCCTTCTTACTTGTAAGGAGGGTCGAGGCAGGCCGAGGCTGCTGATGAAGCGGCTGCTGCTCGAGGAGGCGGCGGCTGTTGCTCACTGGATTCTGCTCGAGGAGGTGGCTCCGGGCTCGCTCTGCTGCAATGCGGGTGTTGAAGTGGCAGCGGGGTGCTACAGCTTCACTGTTCACTCTGTGCAATGGCGGACGGCAGGGTCACTGCAATGGCGGGTGGGCGACTATGGCGGAAATGACATATCAATATGCTGCGCGGAAATGTTATGGCCGGTTTTATATATCAATGTATCATATGACATGTCACATAAACCTACGGTTTTATATGTTATGACATAAAATGATAAACCTACAATTTTATAATTCAAATCATAATTAAAATTTCATTTATTCAATAATTTCAATTTAATTTATAATTAAAATTTTATATTCAATTTAATTTATAATTAAAATTTCATTGTTAATTAAATTTAAAATAAAAAATCGATTTTATTAATATTTTTGTTCATTAATTTTTTTTTTTTTTTTACATGTGGGCCCCAACCGTCCCCTCACGCTCCCTCCCGTCCCCTCACGCCCCCCTCACGCCCCCTCCCATCCCCTCACGCCCCCTCGACCCCTCCAGATGGGGAAACGTCCCCCTTGACGTCCCCTCCAGATTTTCGAAATTTGGGAGCGTCAGGAAACGTCCCCTAGAAGCCCCCAAGACCTCGAATTGCGGGGGGGCGAGGATTCTAGACCCCTAGGGGGGGGGGACGAGTCCCCGTGTAACACTGGTTTAGGATATACGTTGCCCAGAAATTGATACACAGGTTCACACTGTACCCAGGTCTTTGTATTAGCACCAAGCCATTCAATAATGTCCCTGAGATAATACGCATACCCTCCTGTAAAGATACAACAACAAATAAAGGTGAGGAAATGGCCTTCGAACTCCTCAATATGATTTTCAGAACTGTGGGCCCACACAGAAATAGAATGCAGCCTCTTTAGGGATTAGTTTGTGCCCAGATTGAAATACGACTTGGCTGAGACAACACTTAACCCTTGCAACCCATATGCTACAGCCATTGAGTGATACACAACCCAGATAGAAGGGAGACTCTATTAGCGGTGAAGTGTGCTCTCAGTTGTGACTGTAAATTAAAACTGTTCCTCCCAAACGGTGAATCGAACCACCAGCACCTTAAAATATCCTTCACGCTGTGAGCAGCACCTTAAAAAACAAACTCGACCTCTGCTTGGCTAAGGGAATTGATTTCCAAGGCTCAGATTTGAGCTTGTGTGTTCAGACTTTCATGAAGTTCTTCTACCTGCCAAAAGATATATAAATACCAACTAAGCTTTTAATATCAACTGATAAAACTTGGGTAGCTCAATATTTCTTGTGAATCTTGTTCTCCACTGAAGCGCAAAGCGCAGTGTTGAAATCTGAGTGATTTCACTCACATCCCATACTAGGGTGTCTCGTTGCAACACCGAAGTCTGCGATGGCAGCTAGGGTTCCAAATCCTCAGCTTCTCCTTCAAACTCTCTCCAAACTCACACATTGCACAAATGAGGAGAGTCTCCCCATTTTCCTTATTTAATGAGTTTAGGGTTGTCTTCTCACCTTCACCTTCCCCTTTTTTCTTTTCTTTTTGTGTTTTTATAACTCATTTACCTTTTCCCTCCGATTAAATATTTAAAAGCACTTTTCCTTTCTTTATTTAATAAAGTGACTTTTATAAACTAATTAAAGTCACTTTTTATGCTGGAAAATGCTTAATGCACCTCTGTGGTCACACTGGCCACCCAAAACCCCTTTTTATCATTCTTCCATGTAGATCTTTTCACCTTGATTCCAACGAGCTATTACTCTAAGGTGTTTCTCCAAGTAATCATCCTAAAACAACACCTTAAGCATAAATAATAAAATATGCTTGTTATTAACGCCATTTTACGAAAATTGTTGGAATGCAATGGAATCAAGAGAAAACCGTGCGTAATTGATCTTGATGATGAAATATGGTAAGTGATCCCAGTCGGACCCATAAAACTCCTCTAAAACCCTATGGACCCACCAGTTGAGTAATCTCGCTCTTATGACTAGACTGACACAAGCTCTGGAAAACCCTCCTAACCACCTTGCCTAGTAATCCAAAATTTGGGGACATTACAGTCTCCCCTCCCCAAAATTGCTTGCCCTCAAGCAATGCCATCGAATGTTATCGCTCCACAAGTTGATCTAAGTGAATACTAGGGTCCCAAACTATCCTAGTCATCGTGAAGCATCTTTTGCTCCACTCACTCACCAACAAGGAATAGACACTTGAGGCCCTTTGCATACTACCAATAAGTAGAGTGTCTTGATAATGTGAAAGTTCGACCAACTCCACAAGAAGCTGCTTTACCAGAAAACCAATCTTGTGCACCTCACGAGTGAACTCCTGAAAGTAACTTCCAAAACTTGCTAAAAAAGATCCTTGCCCATAGGAACTAACCACTACCACCTCTGATACCCCTAATGAATCACTGAGAAGTGAAAGGCCCTTCGCCAATTGAAGTCCAATGGAAGATCTGCGTGATCTTCCCCTATAAAGAACAACTCAACCATAATGGTGGTTGAACTGTCAAGTGTTGTAATGGCAGGGTCCCATGCTAATTCCAAAAGGAAACTGCCATGTTGCCGTTGCGCCACTCTAATCATAACTAACTGTTGCGGCAAATCACTGCTAACTGTTGGCGCCCATCCGTGCCCCCGGACTAATCCCTGTATGCAGCAATAGATGGACACCATGTATCATGTATCAATATGGTGCACGCTAACTGCCTTGCTCCTTTCTAATCACACATCAGACTATGCTATCCTATCTCTTGGTGATGTACCCAATTACTGCCTGGAGCCCACATGACTTCTTGTAAAAGAGATCTACCATCCACTATGGCCCATGCTCGTACAATGCCTCGAAATGTCCTACTGAAGGTGCGTCATGCAACTCTCTCCTGATCATTTCCCTAAGTGTGTATTGAGGGGCGAGACATATGCTACCTTTGCAGTGGATCATGCCATCCCTAATCATGTATCTGTCAACTTGCGCTCCTACCATATGCCTCAGCTGGGAAGTCATTATCCTGTCCATGATGCATTGTGTCTCACCCAACTCTCTCAGGTGACCCCCATATGTCTTGCTATATGTGATGAGAGCATTAAAGAGCAACAACAGAAGCCTCTGCAACAGTATGTTGGACTGGAAAGTGACTGTTGCATGGGTTAATCCCAAGGTGAGATCAAGAAACCATATGGATACCCATGGGTAGTCTTGCGAGTATCTTGCTCTCTGACGCTAATCAAGTGATGCTCCAATCGAAGATCAAACTTCGAGGAATGCAATGCTCCTTGACGCTCATCCATCCACTCATCGATCTCGGTTAAGCTAGGCCCATTGGTATGTCTGTTGTCACAATCAATCTATCTCCCCAGAAGCAATGCTATGAGATCCCGTTGTGCATCACCATACACCATTGCATAAAACCATGCATCATCATACTCCTCTACATACCCCTGCACACCATGTCATATCCCTGTAGCCCACTGGCTATCCTCCCCTGCTACTGACGCACCCTGTACCGTTTGGAATCGCGCATGTGCCAATGTATCTGCCATCTTGCTAGTGGACCCACCATGATGTGAGTTGTATCTCCTCTGTCCTGGTAGACCTGACTGGCATGAATTCTCACATGCTAATGGGGATGCCACTGTTGTGCAAATCCTTGGTTGATCATGTGCCCAATACATCAATGGAAGAACATCATCCCCATATACCACTCTATTTGGTGGCATACAAATGCTATCCCATCTGAATAACTCTCGTCGGGGCATGTTGACCACCTTGCAACCGTATGCATGAACGATGTGCCAAGACATCTACCACAACATACACACTCTTGCATCAAACCAACTTTCCACTAGCGTTGACCATAACTCTGATGGAAGTGTGAAGGAACATGAATGCTTGGTCACTGGCCCAATCAACCTGTGAACGCCATAGTCATCCCTCACACCTGGTAAATGATTGAAAACCCCACTTGGATCCCAATGCCAACTAGGGTCTCCAGTATCCACTCCACTCGTGTCAACTAAACTTGGATCCCAAATGGATGTATTGTCATCTGAAATATATCTATATCTACATCCCGTGGGTGTATAATCAGAAACCTCTGGAACATGCCTCTCTGCAAGTGTCAGTTCATCTGGGTGCTCCTTGTGCTCCATTATCACAGGAGGCTCCTCTATCAAATCATAAGTGTCCCTAACATCCTCTTGTGTGATGGTTGCCATAGAAGAATGTACAGATTTCAACTTTATACAAAGTTGGTGAACCTGCAACTTATGAGCTTGAGATTTTCATGGACTCCTTGGAAATCTCAAGCTCGTAAGTAAGCCTGTCGACTTCCTCCTCTTGCCCTACTAGTGCATCATGATATATCTCACTAAGCATGAGTAGGTGATCTCTATATGAGAGGTATAGGTAGTTAGATTTTATCTCTACCAATGGCTTCCTGAGAGTCTGAAAATATGCAAGTGAAGGCTCTCCTCCTAAACTGTCATATGTCACTGCACTTCTCCAACAATAATCTGTCACCAATACCAGTGCATCATCATATTGCCTCGGGGCTGCCCTGGTCTTGTCTATGTCCATCTTCAATTAGTTTTCCAAGCTATAGGCATAAGTATACTTGTGAGCAACATTTACCTCATCAACTGATGGGACTGAATTTGCACCATCAACCACTTGTGTGTTATCATCTTTGCACACCTCTTGGGAACTCAACAAGCATTCTGTAGCATTTTCTGATTCTCTTACATACCAAACTCTTGTTCCAACCTGTTGGGGTGAATCTGTGATAGCTTCATTTTCAATGGGTGTGACTTTTCTTAATTCATCCTGGAAAGTTTGTTTATGGTTTTCATCTTCAATCCTTGTTTCCTTGTCCTTGACTACCTTTTCATCTTTGAATTTGCTATTCCTTTTTCTATTTACTGCATTTGATGACACCCATGTTTCCATGTGCTCTATAACCTTTGCAAAGCTTTTGTTATAATTTTCAATTTTTTTGGCAAATAATTCTTCTTGACTTAGAAGCGTTGTTCCCTTGTTATAATCTGCTCTTTGAACCCAACAACTGTATCTTGACACCTTCAAAATAAAGTCCTCGAACTTGTCTTTTCAAAGATAACCCACAGCTGAGCCAAGATCAATGCTCTGATACCACTGTAAGATTATGCCTTGACAAACTTCTGTTTTTTTTCTAAATTTCTGAGTTTGTATAAGTTCTTCTGTGAGACCTTTCTTCAAACAGTTTGTGTGAAAACTGTTGTAGGTGTTTTCTTAATAATTTTCACTTCAGAAAATATATACAGTGGACAAATAACATCCAAATGAGGTCTCTAAAGAGTCAAATATGATATCTTCATTACTCAGAAAATTACTCTCAGCCAGTATACATAGTTTTGGCCATATTATTATCACAATACCACAGTAAAAAGATGTAAGATTCCCTCCTGTATATTTTCTTAATTTCCAATAAATTTCTGTGTCTGTGTGAAGGTTACAGTGATCCCTTTTGCACATCAGTTGGTTATCTGTTGGCTGTAGGTGCACAATTTTCCACTATATTTCCAGTTAAATGATAACAGAACCAGACAATTGAGCTCAAGTGGTTATATATACCATTCACAATTATTTAACAAGGAATACACTACTATTAAACACCATGTGATGAGGAACTGAACATCTTTCATCAAGGAGAATAACCCAGAATTGCAACAGCCATTAACTCATTCATGTACAGGCATATAAATAACTTTAAGCTGATAAAATGCATAAAAGTTAAAACTTATGATTGGAACCTAGAATGTGCTCTGGCAACAGATCTGGAAACAACAGTTCACTTGGCGTGGAAATCAGCTCCTTGGTAGTGAAACAGTCAAAAGGAACAGATGCATACACAATTATCGGACCTTTGGAACAATGCTCCAACACTTGTTTAGGATATACATTGCCCAGAAATTGATACACAGGTTCACACTGTACCCAAGTCTTTGTATCAGCACCAAGCCATTCAAATATGTCCTGAGATAATACACACCCTCCAGTAAAGATACAGCAGCAAATAAAGGTGAGGAATTGTCATTCGAACTCCTCGATATGATTTTCAGAACTCATGGGCCCACACAGCAATAGAATGCAGCCTCTTTAGGGATTAGTTTGTGCCCAGACTGAAATACGACCTGCCTGAGACAGTACTTCACCCTTGCAACCCATACGCTACAGTCATTGAGTGATACACAGCCCAGATAGAAGGGAGACTCAATTAGTGGTGAAGTGTGCTCTCAGCCGTGACTGTAAATTAGAGCTGTTCCTCCCAAAAGTTGAATCGAACCACCGGCACCTTAAAATACCCTTCACGCTGTGAGCAGCACTCAACCTATGCTTGGCTAAGGGACTTGATTTCCAAGTCTCAGATTTGAGCTTGTGTGCTCAGACTTTCATGAAGTTCTACCTGCCAAAAGATATAGAAATACCAACTAAGCTCCTAAAATCATCTGATAAAACTTGGGTACCTCAATATTTCTTGCGAATCTTGTTCTCCACTGAAGCGCAGTGGTGAAATCTGAGTGATTTCACTCATAAATCCCAAACTAGGGTGTCTCATTGCAACACCAAAGTCTGCTATGGCAACTAGGGTTCCAAACCCTCAGCTTCTCCTTCAAACTCTCTCCAAGAGCTCTTTCTCCAAACTCACACACAATGCACGAATGAGGAGTGCATACACCAATTTTCCTTATTTAATGAGTTTAGGGTTGTCTTTTCACCTTCACCTTCCCCTTTTTTCTTTTCTTTTTGTGTTTTTATAACTCATTTACCTTTTCCCTCCAATTAAATATTTAAAAACTTTTTTCCTTTTTTTATTTAATGCTGGAAAATGCTTAATTCGCCTCTGTGGTCACACTGGTCACCCAAAGCCCCTTTTTATCCTTCTGCCCTGTAGATCTTTTCACCCCTATTTCAACGAGCTATTACACTAAGGTGCTTCTCCAAGTAATCAACCTGAAACAACACCTTAAGCATAAATAATTAAAATATACCTGTTATTAACGCTATTTTACAAAAATCGTCGGAATGCAACAAAACAAAGAGCAAACCGTGCAGAATTGATCTTGATGTTGAAATATTGTAAGCGATCCCAGTCGGATCCATAAAACTCCTCTAAAATCCTTTGGACCCACCAATGGAGTAATCCTGCTCCTATGACTAGGCTGACACAAGCTCTGGAAAACCCTCCTAACCACCTCGCCTAGTAATCCAAAGTTTGGGGACATTACACATTGTTTGGAGTCTGGACTGTGCATCTAGTGATGCTCCTCAAAATAAACTTAATGACATTTTGGAAAACAAAAATGAAATTAAAATTTGCCGAAGCAAGAGGTTTAATTTGTCTGCTACTGTATTTTATATCTAACACATCACTAAGCCTCTATAACCTCTGTATATTCACAGAGTCTTCAATCTGTGGGCTTAACCTATAATGTATTGGATACTGTATTTTTGATATTTAACACTATTGTCTATGCTCGCTCCTCTATGAGCCTCTTTAGTTCCTTTATATGGTATTCATGCTGTGGAGTTGCCTCTTCACCCGAATAATCCCGATAAATCCATTTTATCCTTGGGAAAAAACTAGACAAACAATATTCCAATGACCAATTAGATATTGGAATAAACTTTAGTGGTTTGTGGATGGAAGACATGTTTTTGTTTGTATTGGTTTGTTGCATACTGTACAGTAAGGGATTGTTCATGCTAATGGTTTCTGAGCTTTGTACTGAGATATACATTGGACAGAGGATAAACTTTTAAAAAGACGTTAAGTATTACTTGACTTATGTTATGGAATACCTGATTGAGGCTTTCAAATTTCAACTAATACTTTGTCACAATTATGTTATCTCTAGCATGGTGTATTGGATGATGGAAAGTGCATTGTTTTGAGGACACCTACTAACATAAACGGTTTGGTGAGTTAAAATGTGCTGTTTTTAAGGCAATTTATTATTAGATAAAAAGGCCCTTCTGTTATATATTTTATTGCTTAAGTTAACCTGTCAAGCTTCAGTCTTTGTGATGCTAGTTTAATGTATTGTCTTCATTTTGAAGAACTCAGTGACACGGTTGAAAGTTATAATATCAGCTCAGGAGATGGGACCAAGAGAGAGATCTCCATATGGTTCTTATTCTTATAGCGATATCCCTTCATCTTCACGGCTGCACATCATTCGGTAAAGTTCTCATTCCTTCCTTTTTCTTGTCATGTTAAGTGTTTGTATTACAGGGAGCTGAATAAAAATTAGCTGAATACAAGTTACAAACTATATGGGGATTTCTCAAGCAGTGAATAAAAAACTCAGCTCGCAAAACATTGGTCTCAAACGAATATGAGATCCAGTCAATATTTTAGCATGTTATGGATGAACATATTCATGTCCGAGTTCCTGATAGAAACAGATACAAATTTCTGATGTGTAAAAGATTTGAATGATTTATCACATGAAGTTTTATTTGAGATGCATCTATCAGTCGCTGGTTCATTTCGTAAAGTTATGTTAGGTCATCAAAGCGAGTAATTCTGGATTTCCTTCCTATTTGCACCACTTTGCAAAATTTAAATTGTGGATTTCTCTCAATTTTGTTATGTAATGCATATCAGTACAATTTGGAAGCTCTCAAACTAGAGTAGCATTGTGATAGCAAAGCTTATGCATGTGTAGTGGGTGCCAATCATAAACATGGGCATTGACCATTACAAGGATTGACTGGATGCCCCAGTTGGTATCAGAAATGCAATAATAATGCTTAATCTTATGAAGTAAATCCCTTGTAGGGGTAGGGTAGCTGATTAGAAAACGTAATGGTGGTTTGATCTATATAATTATGACAACCTAAGAATTACATTTCATTTTTTCACTTACCTGTAGAGTTATTGGTCTTCAAGCTGGTATTAGTGACGTGCATATGCAGGTTGTTACATCTGAAATTTGTTGATTTTCAATCCATGTGTAGACAAATACCTCTACAGTCCAATAGTTGAGATTCCTGTCAAATATATGGGCAAACATAGCAGGTAAATCAGGTGAAAGAGGGCAAGTTGAATGATCATGTGGCAAACTTTGATAGGAGACTGTCATTTTCGAGAATTGCTTATAACAGTGGTAAACATTTGCCCTGAGATATGATGCATTTGTACCTATGTATATTATGAGATTTTACTCCTGCACTCGTACAATTCTTATGAAATGGAAGAAGCATATTTGGAAATAGATTGGTGGAATGAAAATTGGGAATGGATTGAATCTGGTATCTACATTGCATTCAAGCCCTTTCTAATTTGGTGACAAGTTTGTATGAAGACTGGAATAGTTGTTCAAACTTCAGAGTAATGTGCATCAAGTTGTCATTAAGGTTTTGTGGGCTATGGTATTGTTATAGATTAAAGTTTCCTGTTAATACAAGAAGCCATCTTGTAATTCATAAGAATTTTCTGGAAAAGACACCATATCATTTGATATATGTAGCTAATTTATGAGGACATGCAAAGTCTAGAATAAAAGATTTGTTAACTTCTAATTGTCATGGCACATGCGGAAAATATAAAGAATCATGTCTTATTGAGGACAAAAAGCTATACCAAGGGGGGAATTTGTTACCTACATAGTAGTTACTGTCATATGACCATCTATTACTTGTGGTTTGACTGGTGACTATGAGCAAGTTTAATGAGGCCTGAGGAACCACAATTAATGGTGTTGAGGTGAATCGTTCTTGACCTCTTTTATTGCACTTCTCTTATCTAAAGTTTTCGAAGATTTCTCCTTCACCTCAGGTAAATCTACTTTCTCAACTTGTTTCCTTCGAATAATTTCTCTTTATTAATAATCTCTACAATGTTTTAATCATGTACTTTTTACTGGAGCTCTCATATTGAGGCCTACTATTTCTGTGGTTGATAGACTCTGTTAGTAATCTGATTAGCAGAGTTGCTAAGGCCGGGGCAACCTGCTGGGATTGGCACACACAGGTATGGTATCCACTGTCACCTCAGCCTAAGTCCCCACTGGTTAGACCCAACCACCACCTAAAAGGCCGAGGGAGGAGTCCCAGTTGAAACCTCAATCAACTCCAAATAAGACCAGTGCACTAAGTGGAGGAGTTAATTTTTGGGGCTGTCAAGATGTTCTGGGTATGACTGTGCAACAAAAAACTGAACAGAAAATTAAATGGCACCAAATAAGACCAACTCCAAACCTCAATCAACTCCAAATAAGACCAGTGCACTAAGTGGAGGAGTTAATTTTTGGGGCTGTCAAGATGTTCTGGGTATGACTGTGCAACAAAAAACTGAACAGAAAATTAAATGGCACCAAATAATTTAAGTTATAGCATGTGACTACTCTAATTTGATGTGCAAGAATAGTCCTGACCATATATAGTCTTAGTTTTTTGTTTAGACTGTTGGTTAAGAACTTATGGGTCAAAACAACTTGCTGTCCTGTTATATCAGACTGTAAAGTCTGTGTAAAATGAGAGGGACAACAACCTATTTAGCCCAATTTAGCCACCCAATGAATGCCTAAGCCTAGTTGCATGATATGGGAAAATGGGTATGCATTTCCAAAACAGAAACACAATTGAAACATGACCCCTAAAAAATTTGGAAATGGGGAACCATGATAGGATTGAAGGATTTACCAAGGTGACACAATAGGAGAAGGAAGGAAGCATTAGAGCCTATCCACCCTTAATGACAACTTTCTGAACTCCTAACATAGATCGATGTTATGTATATTTTATTAATTATTAGTTATATATAGTTATATTAGGTTTTATTAAGTGAAAGGGCATGATCAAAGATCATGCCTCTTCACCAAGGGACACCATGAGGCTATATTTAAGGCCTCGGTGATTCCCCATTGTAGACATATCTCATCTTTTATCAATAATAATATATACTTATTCAAGTTTACCAGAGTTTTTACACTCCATTGGTATCAAAGCCATCGCTCTTCGGGATCTGTGTAATCACCCAGAATTAAGGAATTACAAGAAAATTCCAAAATTGCAGATTTTTTTAAAAACCAAGTGCTTGTGGGTAGCAACATTTGTTTTTTAAAAAAGAAGGAAGAAATATATATATATATATATATATATATAAAATCAAAAGAGAGAAGGAAAGTAAACATAAAGGGGGAAATAAATTAAAAGGAAAAAAAAAAATATTTAAAAGAAAATAGTTCCAAAAGGAAAAAAAGTAAAAGTAAAAAGAGATGTATATATAAAGAAGTATATATACGTACATGTGAAGACAAAGTAAAAAGGAACAAGGAAGAGTAATTGCTCGTGGTTTACAAGCTCGTGGTTTTGGGCCCATGGTAATTGCCCATGGTATTAAAACCCATTTCCCCTTTTCAAAACAACGTGCCTTTTCAAAACAAAGTGACTTTTAAAAACAACTTGACTTTTCAAAGTTAACAAAATTTCTTCCCCATATATATATATATAATTCAAATAATAAAATAATAATAATAATAATTATTATTATTATTTAAAAATATACATATATATATAGATAATAATTATTATTATTATTTCAAAAAAAAAATTAATTAATTAATTTTTTTTAAAAAAAGGGGAAAATTGGCAGAAAAATATTCCCCACCTCATACACGTTCAATGTCTTCATTGATGTCGATGGCCGAATTCCAGAAGAAATTGGTGGATCTCAAGAAACAAATCAATAATAATTCCAAAGAGTTCGGAAAAAGATTAGTCGATCTTGAAGGTACAGTTGCAGGACACTCCGACGACATCAAAAAGGTTCATGACACGACAAATCGAATAGAAAGACAAATGTGGCTAAATCATCATGAGACCACATAACTCTTCAATAAGCTAAATGATAAGATAGATAAGTTAAGTCAGACACAATCTCCAATATTCCCAAATTTCGAACATAATCAACTGAACAATTCAACTAATTCAGATCATCATCATGAATATAACACCTTTGAAGAAGAGCAATTAAATAAGGTTGAATTGGAAATCAGCTCACATGAAGGCTATAGTGTTGAACCATCTAGAAGTAGAGACTCTGAGATCAACCATGAAAAGTATAGAGCTGAGAAACCAAGAGAGGAAAATGCAACCCAGTCCATTGGTAAAGCCAGTAATGCAACAAAAGAAGTTATTGAGAACTTTTGTATAAATGAAAATCCAATGTCAGAAAAAGAAACAATTCTTTATGTGAAAGAGCCACATAAAGAGTTTAACGTGACTTCTATCACAGATGCAACAACAGACATAGTCATTGAAAATGAAAGAAACCATGAAAATTCAGATGCTTATAAACAACAAAATTTTTCATCCCCGGAATTGAAAGAAAAATGTGAAGAGACAAACACATCCAAAGCCACTGATATAGTTCCAAAAGCTGTTGAGGCCTTCGGTGATGAAGCAGATATGGTTGTTAAGAATGAAGCATTTGATGATGAGGAGAATTTGCATCGAACGATAATTGTTGGTAACTTACCTCTAAATCTAAAGAGAAATCACGAAAAATCACCAGAAGAACAAGGAATAGTTAGGAAACACGAAAAAGTCTTCCAAGACCTGCCAATAAAAATACCTCCTAATAAGGAACATGAACATCCAATAGAAGTCAAGAAAGGACTCGACCCTGTCAATATCAAATCTTGTCGCTATCCACATCACCAACAGATGGAGCTCGAGAAGATGCTTCGCGATCTTTTTAAAATGTGGGAAGCAAGAGCCCATCGCTCAAGAAACCAAGGTGTTCGTCAACATTGTCCATCATTACGTATGCTTTGAGGACAAAGCATCTTTAAGAGAGGGGCAATGTTATGTATATTTTATTAATTATTAGTTATATATAGTTATATTAGGTTTTATTAAGTGAAAGGGCATGATCAAAGATCATGCCTCTTCACCAAGGGACACCATGAGGCTATATTTAAAGCCTCGGTGATTTCCCATTGTAGACATATCTCATCTTTTATCAATAATAATATATACTTATTCAAGTTTACCAGAGTTTTTACACTCCAATCGAGGTTAGAAAACTTTGCTTTTGTAAGAGACTTTGTGAAAATGTCTGCAACTTGATCATCTGTAGGGAAAAAGTGCCACACTACCTTTAAGGCACATACCCCATCCGAATGTTCATCGGGTATGCTCTTCTAGGACTATTCTTATCTTGGATTTCCAATCTTGAATCCTTAAAGAATATCGGTCCTCTTCAACTAATCTTATCTTTGATGCCCTACCTCATCCTCAATAAGCATCAGTATACAACTTCTTTCCTGGATTCTTTAATCCATAAGAAGTTCCAATCTCAAATCCTTATCCAATCCTTCAGACTCCATTCTTTCCTTATGGCCTTCACTAAGACTTATGGCTGTTAGTCCTGGTCTAGTGCATGGCACATAAAGAGAAGAACTATCCGACATCACTCCCTCTCCATTAGGGAATAGATGTCTACCAAACCAACTGATGTAGGAGGATCTAGATACTCTTCCCAAGGAGCATGGATGGAGAATCGTTTTGGTTGCAGCCTGATCTTAATCATGAGTGCGATCCTCCAGACGCAAGATCATGTGATTCATAACTGAGTGCTGTGGCTGGCATTGGAGCATTGTGCATATGGAAGCCATGTTTGGAGGCTGAGCTAGGCATACGTTGGAGGAGACTGCGCACAAGGAAGCGACGAAAACAATTGAGAAGTCGTGGAAGCCTGTGTGCTGGAAGCTATTTATAAAAGGTTTGTCCACGGTTCCACGATTTCATCACCGGAATGCAGATTTGGTGGCATATTTTGATGATCCAGTACGTTCTAAAGTCAACTTTTTGAATTTTCCCGGATTCAAGAGGACTCTACTAAGAAGTGCTGGTGAAGTTAGTGGGCAAGGAGAAGGAGGCTATCGTCATCATGTCACAGGGTTGACTTGCGGAGACTTTCGCAGATGAATCTGAAGATGTCCTCTACCGAAGTGCAGTTTGGATGGTTTCGATGTTCTTGAATATCTTGACCGTCGAGCGGTGGCCTTGGATGGGGTGTTGTCAATGAACTATCGAGTCAGATGTAGCAGCAAGTTTTCTGAACGATGGGAGTAGTTTCATGGAGTTCGGTTTTGGCTTCGAGCTTTTCGAGAAGTCACCTCGATCAGCCTTTTGCTGGACAGTTCGAGCTCTCATCGCAGAGAAGAACTGTGCGCCGATCATGGTTCAGATCACATGGAATTGGTCCTGCTGGGCTGTCCATAGAGGATCTGCATGTTTTGGACCTGACATAGCAAAGGCCATGTTGGCATAGTGTGGTTGTTGAGGGACCTGGTGCTGAACCTCGTTAAGGCCATGCGATGGATCAATTCCGTCAGAACTTCACTAAAATGTGGCGTTTGACATCATCGCTCAGTACCAAGGTTTGATCCCTCTCGCACTCAATTCTTCCACATAATTTTTTCAGTAGCAGATGAAGGGAAAATATTGTTTTAGAAGATTCCTTTGCCTGCGTGAATATTTTAATGTTGGCCATGGACGTGGAAGATTTGTAGGAAATGCACATTCTGATGGATGATCTTGATGCGGCTGGTAAGACGACCATATTGTATGAGATGAAGCTGGGAAAGCTTGTTACGACCATCAGATTCAATGTGGAAACTCTCGAGTACAAGAACATCAACTTCACTCTGTGGGATGTTGGGGGTTAGAGAAAATCTGTCCATTTTAGTGACACTACTTCCATAACACTCAGGGTTTCATCTTTTTGATTGATAGCGATGATAGAGCCCGTGTTGTAGAATGCTGAATGAAGATGTACTATGTGATCTGCTGTTGAAATGATGTTTGTTCTGCTGGTTGCTGTGTATGTTGTTTCGTGCTCTGGGGAAGAACCAGATGGATTCCAACAACAAGCAATTGTTACATGAGTCGGAAGAGAAGACAAGCCTGAGCCTCTAAAAGAAGGTCGCTTTTTTGATGATACAAAAGGACCTGATCATCTAAGGGATGTTTTTGGTCAACATTGGGCTGAATGATAAGGACATTGTGGCTTTGTTTGATGCGCCACATAAATTATCCATTTCGTCATGATCCACTGCATATCTTTACACATGGGATTCAGACATTTGTTGTTGACAAGCACAGATCCACCATATCTTGTAGAGGATGGCAGTAATAATTTAACATTCTTCTTCCAGGGTCACTATTACAGCGTTTTGTGATGGAATGTGAACCAATTGAAAGATGGTTCGCAGTTACATTTGCAACTATATACCGGGAGTTTCGATGCAAACACACACATTGAATTCAGAAAATCAATACCCTGAAATAAGAATCAACTTCAACAATATTAGCTTTTGGTGGACCAAAAGCCTTTTCTGTGGGGAGGTTTGATCTAGGAGGATCTAGATGCTCTTCCCAAGGAGCACCAAGGTGAAGACCAACTCATTGAAGCCTAGGGTTTTGTGAGGGTTTTTAATATATTTGTGCTCATAATTTGATTTTTTATTGTAAAATAGAAATTGAATACTTGAGAGGATTTTCCTCAAAATTCAAATTCTAATTCATGTTGAAGTTGACGGTTTAAAGGGATTATTCTCATCCCTAAGGTTTTGGGGATAAGGCCCTTGAAAGTAGAGATTGAGATATTTCCTCCACAGAAATCTCATGAGCATATTTTAAGAGATATGAGAATTAATTTCTCCTTGGAATAATAGATAAGAAGATATTCCCTCCTTAGTCTTTGGGTTCTTAAGAGCTATATAATGCCATTTTATGTACTTGGTAAAGGGGGAGTAAGGAGAGATTTTGAGTGCTTGAAAGAGTCATTTTCGAGCAGAGCTTGGATAGCTCCATAAGTCTTTCAGAGTTTTTGATGTATAGTTGACAGTTCTCGGCTGGCCACCTTTATGTAAAAATCAATGTACATCTATCTCTTTTCAGAAAGATAATAGATCGATTCGTCTTGTTGGAGGCGAATCCGGAGAGGTAGCCCAGTGGAGGGGGTGAACTCCGTTATCAAACCTGTTGTGTGCACATTTTTATTCTTTATGGTTTGATTGAGAATTATCTTTCAGTCATTTTTTTGTTTCATTTAAGTGATGAAATGAACACACACACACACACACACACACACACACATATGTATGTATATGCATGTATTGTAACGTAATCTCTTAAGCTCAAATTGAGATTAAAACAAATTTTATATTATACATGTTTGAGTGGCTCTCAAGGGATTACGGATCACCAAGCTTGTCTCTAAGGTACTCAAGCTTCTTGTTTGGTAAAGCTTTAGTCAAAGTATCTGCTACTTGTTCATCTATAGGTAAATAATGCAGCTCCACCACCCCATCTCGTACTTGGCTCATGATGTAGTGGTAATTATTATTTATATTCTTCGTCCTAGCATGAAACACCGAGTCTTCTGCCAATCATACGCAACTTTCATTGTCACAATGTATATGTGTAGGGCTAACCGGTCCTTCAAATAGATCTAATAATAACTTTCTGAGCCAAACAACTTCCCTGCAAACTTCACTTGCAACAACATACTCAGCTACAACGCTACTCAAAGCAACTATATCTTGCTTTTTGATCATCCATGAGACCATGGAAGATCCCAAATTGAAGCATACACCAGTTGTGCTTCTTCCATCTGTCTGATTGCCACACCAATTAGAATCAATATATCCCATGGGTTGCATCGCATTACCATTAGACCGAAGGTAGTGATGTATTGTTCCATGCAAATATCTTAATATGTGTTTGGCTGCTATCTAATAGTCATGCTTTGGCTCCATCTGAAATTGACTGAGGAGATTTACTGCAAAACAAATGTCAGGTTTAGTGTTTACCAGATACATCAAGGACCCAATCAACTCTCTATAACAAGTAGGATCCACCGGACTTGTATTTGAACTCCTCAACTTCTTTAGATTGGTAATCATAGGAGTCGTCATAGGCTTGCTATCCATCATGCCAAATTTCTGTAGAATCTTGATCACATATTTTCCTTGACCAAGATATATTTCACCAGGCTTCTGCCAAATTTTTAGCCCCAAGTAGTAATGCATGATCCAAATAACCTTCATATCAAATTCGACTGCTAATTGCTTCTTGCATTCATGAATTTGATGTTCTACAACTGTAACAGGTAGATCATCTACATACAATAGTATGATGACTGGTTCATCCTTGACCACTCTGATGTAGAGGTTTGGATTTGCAAAACTCTTGGAAAAACCAAGCCTCAATAGGCATGCATCCATTCTTGCATACCAAGTTCTAGATGCTTGCTTTAAGCCATATAGAGCTTTCTTCAGTCTGTAGACACGAGTCTCCCTCTGATTTATTTCAAATCCTTGAGGCTGTTCGATGTAACCTCTTCATCAATAGTCCCATTTAGAAAAGCTGTCTTAACATCCATTTGATGGATGTTCCATCCCATAGTAGCAACCAAAGGGATAAGAGATCTAATTGTTGTATATCTCGTTGTAGGAGCAAAAGTTTCTTCATAATCAATACTATTGCAAATATTTCTTTTCAATTGTTATTTTTACCAGTTAGATCACTTATATTTAGAACACAAAATGAACAATAAGAATAAATGTTTTTATTAGTTTCTTCTTTACAATAAATCAGGTACAATATATGTAGGGCTCCAACCCTAGATGAAGACACTGATCTTCAATCTCCTGGGCTCTAACCTGTATTTGCCAAGCACTGACTTGGTCTTCCAAGGCTCCAACCTTGTCAATTTTGAGGCACCAACCTCTAGGGCTCCAACCCTATCTCTAGTATAGGCTTCGACCTAGTCTCTTGAAGACTCCTATCCTCTAGGGCTCCAACCCTATCTCTGGTACAGGCTCCGATCTAGTCTCTTGAGGACTCCTACCCTCTAGGGCTCCAACCCTTTGCTTCAATTCGTCAAGATAAGTTCACTAATTCTTCACAGCTCCCAATATCATCTGCAACGAGCCGTGACAATATATTCACCAATGCTTCCCTCTCCAATATGCATAGTCCATCAATGACAACTTTGTATTCACATGAAGGTGTCTCCACAAGTCTTCATGTCGCCCAAACAAAGATCTTGAAAGTCACCTCATGAGGGCCTTCAACAATGCATCATGGTCTCCAAGAATCTCCAAGATCAACTCCAAATCCAATCCAGGATATACTTCTTTAAGGTATCTTCAAGACAATGTCTAATGGTATGCTCTCAAACGATGTTCAATCCAAGTGACTTCAAATCAGCTCCACCAAGATTAGTCTTCATAGGAAATCTTCCAAGGTCCAAAGATAATCCTTCAATCTGCCCTAAATGCCAACCCAAAATGCTGCTTCAAAATCCATTCAAGGGCTGCTTTAATGACTACAATATCTGCTCCAAATTTCTGCTCCAAGACTCTTCAAATCTGCTCGAAGACATCCTTCGCATGGTGTTCTTACAAAGTCTTCAGGATCTGCACAAAATGCTCTCCATGGTTTGCTCAAGATCTGCTTCAAAATGTCTTCAAAACACTTAACTTAAGATGCCTTAAGTCTGCTCCAAGACTTCTTCAAATCTGCTCGAAGACATCCTTCGCATGGAGTTCTTACAAAGTCTTCAGGATCTGCTCAAAATGCTCTCCATGGTTTGCTCAAGATCTGCTTCAAAATGTCTTCAATACACTTAGCTTAAGATGCCTTAAGTCTGCTCCAAGACTTCTTCAAGGACAACTCAAAAAGGTTTTCAATATTTGATTCAATAGATCACTCCAAAAGGCTTCTCCAAGATCACACTTCAAGAATCATCCTAGACTTCGGAAATGTCTACAAGTCTACATAGGAATAGCTTCAAATCTGCTCAAAGATACAAAGAACGTTGCTTCAAAAGATCTTCAAGTTCTCATTCAAATCTATTCCAAGGATGCTTGAGGTCTACTTCAACAAAGGCTTCTAATAAAGGTGAGAATATCTTCTCAGAAACCTCCCTGAAGTTTGCTACAAGATTCTTCAAAAAACTGCTCGAAGTCCACAAGAGAGATTCCTCCAAACAATCCCAAATCTGCTCCAAGCAAGCTTCCAAAGGTGGTTTATAAGCGTCAGTTCACATGGTTTGTTCCACAGGAAATTAGGGTGAGATTCCACACATAGATTACTTCAGTTCTGCGTGTTTAGGATAACCAAACTGTTTTAACCCTACAGAAATTTTTTAGCCCAAAACAAAAAGTCTTCAAGTCCTCCTTGGCCTCCAATTACTTCTTTGCGGTTACATTCTGATTTTTTGACCGAAAATCCTTAGCCAAATGAACAGTCCGAACCTCCTTTTTATATGATATTGACGTCAAGATGAAGGAACACGTCTTTCTGGGGGTAGGCCGACATGAATGACTGTGTATAGGTCAGCTCGCTGCTACGATTAATTTCCTTAACTTAAAAAATCAATATCTTTCAAACCGCTTGGAGTTTCGAGATGAGTAATAGCTCGTTGGAAAGGCAAAATTATGCTCTTCAAGATGGTGTAGGTCCCATGTTGAAAGATTGCCTCCTAAGTCACCTGATACGAGGATACGAGATACGGGGATACGAGGATTCGAGGAATTAGATTCGGGTACGGTGACCCCCGGCACAGGATACTTCTGGGATACGATACGTTATATATTATTTTATTAAAAATATATATATATATATATATATATATATATATATATATATATATTTAAAAAAATATATATATATTAATATATTAAAAATTAGATGTTTTTTACACAAATTCATACAAAATTCATTGATTCAAACATAGATACTCATGAGTCATACATGATCATTGATCATTGATACATTGATACACCATACATGATACAATTGTCAAATTTACTCAGAAAGACAAGATTGAAGATAGTAAGATACTGTAGTTTTCTCATTAAGTCATCAGAATCAAAATGTGTTACATAAGTACACTGCCAATGGGAAATAGAAATAGAAAATACAAAAAAACTACAATCTACAAGACTACAAGCCTGAAGCCTCAATGAGTCAGACTCTCAGAGTCATCAATCCTCATCATCATAATCAACATCACTGTCCTCATCCCGATCATCATGCTCACCACTGCTCTCCTCTGGCTCTGATGCATCCTCCTCCTCTGTCATCTCTGCATCTGCTGGTGTGGAGGATGACGCCTCTACTCCATCATCAAATGTGACAGGCTCTAGCACTGGCTCATTGAGATCCAAGTTGTATTTAAAATTCATAAAGGGTGTATTGAAATTTCTATGTTTGATGGCATTTGTGTTGCATGTTCATGTGTCTCTTATTCCAGTCACACTATATCCAAACTTCTTTAATAATTTCTTTTATCTGCATCTCTTCCTGTACCCATGTGAATAATAATAAGTTGTTAGTCTTAGAGGCATATCTAAAATCAAAGATAATTACATTTGTGTACTATATATTGATATTCTTGGGATAAATATATTGTTGAGAATAGCTTAAGCCTTTCCCACCATAGTGTATCTTCAAATTAAGAAATGTTAATACTATGAAACTATTCCATTGCACTGACCCATGCAAGAAAAACCACTTTGCCCATATTTGCATATGCTTCACATGATCTATTCGGCATTATTTCTTCATTGAACTAGTTGTGAGATCTGATGTAAATACTATGGAATTGTTGATGGAAGCTTTAGTCCTTAAGACAACAGCTTAGACCTGAAATATGGGAATTCTTTCGAGCTGTAAAATTGACAATTTTTTTTAACATTAAAGGTCTAGTTCTGGGTCTATTTTGTTGGATCTCTGTGATTTGTTAGCAGCACAATGATATTACCCTTGAATGCAGATGTACACTACCATAGTACCAAGGATGAATGCTTCAAAGAAACCTAATTCCAATGCAGACAGGGTCACTATCTACCCTACTGGTTTCACCATGATCGATCTTCAAACTAGAATATAGTGGTCACTGCTTCTGCCTCCTCTTGCTGGTGACATCTCAACCCACACTCATCTGGCATTTCTCAGATGCCGATCTGGCTAGGTTTCAAGACATAAATGGGTTCGGCCATATCCGGTTCACTGGGTACGACGTATCCGAACGGGGTACGGTCAGGATACGCCGTACTCGGTGAATTGGGGTTGAATCCGATACGAATTCGTATCCGATACGGGGATTCGGGATTCGTTGACCCTTTTGGACGAATCCGATTACTTAGATTGCCTCTAAGGTTGGAAAAAAGTATTTTTCTTTGTGACTGTCCTTAAATTATTTAGTGCAGAAAATGATTAGGACAGTATGGCTTCTTTGTTTGGCTTCTCCATTGTTTGTCTTCTCCATTATTTGGCTTCTTCATCATCATAGGGACATGTAAGACATCCTTGTCATCATGATAGTGTCCAGCAATGTGTATCATCCATGTCATCACATAATTGTGCAGTGATATGTTATAGTGCAGCATCATTAGGAGAACTTCAAAATAGTCTTCCAACCTTCAAATGATGTCTTCCACGTTATCATCTATTCTTTCGACCATCATCAATTGTGGTCATTCATTTAGTGTATGACATCATCAAGTGTATGACTCCATATGTCATCAAAGGTTAAGGTCTAGATCATCAAGGCACATGCAACATTATAGCTAGTTCAAGGACTTCTTTGGACTTGTTCATTAGTGGTTTGACATCTTCATGGGTTGACCTCTTCATTGATGGCATCCTTAGCACCTAGGGATTGCATGAGGTTCATTGACATCACAAGAATATTTGCCATCTCAGCTGTTGACATCAATGACAACCTTAATTAACAATCTCCCCTTGTCATTGATGGCAATATTCTTGCCCTTCAACATTCTCTCCCCCCTTGACATCGATGGCAAAAGGGGTGCTCAAGTACTCCCCCTATCAAGTTGCTTCCCTTATCATATTTTCTTCGTCAATAATAGTTCTTCATAGGTATGATGCTCCCCCTGTCATGGTGCTCTTCTTTCTGGCAATGTGTTCCATGATAGATGTGTTTACATTTCTCCATGGATGAACCAACTCCCCTTGCATGCATAAGCTCTTCTAGCTTCTTTAGACAAGAAAGATTGTTGCCTTGTGATCAAGTGGAAGAAATCTTCACAATTTCATTATTTTCTAAATTGGAGTTACCCCTGAGAGATGATTTTTCAAGATTGTCCAAGTGTGACTCATCATGGATTCCATAACACCTTTTAACGGTAGACTTCTGCAAGAATAGTTTTGAGTCACCAGCTCCCCCTAACAGTATGCATGGTCTCCTTTTTGGTAGAGTCTCATCATCAAACACTTGAAATATCACATTTGCCAAGGATGTCTTCATCAAATCAACAATATGTGTTGTTGGCTGGAGTGTTCAAGAGACTTTCGGATCCAATTTGCTTCCTTTTCCACACTTGTGTAACTTTCTTCTCTAGCTTGGTTGTCATAGTTTTAGCTTGTTTAGGGACCCAAGTCAAGTTACAATCACGAGCCATATGTCCAATTTTATGGCAATTGGAGCATTCCATTCTGCTCATAAATGCGGATGCACGATTTCTTCTTTCAAAGTTGCTTCTAGGAGATTGACAGAGACCATTAAATTTGTCCTTGTGGTATGCCCTACAATCCTTTGCCATATGCCCAAAGTCTGTACAACAATAGCAATAACCAAAAAATATACTTTGGTACCTGGAGGATGGAGATTGCCTTGATGTATTTCCAAAGTCATTTTGCCTTGGGATCCTTTGATGATGTCCATTGCCTCTTTTATCCTTGACACCTTCATCATATCTTCTTCCAATGTCATCGTGACTCATGCTTTTGCTGGAACTAAGTGCATCAATATTTCTTCCAAGCTTTTCCACATCCTTGTTGTTTGAAGCATTAGGGTTTACATCACTTTTGTTTGAGGGTTCACCTGCATAACCAAGACCTGATTTATCTAGGGGGGATCTTTGATAACTTAGGATGTCTTCGAGTGTTTGAGAACTCTTCAAGTTCTTATTCAGCAAGTCAACTTCCTTTTTAAGAGAGACAATTTCTCCTTTCAACTTTTCACAGTCTTCATCTTTCATAACTAGTTGGTTCTTCATTTCTTCCATCATCCTTGTTGCTTCGTGTGCTTCGATTTTAAGGGAGATGATATTTGATTTCATTATGAAGATTTCTTCATTCTCCTTTGCTAGACTGCTCTCCATTTCTTCTTTTATTCTTGTAGCTTCACATGTTTCAGCCTTAAGGAGATTGATGTCTGATTTCAGTTTGAAGATTTCTTCATCCTTTTCTTCTAGTTGGCATATCATGGTGTTTCTCTCCTTTTTTGCTTCATCAACTTGCCCTTCTATGAATGCCAAAGTTTCCATCACCTTCTCGACTCCTTGTGCTTGTTTCCTTGCTTCTTCTAGTTGAGATCGAAGAGAGGAGACCTCTTCCTTGTATTGACCAATCTTTGCTTTAAGATTGTTCAAGCTCTTAAGTCTTTGTTCAAGGTGGCTTGACAAAGTTTCTTCCCTTTTCTTTGCCTTATCCAATTGATTTGTCATAGATATGACTTCCTCATGATGCTTTCTTTTGTTTTGATGAAATTCCTCCTTAAGTTTGGCGAGCTCTTCATCTTTCTCTTGAACTTGAAGCTTCACAAGGTCAACTTCCTTCCTTGTCTTGTTTTGGTCACCAACTTGCACTTTCTTCTTAAGTTCCTCATTTTCCTTTTTCAACCTGTTAATCTCTTCCATGGAAGCCATAAGTTTATTCACGAGATCTTCTTCAAAGTCTTCTTTGTTCTCTTCATCTTCTAGGTCTTCTTTAGCCTTGTTGTCATCTCTCTTATCTTCAGCTTCCTTGATGGATTCTGGACTTCTTTCCTGTTTTCCATCATCTTCTTGACTAGAGATCATTGTCAATGCTCCTTTTGAGTGAAGATCATGAAGTTTGTCCCATATGACTTTTGCTGGCGAACATTTTTCAAGATTGGCCTTCACAGAATTTGGTAACACATTCAAAATTGCCTTCATTGCTCTTATATTGTACTCCTTGGATTCTTCGTCCATCATGTTATCAGTAATCACCGATTTCTAGACTTCAACACCTTGAGTCTTTAAGAAATTCCTCATTATTGCCTTCCATATATCAAAGTTTCCATTGAACAATGGAGCCTTCACAAATTGATTGACTTTAGTTTCGATGGTTGAGGAAGACACATCTTTAGGAGGATTGGAGACTTTCTTCCTTAGCTTCGCCATTTGTGTTCTAATGATCAACCTTCAAGCTGTTAAGCTTTAAGTGAAGGTATTGGTTCTGATACCAATTGTTGGAAATACTGAGAGGGTGGGTGAATCAGTGTTTCTTTTCAATTGTTATTTTTACCAGTTAGATCACTTATATTTAGAACACAAAATGAATAATAAGAATAAATGTTTTTATTAACTTCTTCTTTACAATAAATCAGGTACAATATATGTAGGGCTCCAACCCTAGATAAAGACACCGATCTTCAATCTCCCAGGCTCCAACCTGTATTTTCCAAGCACTGACTTGGTCTTCCAAGGTTCCAACCTTGTCAATTTTGAGGCACCAACCTCTAGGGCTCCAACCCCCCTATCTCTGGTACAGGCTCCGACCTAGTCTCTTGAGGACTCCTATCCTCTAGGGCTCCAACCCTATCTTTGGTACAGGCTCCGACCTAGTCTCTTGAGGACTCCTACCCTCTAGGGCTCCAACCCTTTGCTTCAATTCGTCAAGATAAGTTCACTAATTCTTCACGGCTCCCAATATCATCTGCAACACTGCAACGAGCCGTGACAATATATTCACCAATGCTTCCCTCTCCAATATGCATAGTCCATCAATGACAACTTTGTATTCACATGAAGGTGTCTCCACAACTCTTCATGTCACCCAAACAAAGATCTCGAAAGTCACCTCATGAGGGCCTTCAACAATGCATAATGGTCTCCAAGAATCTCCAAGATCAGCTCCAAATCCACTCCAGGATATACTTCTTCAAGACAATGTCTAATGGTATGCTCTCAAACGATGTTCAATCCAAGTGACTTCAAATCAGCTCCACCAAGATTAGTCTTCATAGGAAATCTTCACAAGTTCCAAAGATAATCCTTCAATCTGCCCTAAATGCCAACCCAAAATGCTGCTTCAAAATCCATTCAAGGGCTGCTTTAAGATCAATCTTTCAGACCTATTGCTGCTAGACAAGTGACCCTTTGGAGAAGTTCAGTGATTCAAAAATGGAATGACTATGGGGACATCATCAAGCTTGCTACGAGGGTATATGCAGTCAACCTTGAAGTAAAGATTAAGAACCTTGGAAAGCGAAAGCACTAATTTCCTTGGAGCTTTTGGACAAGTGATGTATTAAACCAGACTTGTGAAAAATACATTGTAGCAGCCTTGGAGCAATGAAGGTTTTAGACAACGGAATATTAGGACCCTTGGAGCATCTTGTGAAGACACTTTAAAACTGAACTTGGAGATATTATTGGAGATCAGGATGCATCGTTGATGTTGAAGAAATAGTTTGGGTGCCATGAAGAGCTGTGGAGACACCTTGATGTGAAGAATTGGTTGTCATTGATGAAGTGACATGGAGACTAAGTGAGGGAATAGATGAAGATTGTTAGGGCTCATTGAAGAATACATTGGGAGCCTTGAAGATCATCAAACTTATCTTGACAAATTGAAGCAGTGGGTTGGAGCCCTAGAGGATAGGTGTCCTCAAGAGACTAGGTTGGTGCCTGTACCAGAGATAGGGTTGGAGCCTCAAAGTGACAGAGTTGGAGCCTTGGAAGATAGGGTTGGTGCCCTAGAGGTCGAAGCTTCGTGAAGTCCAAGTAGATGCTTGGCAAAGTACAGGTTGGTGCCTGGAAGGATTGAAGATTGGTGTCTTCATCTAGGGTTGGAGCCCTACACATTATTGTATTGAATTCAAGGTTACTTGGGAGCGGGAGTGGGAGCGCGGAGCGGCATTTTTAGAAGCTTCCGGTCTGGAGCGTTTTCGGGAGCGTTTATATATATATATATATTTATATTTTTTATATTTTGATGCATATATGTCAACAAAAACATGTAGAATGATGAATTAGACATAAAAAAACATAAAAACATAGTTTGAATCATATAACATCAATCATCTAGAAGTTATAATCTTCATCAACCACGCCCACAAGTTGGAAGCATACAACATATTGACTCTTGAGTCTCGCGAATCATCAATCTGAAGGTTTCAAGCTTTCAAAATTCAATATATAACATTTATCATCATTGATTTCAAAATTCAATATCTAACATTTATCATCATTGATTCATTGATTTCAAAATTCAATATACATTTATCATCATTGATATATAACATTTATCGTCATTGATTCATTGATTTCAAATTTCAATATATAACATTTATCATCATTGATATATATCATTTATCATCATTGATTCCTTGATTTCAAAATTCAATATTTAACATTTATCATCATTGATTCATTGATTACCATATAACTTTCATGAAGCATCATATTCATAATTCATAATGACTTGTAAACTTATAAATGCCAACTTCAAAGTTTCACCTTTCAAATTCAAACTTCAAACTTAAATTGTCATTAAATATATGAAAGAGTCAAGTTTCAACTGTTCAATTGTCAACAACAATTAGAAAAGACTAGTAAACAACAAATATATTTTATTTACTGGCTGGCCCCTTGCCACGCCCACGAGAAATGTCTAATTTGTGCGAGCCACGAGGAAATGGTGGTCTTCTAGTACTCTCAGGAGTACCACGACCATGACTAGAAGGTGGAGGCTGGATCTGCAAAGGAACAATAGTGTGATATCGAGAACTGGCGCTGGCACTGGCACTGGCACCCGCACTGCTACTAGTAGATGGTGGGACTGGCCCTGTGTGTGGCGGTGCTGCTGATGCTTCATCATCATCCCTAAAAAGTTTTGCTTCCAATTCTTCCATATGTACCGTGTCGTCCTCCAAATTATCATCCTCTGGGTTGTTGTCCCAGACTCTGTATGATTGATCCTCATTTGCCCGATCACAGTAATGGCTCAACAACCTCAAGTTGTAATGCACATAAACCAAGCTTTCAACTCGGTTTTCATTCGGCCTGTTTCTTCTCACATTGTGTATGAAGCTGTAGGTGCTCCAACACCTCTCTGCAGAAGAAGTGTTCACAACCTGTGAGAGAACTTTTTTAGCCAACTTTGGCAAAAGTCCCATGCCGCCATATGCTTCCCACCATGTGATAGCATCAAATCTGTCCCCGTCTTCCATTGCATGGAAAGAACCAAAGTTAGCAGTGCAACTGAAGTATTTGCCTAATTCGAGGCGCAATCTAGCACACTCCTCCCTGTCAGGTACCAACTTGTCCAATGCCTTCATGTACCCCTCTTGTACTTCTGGATTTGTGTGAGCATAGTTATTAAAACCGGAACCGGTGACCGGACCGGTGGACCTAATGAACTGGGTTTCTAACCGGAACCGGTCTAACCGGGAGCGGTCAGATCTCAATGAACTGGATTTAAAAAAAATACATTAAATAATTATTTTTTAATAAAAAAAACTATTTTTAAGATTTGCAACCATGATTCCAAGCCAATAGAGACAAAATATGCAAAGTTTGCTCATTTATATACCATGCAAAGGTGAATATATCAAAATGGCACCGAGTGCAATACATATGATCGAAAAATTTATAAGCAATGAGGCTCCAAATGGCCCATAAAGTCCAAAAACAATGCTACAAGCTATGAGGCCATTGGCCTAATACAAGACTACATGTTAGTGATCAACAACATGATCACTCCTCATCATGATCAAAATCATCACCACTACTAGACAAGGGATCATCAACATGAGCTACATAAATAATATGGCTCAAAGTTTGAGGACTCCTAAAACTTCTCTACAACTTTAGTAGTAGTAGTAGTAGCAAAAATAGACATCAAAACTACAAATGACTGAGCAACATGGTCTCTCATGAAACTCATCATTGATTCATCGCTACTAGAAATGGGATCATCAACAAGAGATACATAAACATCATCTAGCTCAAAGAATTCAGACTAGAATTGCTCAACCTTATAACATGATAGAAATTGAAAAAGTTTAACATGCCTGACCAATGATTTTGGTTTGAGTGAAGGGTTCATCTCCTCAACCTTAAAATGCGGTACAAAAGATTAGCATGCCTAACCAGTGGTTTTCCTTTGATTGAAGGGTACATCAAGGTTCTTAAAGGACTTCATGCTCTTGATCAAATGCCAATATCATACCCTTACACATGATAGAATCAAATGGAAACATTGCAAATTCCCAAACCATGAAACCCTGAAAACCATTAAGTCTGCTGAATTTTGAGTGAAACCTAAAATTCTAGTTTCTCCATATGAAATCCAATGAGGTCGAAACCACTCTTAAACATCCTGAGTCATTTCATGGTAATGTTAAAAATTTAAGTAAAAGGATTTCCTTTTACTTTAAGAATTTAACATTACCATGAAATGTCAATGCTTCTCTTACCTCCACATTAGCCCTAAAACCCATTTCTAGCCCTAAACAAATCGTTTTTCATTGAAAATTTTTTTCGCCCAGCAGGAAGCGCTTTTTTGTTCCGGGGAGCGTTCGGGAACGAACGCTCCCTGAGCGCTTCCGGCTTTTAAAAAACGCTTCGGGAGCGTTTTTTAAACGCCGGAAGCGCTCAGGGAGCGTTCGCTCCCAAACGCTCCTGAAAAGGCAGGGAGCGTTTTAACAGGTTTGGAAACGCGCTCCCGAAAATGCTCCCCTCAGGAAGCGTTTTCGGGAGTGCGTTTCCGAACGCTCCCGCGCGGAGTGCGTTTTGGAAACGGGAACGAGGGGGGGGGGACGCTTCCCCGCAACCTAGATTGAATTTATTATAAAGAAGAAATTAATAAAAGTATTTATTCCTATTGTTCATTTTGTGTTCTAATTATAAGTGATCTAACTGGTAAAAATAACAATTGAAAAGAAATACTGATTCACCCCCCCTCTCAGTGTTTCCAACACTCACCCTCACCCAAAGATATGGATCCCACAGTGTGGAGTCAGTAGAGGAGTAGAGGGTCCCTAAAATGTCTATTCAACCAACTTATGTTAGAGGTAAAATTTTAGTGAGTGCTTGGGGCATGTAAGTAAACTAATCGAACAATGAAAATTAACTTTCAAACTTGAGATGTACTTGCATGTCATTAAGTAGAATGCTACTTTATGGAGACAATTTGCCCAAATACTTATTGCATGTAATGTGTAATTAAAGGTGAAGCATAAGTGGTCTTGGAACAAAATTCATGACAAACTAGATTCAAGTTAAAAGTGCATGCATGCAAAAGTTTGGACTTTCTATGAAAGTAAAAAGACTAAAAACTGTAGCAAATTAGATTAAGGTGCATGCAAAATGAGTGTAATGCATGATTTTGTTAATTCCCCAATTAAATGATGTGCATGCAAGTGAAGAAGATCAAAGATCAAGCCACAAAGCCTCTCCAAAAAAGGTGGAGAGATAAGGATACCAATGGGTAAAACCCACGCTCCCAAAACCAAGAATTTTATTAGTTATTCAAGAAGGAGAAAACTATAAAGTCTTTTCTAAAATCCAAGGAAAGTCTTCACAAATTACTTTTGAGCCATAGATCTTTCCTTGCTAAAAATTTCTGCAATTTGAGGCCCACAAAAACCCAACAAAATGCAATTTTTCGAGGAAGAAGAAGAAAGACAAAACCTCTTTGAGTTACATGGCCAAGAGAGAGAAATAGAGACCCCAAGTGGACTCGACCTCCCTTAAGAAGAACTCGGCTTCGTCCAATAAATGTCCTCTAATGCTCACGGCCAAGGGAAGGAAATGATCTAGAAGTTGGAGCCCCAAAGTCCTGCATGCAAACTTATAAGTATTTTTCTGAAGATGAATCTTGCAAGTTGCTGCAAGACAACAAGTTAGAGCAAATCTACAACAACAAATGTTAGCTCAAGAAATCACAAAGTAATATTACGAAAATAATCTACAAGAGGCTAGGCCAAAGAGTATGAGCAAGCTCTCCTCCTTGATTGGCCACAGAGATTAAAGAAATGAAGTGCAATAATTGAAAAGTAAATTATTTTAAGTTTGATTTTTTGATGCAAGAAATAAGAGCTTCGAGAAACTTAAAAGAACCTTTGCAAGACAAAATAAAATATAGATTAGACTTTGGAAATCAACACATGTGAGTTCTCTTTGAATATTTTCAAGAATGGGTTGGTTCCTCCGAGAACTTCCCCTCACGCTTGAAAAACTTGACCAAGAAGGATCCTTCTACACAATCTCACCACAACATATTAAATTCACATGAAATTAAATAAAAGCAATGGAAATAACTCCTATAGATATATTTGACATCAAATAGAAGATTTCTTATCCTAAAGCAATCAAGTAACTCTTATGCTAATATGAGATAGCTGCATACTAACATACCTTGAAACAAGCATGAAGGAAACAGTAGCATGAGGAAATAAATAGAAGCATAACAACAAGTCAAGAATTTACGACATATGCAAAGAACACCATCACAAGTTACCCCAAAGACTTTTATATTATATTGCAAGTACGTGTACAATCCAGCAGTGTGTCCTCAAGCCCAATAGCTCGTATTACATGATGATATACAATAGCCCATGGCTTTGCTATATAGAGAGTTTTGAGCAATTCCCAAGGACAAATGCATGTGAGAACTAAACTTGGATCAAATCCCAAGGAAAGATAAGCCAAGTTCGATGTGGAGAAGACTGAGACACCCAGAGAAAAATCGAATTTCTTTTGTGCACACTAAGGGAAATCGAATTCCCTGTATGATCCAGTGAACTCATCCATAAGCCAAACAAAGTCTCGTGCTACACCAAGTCCACCACTGCAAACTCGAGCCAACTGAAACCTGTAGATGACCCCATTGATCTTCTGTGTAGGCCCTTGAGAACTGCGTGTTTCCTCTGAGTGACTAGGCAGTCTAGGATCAAGTAATAGCGTAAATCCTCTGAGTGAAGTGCTGAGTGTTGTTGCACTCCACATAGCTCGTGAGAAGAGGTCCCCACTTGGTCTTTAGTCAATTGATCTTGTAGAATATTCGTTTTATACTCAATTACCTTTAATAAATTTGATTTTCCTTTTGTGTAACTGCCACTTTATCTCTGGGAAATTCGATTTTGATTAAATAATGATGAATTAATGATGTAGTGTGCTCAGTCATCCTCCAAATGTCTATTGACTCAACTCTTTGACTCAGGATAATTTCCAAGTCATTTCCATGTCATTTTGTCACATAGAATAATTTATTTCTCTCTATTTTATTTAATTCTAGCATAATTAAATGCCACAATTTCCACTAAACTAAGGAAATGTGGGTTTTGAGGGTCCAAAACACATCATTAACCCCTCAAAATGTGTCATAGTAGAAATTTGAGGGTGAGAGATGTAATTTTGATTACTCATACCCCATACAACTTCTATAGACAACACTTATTACAATCCAATTGCAATTTTTATTGCGATTTTTGACCTGTGAGAATTCTAAAAATTTAAAAAACCATTACCTAAACCTAACCAAATTCCACGAGTTTTTTTGTGTGATCTAGTATGGTAATATACACTGACTCTAGACACTAGGACTCACCCAAGGCTTCACCAAGATTAGCAGTTATGAAGAATAATGAATCAAAAGCAAAAGGCATATGAAGGGTGGAAAAACAAAGGCCGAGGTAACTCATGTGCCACAATTTGCTCCCTGCTACACTCAGTTACCTAGGTGTGGGCTTCCCTCATTACAACTAACATCGTACCATGACATGTGGTTTGAATGATTCCCCTGATCCCCACTCCGTTCCATTACTATATCATTTTCCACCTACCACTTGAGGGATGTACCATGGACGTGTTAATTTTGGGCAACTAGGTCCAAACACCATGTTGCACTGCTCATATGATGATGATTATATTTTTGTTGGATTCTTCTTTCGGAGAGGTGCAAGATTGATCTAAAGATCATCTTGTTTGGATGAACATAACTTATATTTTGATTTTATTTTCCATACGTGCAAATTTACAAGGTCGGCCAGATTTGTAATGTAGGCTCACAAGCCCCAACAGATGTGTTACACACCCTCATTGATGGTTATAAATAGGAGAGAGATGATGCTCATTTCATCATCATCTCATCACACATTCTTCTTGTGATTTGATTAGTTCGTACAACCTAGGAGAGGCTTCCATCCGTCACACATGGGAATTTGAAGCAGGAGAAATTGCAGATTGTTTTAGGGCTTTCTGGATAGCGTTGACTTTGGGTCGACACTTGAGCTTTGACTTCGATTTCAGCACATAAATTTCGATTCCTTGAGGCCGCATTGGAGGGCATGAAAATTGAGGCTGGATGTTGACTTTGATTGTTGACTGTTGACCGTAATGTTGACTTTTGCGTTGACCATTTGTTGTTGACTTGCTTTGACTTTTTGGAACTGTCTTTGAGGGGTGTGTGTGACACATGGAGAAAGGCTATTTTTGGTATGTTGGAGAAGTTGGTTTGGCCAACTCAAGTCTTTGCTGGCTAGGGCATCCTGTTCACTGCTGTAACAAACATTTATCTCTATATTTGCTGGACAAGAAGAATTACAAATTCTGTTATATTATTTGGCTTGTCTTCTGTTGATCTATTATTATGTTCTATCAACATTTTACTTTCATGTTTATGTGATTGCTAACTCTGAATTGGGGCTTAAAGAAGATTGAAGTAAATTGCATTTAAGCATAGTGCTGATTTTTGTAGCATCCGAAAGTGTTCCAAGTCTTAAACTTTGCAGGGAGGCTTGGACAACATCATTCCAAAGAACCCATAAACAATTTGTGGAAATTCCACTCGGTTCAAGACTTATTAAAATAATTAATTATTTTAATGGAGACTTTAAGTCCAAACTTAGGAAAATGAAATAATTAAAGGGCATTAATAAGTCAGAGTGTGAATCTTCTAGAAAACATGGATCAAGTCAAGATTTACTCTTAGCCATTGATTATTCTTTTAATCTGGGCCGTTGGTTCTCCAACAGGAAGATTATAAAAGAAGGCTGGAGGGTCACTTGGAAGACAAGCTGGGCACACACTCAGTACCCAAAGGAGATCCATTCTAATGTAGAATTCGATCTCAGCGGGAGAGTAGTAGGGCGAGAAGTTGCAGAAGAAGGAGGAGGTCAAGGGTGATCGAGATTAGGGTTGGAGGACAACAGTGGGTCACTGGAGGCAGCTTGAGGCTACAACGCAGAGACCCCATGCAGATTCACGCAGTCCAGTGCTGGGATTGCGTAGAGAATCACATAGACTGACGGAGGGGCTTTCAGGGGTTGTTCTGGGTGTCAAAAAATTGTCCGAGTAAGCTGGATATTCAGTCTCAGGTGGTTCAAAATTTATCTGCGGAATATTTTCCTTGTAAAGATATCATTTGCTGAAGAAATAATAAAACCCTCATCTGTTGCACCAATTTTCCAACATTGGGTTTTTTCCGGGGACAATTGTCCAAAAATAACTTTGTACATGTGATTGATTCTTGTGCTTTTGTTCTCTACTGTTTATTTATCTGAATATAAAATTGTGAATGTTGCAGTTATATTTATTTCGATATTTGCTGTAAGATTTCTGAATAATAACCTATTGAAATAATAAGTAGGAGAAATAAATCTATCACTGCAACTATTTGTAAATTTTCACATGGTATCAGAGCCAGAGATGAATAACAGAGAGGGGGCATCTATCAATATACGAAGATCTACTATTTCAGCAATAGCTCAGAAGGGTTCACACAATTCTCCGGGAGGGGGAAGAAGCACGATAGAACAAACGGATCACGATGTATCTGTATTGGCATCGAGACTAGAGGAAGACTTTGCTTGTGTATCAAGCACTACGTCCTCAGATGTCTGGTATATTGACAGTGGAGCCTCTGCTCACATGACGGGAGTACGAGACGGTTTTTCTGTAATATCCCCAAAGGGAAATAACCAGTAATACACAGAAATATGCCAGACAGATATAGAAATACAATGCTGAAACCAGATCATGGAATAAGTACACATAGAATGCCAGAAAACTGAGCCATTTTATTAATCTGAAAGTACATAGAGAGGAGTACAAGAAAATCAGAATGAGTGCACCTATCCTTGCTCAAGGCAAGTACAGAATCCTCTCAGAAAAATAGGAAATGGTCGTTGTTCCAACCGCATCCTGAAATTGGGTGAGAAGAAACCGGCTAGGGGCCGATCCTGTCGAATGAGCTAAAAATCTACGTATCACCTATACCACCGGTCCGACAAAACCCAAACCATTTACCAAATCCACTACCCGAAAATCGCCCCATAAACCCTCCTCCTACAAAAACGCTGTGCCTCCAGGAACAGCGCAGAAGCTCAAGAAACACGCTGAGGAAAGGGCCTGAATCCTCCTGCAAAACCTCCGGCTGAAATGGCAACCTCCTCAAGGCTGAAAAACGCCGCCAAAACCCACACACACATGCTCCTACTCATCGTATCGCGTCTCCCGTATGGACTGCTCCTTATGCTCGTATCCGCCGGATTCGAAGCCCGCAACCGTATCTATCCCTTCCTCCCCAGACCGTCCTCCTCTCTCGATCCGTCGTCCTCCCGCATCTATGCTAGATCTCGGCAATATCTCTTCGTATCCGCAACCCCCTGCTGGCTGGATCTGATGTTATCTCTTCAGATCTAGGCTGGATCTGCCAATATCTCCTCAGATCTGCAATCTCCCAAGCTGGATCTAATGCTAGCCCTCCAGATCTGCCACCTACAGAACCAGATCTGCAAATATCTGCTCAGATCTACAGTCTCCAAGGCTGGATCTATCAATATGCCTTCAGATCTGCGTCCTTCCTCCTCCTGGAACAGCGTTCTCCCTGCTCTGAACTGGACTGCGTCCTCCCTGGAACAGCGTCCTCACTCTCCAAGCTGATCAGCGTCCTCTTTCTCCTCAGATCTGCGCAGCCACAAGAGGGCTTCTTCCTCTCCAATTTCCTGTTGAAGATGCTACCAATTCCCACTGAAACTGAAGGGTGTTACTTAGAAAATAACCTTACTAGGGCAGGCACTCGAAGTCCCCCGAAGCTAAGGGTGAAACCAGAAATAACCTTACCAGGGCAGGCACTCGAAGTCCCCCGAGGCTAAGGGTGAGATCTCCGACCGGAGACACTCGGTTGCACTAAACAGTGCTGCAGACCGACTAAACAACCGGCGTGATGAAGTAGACAGAAGTCTAGCTCACAATATCAATATAGAATAATGCATGCCAAATGAAGTGGAAACCCCTCCTTTTATAATGCTAAACTCCCTCCAAAACCTTAACTGCGTCCTTCACCTTGCAGTTACCCTTGGGTCAGCGTGAGGCCTCCCCTCATATACGTGTGGACCCCCAAGGCCCCCTCGTTAAGTTATAACGTTAATCAACTAGGAAAACACTTTATTTTATAAAGTGAGGTGACTAAAGTGAGGTGACCCCTCTTATTTCTCACTTTATTTATTATTTCTAGCTAAAGCGGCAAAATAAAGCAAAATTGAAATATTCCAATTAGCAAAGCTAATTGGGAATATTACAGTCTCCCCCGGCAAAACGTTGCTTGTCCTCAAGCAACTGAAGTGATGGATGCTGTAAAGTCTGCTCGCTCTCCCAAGTGGCATCCTCATCCGGAAAAAATTGCTTGTTCTCAAGCAATGCTTGAACAAGCCTACTCTCTAGCTGATGCTCCCCGCCGATACTGCAAAATGTGCCTGGGTCCCACTGAAACCTCTCTGTCTCCTGCATCACCCTGATATGAAGGGATATCTCAATGCCAGGATCCCAAACAGGCCTCTCATGGTACCAGCCAATCAATAGTCCTCCCGGATCCCATCGCCACTGTGGCCAATAATCGCACAAGTCCCGTGACTCGAACTGCTCACTGCCTCTGGCTATGACTAAAGACCATGACCGTTGCTGCTCTGCATCTATGACTGTGTAAGCTGGCCCATCAACTGCGAACCAACTCGTCACCTCTCTCCAATCAAGGCATGGAGTCGAAAATATAATGAGGAATATCTCCCTCCTGTGGATCCTCCATCTCCAAGCAATCACCCAGACAAAATGAGCCACCTCCCAACAAGGCAGCTCCTGAAAATCTCCTTCCACCTCAAGCTCCGGTAATGAAGGTGGGCTGAAAATATGGACTTGGCAAGCATCATAGCTTACCCCATGCTGTCCCTCTCTCCACTCATGACAAGTGTAGAGTCTATGCTGATCCTGGGCTGCAAAATCATTGCCCTCCAATGGCAAAGTGAAAAACAATCCACCATAGAAGGTTCCTCCATCAATGAAGAACAAGCTGGCCCAAAACAAACCATCCATGAAGAATATGACATGGTCATCACGGATCATCCTAATGAGATGTTTGCTGAAGGTTCTACATGAGGATACATAATGCAAACAATCTCTCACAAGGATACAACGTAGTCTCATCCACCGCAACCTCAGAAAATCACATGGCAAGCAATGTACAAGATCCATCACATCTACTAATGGATAGTAAATGGCTGGATATGACAACAACATAGGTCCAAACACTTGCCCATGGCTGTAAATATCAATCTCATGGCCCACATCAAAAGAGAACGCATACATAGTAGTGGTGGCCATGCCTCCTCCCATGCTCCCATTAGAACATGTAGTGCGGAAATTGTGAGAATTTTTCCCACTCACGGATACATCCAGCTCATGTGTCTCCCTCATAATCAAGCCTCCCATACAAATCTGATATATATCAGCAAATGAAGACATGATCAGCAGCAAAATGAAGGAAATGCCGAAGGTCTCATGTGGTGCAAGAAGATAATCCTCCTTATGCTTGGAAACCCAAGTCAAGAAGAATAGGCCATAGATGTCTCTATAATCATTACTTCTTGTAAGTGCAACAAATATGAAGTGATCCTGGGACCTATGGGTTATAGATCCACCATATCCCTGCTGCGCACACTTCATCCGTAATGTTCTGCTCCAAAGTGACAACGCTGTGAGCTCATGCAAATAAGCTCCTGTCAATACAAGACTCTGTTCTTTGACATGCTCCTTGTCAAAGATTCCTCTAATAATGCCGCAATAAATATGGAATACCTTCCAAGATGGAAGTGCTTCCCACTCATCATCAAAGACCATGGAGATAGTGCCATCTCCTCCTCCTGCAACATCATACAAAGTGTGAGAGCAAATCTGCCCTTGCTCTCCTAGAAACAAACCAAGCAACAAGACATTGTGTTGCCTCTCCATACCTCCATCAACCAACTCATATGATGAAGACACAATGAATGATATGAGTGAAACATCAACACCATGCATCCATACTCTACGCTGCTCAATGATGCAAGTATCCATCCATCGTTTCCCCATCCTCCTACTCTTAGGAAGAGTGTTTGCCAAGTGATGGCCAAACTCTTTCAAGAGTAACCAGCGCAGCCAAGCCTCCTGCTGCCTGGTGTCATAGATCTGCAAATAGCCTCCTAGCTCCTTGCTCATCAACCACATCCACTCAATACATTGTGGATGCCTCCTTCTCCTCATCCCGGTACTCCTCCCATGAGGGCTACCATCCTCCCAAATCAAATTTCTGATTTTGCACTTCATGGGATTTTGAAGTATAAACTTCTCAAGGATCAATGAGACCCTATCAAGAATCAAATAGGTGGTAGGCAAAAACCTCCCATCATGATGTGTATGGCTCAAGGGATGTCCAACACAAGCATGAGAGACGTTATCCATCCGAAGATGTCCCCCACCTTCTATCAGCTCTTGTGAGAAGGGAAGAAAGTCATTGCACCCCATGGTGTGTCGAAGTGCATCTCCAATGAGATCTCTCCTTGAGACCTCCCCTCCATCCATAGTCTGCTCCACCGAGTACCAACTCAAAATCTCTCGCCATCCAATCTCAACACGTGGCTGCTGTACCCTGTGCAACTCTGATCGTCTCATACCACTATCCAAGTCAACATATGAGACCTGACTAGGTGGCTCTGCCTCTCTATCTCCAACGGGAAGAGATGACCCAACAATACTGCTAGTCCCATCCATGCATACCTGAAGGGGAATGATCTGAGGCTGCAATGTGCCCTCAGGTTGTACCATCAGGGAACCCAGCTGGTCCCCAATGCGGACCAACTTGGCCGCCGACTTGGCACAAGTCGCTCTCATACCCTCCAGCTCCTGGTCCTGCAACAAAACGGTCTCCCGTACTGACGCGGCCTTCTCCCTCAAAACTCGAAGGTCCGTCCGAAGCCGATGATACCGCTGTCTGTGATCATCGTCCAATATCTCTGTATCTCCTAGCGCCTCATCGATAGTGGATATATCTCCTGATACCTCACCCATCTGTCGTGTGCCGCTACCACCCGAAGACTCAGACATGGCTCCAGTCATCACCTCAGTGGATGGCTCTACCGGGGTAGGCTCTACCTCCTCCACTATGATATCAACCGGCACGGTCAAGGAGGTCTCTAATGATGGTGAGTCCTGTGTCACACTAGGTGCATCCTCGAACTCCCTGCAATCCTGTGCGTCCTCATCCTCCAAGTGCCAGGTAACCATTTTAATGGTTTTCCCCTCCGATACTCGGTCAAGCTGGAAAGAGGTATCCAACTTGTCCCTCCCAGTTCTTTCTGAGCGCCTGGATGACCCGTCAAATGTCGGTAGATGGCATCTGTCCACTGTGCGCTGTAAGCCCCTATCATGTGAGGGCTTGTTCCCTCTGTGAAAGTCGTGAGGTCTACTATCACGCTGGAGCTGAACATAATCTCTACTAGCTGTGCGGTGGTCATCACGGTGGTATCCGTGCCCCTTATGCTGGTGCTGCTCAGGGGTTTTGATGCCGCATCGATACTGGAAGTAGCGCTCTAAGGGAAAAGCATCCATGAATGCCTGACCTAGGCTCTGCCAGTCTGCAAAAATGGCCGCATGTTGAGCTAGACCCACATCTCTCGGTGCTGTCGACCCCTCGTCCTCTACCAGGAAGGTAGGCATGGTAGGACGTGTGGGTGTATGTGATGCCATATGCTGAGTGGCATCATGCTCCCGCAAATGGTGGGATGTGCCTGATCCCTCACCAATCCGAAATTCCCTCAGGGTTTCCCGCTGCCTAACCTCTGCAGCAGTGATTCTCTGTGACAGATCCTGCACCATCTGTGATGCCTCCTGTATGCGACGGAGGACCGCCTCTTTAAACCTCCTCTCATTCACATCACCTGCCATCAGCTCTTTCTGCTATGTATCTACAGGTTCTTCAGAAACCATACCGTTGCTTAACTTCGACCTCCGATTTACCCACTGAAAACTACTCGGAAAATTCTAGGAATTTGGGAAAGTGATCCTCGCCCAAAACCCAGAAAAACCCAGAAAACGTTTTTCCTAATTCCAAACTTCAAAATTTGACCCTTTGTATTTTGGCCCTTTTTCCAACTGCGTTTCTGGAATTGCAACTGCTATTGCTCTGTATGATTTCTTTTCTGATGTCATAGACCACAGGCTGAGCCAGAATTATGCTCTGGAATTATGCTCTGATACCACTGTAATATCCCCAAAGGGAAATAACCAAGACATACGTAAATGTGCCGTATATATATAGAAATACAATGTTAAAACTGTATCATGAATATATTGGCTACATAGAATTTTAAAACTCGAGCCATTTTATTAACTGGTATACAGGAGAGGAGCAAGAAAATCGAATGAGTGCACCTATCTCGCTTCAAGGCAAGTAATAATCCACTCGTAAAATAGAAATGGCCGCGCGTAAATCGCATCCCACTGAAGAAACTGAAGCTAGGGGCTGATCCCCTTGCCGGAATGAGCTAAAAATCTACAGATCACCTATACTCACTGCTCCGGACAAAACCCAGAAACCATTTACCAAACGGACCACCTCCGAAAATCGCCCCCAAAAACCCTCCTCCTACAAAAACGCTGTGCCTCCAGGAACAGCGCAGAAGCTCAAGAAACACGCTGAGGAAAGGGTCTGAATCCTCCTGCAAAACCTCCGGCTGAAATGGCAACCTCCTCAAGGCTGAAAACACTGAAAAACGCTGCCAAAACCCACACACATGCTCCTACTCATCAGATCAGCGTCCTCCCAGATGGATCAGCGTCCTCTATGCTCAGATCTGCTGGATCTGAAGCCTGCAATCCAGATCTGTATCCTGTCCTCCCAGATCTGCGTCCTCCTATATCCACTGCCGTTTTCTCCCCTGCATCTATGCTAGATCTCGGCAATATCTTCGCATCTCGCAGAACCCTCATAGCCGGGATCTCGATGTTATCTTTCAGATTTGGGGCCAGATCTCACAATATCTCCTCGTATCCGCATCTCCCAAGCCGGATCTAATGCTACCTCCGTATCCGCCACCTGTACGTAACCTCGTATCCGCAACATCTGCCAGACTCTACAGCCTCCAAGGTCAGTCTATCAATATGCCTTCGCATTCTACAAGGTCCTTTCCTCCTCCCGGAACAAAGGTTCTCCCCGCTCAATCGGATCGCGCCCTCCCCGGAACAGCCGTCCTCACTCTGCCGACCGTCTCTTCTCCCTCGGACCTCGCGAGGGCCACAAGAGGGCTTCTTCCTCTCCAATTTCCTGCTGAAGATGCTACCAATTCCCACTGAAACTGAAGGGTGTTACTTAGAAAATAACCTTACTAGGGCGGGCACTCGAAGTCCCCCGAAGCTAAGGGTGAAACAGAAATAACCTTAACAGGGCAGGCACTCGAAGTCCCCCGAGGCTAAGGGTGAGATCTCCGACCGGAGACACTCGGTTGCACTAAACAGTGCTGCAGACCGACTAAACAACCGACGTGCTGAAGCAGACAGAAGTCTAGCTCACAGTATCAATATAGAATAATGCATGCCAAATGAAGTGGAAACCCCTCCTTTTATAATGCTAAACTCCCTCCAAAACTTAAATCAAGGCCCTTCACCTTGCAAGGCCTGGTCACCGGGGTGAGGCCTCCCCTCTATACGTGTGGACCCCCAAGGCCCTCTCTCTAAGTTATAACGTCAATCCACTAGGAAAACAACACTTTATTTATAAAGTGAGGTGACTAAAGTGAGGTGACCCCTCTTATTTCTCACTTTATTTATTATTTCTAGCTAAAGCGGCAAAATAAAGCAAAAATGAAATATTCCAATTAGCAAGGCTAATTGGGAATATTACATTTTCCGACTACCAAGAAGAGCAGATGAATTTCAAGATAACCATGGGTAATAAAGCAAAGTGCACTCCCATTGGGAGAGGTACCGTAGTTTTTCAGACCGAGGCAGGGAACAAAATCTGGGCCACTAATGTACTGCATGTGCCGGGTTTGGGGATGAATCTACTCTCAGTGTCACAACTTCAAAACCGAGGATATGACATTTACTTTATTGGCAATAAGGTCTACGTCAAGCACCCCAGTTGGAAGAAGAAGGCACAAATCGGGGTAAGAAGAAACAAGCTGTACAAGCTGCAGGTTGACTCCCCAATGGCACTAGTTGGTAGCGCAGATGAAACAGATCTGAATGAGCTATGGCACAAAAGAATGGGGCACTTGCATCATGGAGCGTTGAGAACTCTCCAGAAGACTGTCACAGGTGTTCCATAACGAAGCACCAAACGAGATTATGTCTGCAAGGGGTGCGTATTGGGGAAATATGCCAAAGGCAGCATATCAGAGAAGCAACAATAGGGCCAAGGGTGTGTTGGATATAATACACTCAGATATCTGCAGGCCAATGTCCACTAGAGCTCTTAGTGGTGCCAAATATTTCGTCACCTTCATTGATGACCCAGGAAAAACTAGATCTACTTCTTGAAGACCAAGGATGAAGTCTTCAATCGATTTAAAGAGTTTAAGGCTCTGGTCGAAAATTTGACAAGGAAGTGGATCAAGGTATTACGATTAGATAATGGAGGTGAATACATAGATAATTAATTCACCAGATTCTGCACAAAAGAAGGCATCAAAAGAGAATGGACAACTCCATACAATCCGGAATAGAATGGAGTGGCAGAAAGGAAGAATCGGACTATTGTTGAAGCAACCAGAGATATGCTATATGACCAAGACATGCCCAAATTTCTATGGGTTGAAGAGTGTAATACAACTGTCTACATTCAGAACATAACTCCTCACACTGCACTGGGAAAGATCACGCCAGAAAGTGTCTTCACTGGCAACAAACCCGAAGTGAGTCACTTTAGGATCTTTGGCAGAACAACTTACTGTCATGTGCCCAGTGAGAAGAGGGAGAAGTTGGAGATGACTGTTGAAAGGGGGTATTTACTAGGATACAACGAGAATGCAAAGGCTTATCCATCTACGTTCCTGAAAGCAGGAAAGTAGTGGTGTGAAGAGATGTGAAATTCATGGAGGAGAAAGCCTTCAGAAGATCATGAGAATCGCCTTCTGCTACGCAGTCAGAGGAAGAGCCTCTGGTCCAACCCCAACAACTAGCAGCAGAAAATTCAGTTGCCTCTCCAAGGCATAGTGATCCAAAGGATAGGTCTCCTTAGGATTTGCAAGAAGGAGAGTTGGTAAATCCACCCACCACCAGTGGAAGAATGAGCAGGGAACTTCGACAGGTTCTAAAAGATGCAAAGGATTTTTTCGGAAATCCTCGGAATGAGAAGAGACAACGTAAGAAGCTTGAGAGGTATCAAGCCTTGGTTGCTCAAGTCAGAGAACCTTCTAGGTTTCGGGAAGCTGCTCAACACCAGGTATGGGTTGATGCAATGGTGCAAGAGTACAGTTCCATCATGACAAATGATGTCTGGGAAGTAGTACCCAGACCACAGGAGAGATTTGTTGTAGGATCCAGGTGGATCTACAAGATCAAGCATGCTGCAGATGACAGCATCGAGAAATTTAAAGCTAGGTTCATGGCTAAGAGGTATGGTCAGAAGGAAGGAATAGACTATGAAGAAACCTTCGCCCCGATAGCTAGATACACTTCTATCAGGTTCATGATATACCTTGCTGCGCAGATAGGATGGGAAATTCACTAGATGGATGTCAAGACGACATTCTTGAATGTTGTGATAGAAGAAGAAGTGTATATAGAACAACCAGAGGGCTTTGAGACACATGATTATAAAACTCATGTGTGCAAATTGAAGAAAGCATTATATGGACTGAAGCAAGCTCCCAGAGCTTGGTATGGTCGGATTGACAGCTATCTGCAGAAGATGGGATTCGTCAAGAGTGATGTAGATCCCAATCTCTACTATCTAAGAGTAGGGAGTGAGCCATTGATACTGGTATTGTATGTGGATGATTTGTTCTTGACAGGATCATCAAGGCTCATCACAGACTGCAAGAAGAATTTAGCTAAAGAGTTTGACATGAAGGACCTAGGACGGATGCACTATTTTCTGGGGTTGGAAGTTTGGCAGTAGAATAGGGAGATCTTCCTTGGTAAAGGAAGATACACTACAGAGATTCTAAAGAGATTTCAAATGGAGAATTGTAGACCCATGACCACTCCAATGATTACCAACTGGAGGAAAATCGACATGTCCGGTGATGATGAAGTTAATCCTACGCTGTACAGACAGCTCATAGGGTCATTGATGTATCTGGTAAATACAAGGCCAAACATCTATTATGTTGTTAATACCCTAAGTTAGTTCATGGTGGAACTGAAGAGGGCACATTGGGCAGCAACCAAGCATGTTCTCAAGTACCTTCGAGGAACAATCGAGGTTGGATTGAAGTACACCCGTGACAATGATGTCAGGTTGAGTTGTTTTACTGATGCATATTGGGCTAGAAGTTCAGCTGATCGGAAGAGTACCGGTGGGAACTGTTTCAGTCTGGGATCATGAATGACCTGCTAGTGCAGTAGGAAACAGAAGTTTGTGGCACTAAGTTCAACAGAGGTAGAGTATATGGCAGCTAGCACAACTTCGTGTGAAGCCATATGGCTTAGGGAACTGTTAGTAAATCTACTTAAGGAGAAAATGGATGCGACCAACATTTTATGTGATAATCAGAGTTGTATAAAGCTCTCTGAGAACTTGCAGCCTTCATGATACCGAAATACCGACATCCGTGTCACTCACTGTGGACCGTGTACAACGGGAGCTCTTCGCCAGACACTCCAATGGGAGAACAAGTGGCAAACATCCTCACCAAGGCTCTAGGAAAGACAATTTGTTCACTTCGCAGAGAAGATGGGGATGATGAAGAATCCTCTAGTAGGAGGATTATATTCGTAGTGGAGTCATGGGTACGTATGCAACAAGTGACAAAGCAAGGTGTTGTCAAAGGCATCGCATATGGGGAAACAACGCAGGGTGCTTCAGACCGTAGTAGCATGTAGCAGTATATTGTTGGAACACTTTCCTCGCTAAGAGGGGAGTGTTGATTTTTGTAGCATCCTAAGTGTTCCAAGTCTTAAACTTTGTAGGAGGCATGTGGAGCGCATTTCAAAGAAACCTGCAGTCAGCTTTGTGGAAATTCCACTCGGTTCAAGAATTATTAAAATAATTAATTATTTTAATGGAGACCCTAAGTCCAAACTTAGGAAAATGAAATAATTAAAGGGCATTAATGATTCAGAGTGCGAAACTTCTAGAAAACATGGATCAAGTCAAGATTTAATCTTAGCCATTGATTAATCTTTTAATCTAGGCCGTTGGTTCTCCAACAGGAAGATTATAAAAGAAGGCTTGAGGGTCAGTTGGAAGATAAGCCGGGCACACACTCAGTACCCGAAAGAGATCCATTCTGATGTAGAATTCGATTTCAGCAGGAGAGTTGCAGCGCGAGAAGTTGCAGAAGCAGGAGGAGGCCAGGGGTGATTGAGATCGGGGTCGGAGAGCAGCAGAGGGTCACTGAAGGTAGCTTGAGGCTACAACGCAGAGACCCCACACAGTCTCCATGAAGATTCACGCAGTCCAGCTCTGGGACTGCGCAGACTGACACAGGGGCTTGCAGGTGCTGATCTAGGTGTCAGAATTTTGTTCGAGAGAGTTGGGCATTAAGTTTCAAATGGTTCAGAATTTGTCTGTCGAATATTTCCTTGTAAAGATATCATTTTCTGAAGAAATAATAAAACCCTTTGGATTTTATTAGAAGATGTCTTTGGATTTGGTATTAGAAGATCAAGATGTCATGGATTATGTGCAAGGAAAGATTCATGAGCCTCCATTAAATGCACCGACTGAAAATTAATTTTAAGTTTCAAGTGGAATTTATATTCCACTCCAGCATTTTACTTTTCTGCCAAGATTGTTGTTTAATATTTTGTTTCAAAATGGCCGAGTGCCTAACTGAAAATTATGAGATGCCTTTGTTCCTCATCAAAAGTTTTGGTTATTTTGATAAGGACCTCTAACTAATTTTGGGCATGTGAGGAAGATATTTTTCCCAAAAATATCTTCCCGCTTACGTTGGGAGGCCTCTATATAAGCAAGATCTGAAGAGAAAAACGAGTTCCAGATTTTCAAAAGAATTTGGCTGTGAAATAATTGTTGTATGCTTGTTGTTGAAATCTTAATAGAAATGCAAAGAGCCCGTTGGGTCTCAGCAAGAAGGAGTTTTACTTTAAGTGAGGATTCTGGTATTAATGTTTTATAGTGTGTAACCATGCCTTATGTGATATATTTTTACTGTTCATTTCGTTGTTTCCACTTCTTTTATATCATGTTCTGGAATGCGAGTGGCTCACTAGTTTTGGTATAAATTTATCACCACTGATACTTATACCAAGCTTGTCAAGCGCTTTAAATATGGCTCAGGCATGGTATGCTGTTTCACTTTCCACTTCACTCATTATTCCTCTATATTAAATACTGTGAGATGTTATTCTTTGAAAGCTATTGACATGTATGGATTCTTATCATTTTAAGCCCATCTCATGTTTAGATATGTTTATGGAATTCCCTCTCATTAGTAGTTAGTATCCTTTCTGTACTTTCTACGCAGCAAACTTCATCCGATTTTTAAATCTCTGTAAAGCATTTTAGAAACCGGCCCTCCTTAAAGAAAGCTGTCTTTGAGTTGTCTGATGCATCTATATTGAGGACTCACTCATTGCCTCTACATCGTCTTTTCATTTTGCCGACTTTGCGAGTATTCTGGTTCCATCTATATTGCACCCCCCTGTAAAAGTTGAAGTAGTAAAGAGCTTCCTTCTGATAAAAGTCTTGAATTATACCTTATGCTCCTTACTATATAAGATGTCCTAGGCACTAGTCTTTCACAACTCAAGGTTGTCTCTAGGATTGACAACAGAACCAATCAGCTGTCTATACAATGTGGGATCCACCAACTCGGAATCAGAGGCGTGAAGCTTCTTCCAATTAGTGATCATAGGTGTCAACATGGGTTTGCAATCCTCCATGTGAAATCCGCTAAGAATGTCCACAATATATTTCCCCTATCACAAGAAGAAATGCCCCTCCTCCTACCACACCTCCAATCCCAAAAAGTAATGCATCAAGCCAATGTCCTTCATCTCGAACTCCGAAGCAAGATCTCTCTTGCAGCCCTCTATGAATCTCTCTGCACCCGTAATGACCAAGTCATCCACATACAGCACCAGAATGAGAAGCTCCTCATCTATCACAATAAAGTATAGGTTTGGATCTGCATCACTCTTTGTGAAACCCATCTCCTGCAAGTAAGTATCAATCCTGGAGTACCAAGCTCTAGGAGCTTGCTTCAGGCCATAAAAGACCACCTTCATTCTGCACACATGGGACACTTTCCCATGCGCCTCAAAACCCTGTGGCTGGTCAATGTACCACTCCTCCTATATGAAGCCATTGAGAAATGTGGTCTTCACATCCATCTGGTGGATCTTCCAACCCATCTTTGCTGCTATCGATATAATGGAGTGAATGGAGGTATATCGAACCACGAGAGTGAAGGTCTCCTCATAATCTACTCCCTCTACCTGGGAGAACCCTCTAGCCACAAGCCTTGCCTTGAATTTCTCAATGCTGCCATCTGCAACATGCTTTACCTTGTAAAGCTATCTGGAAGTAACCACGGATTTGCCCTCCAGCCTCGGCACCACCTCCCAAACATCATTCTTCATGATAGAAGAATACTCCTCTTGCATGGCCTCTCTCCAGACCTGCTGGCTAGCTACCTCCTCATAGCTAGAAGGCTTAGAGTCAACGATGTTGGCAACCATTGCCATATAGCTATAGAACCTGAACTTGTACCTGTACGTGAAGTATCGTCTGAACCAAGGTTGCAAACATCGCGATTTAATCGCGATTTTTTGGAAAAAATCGTGATTTTTTTGCAAAATCGTGCCCATCAAATGTGTTAACCCTATAAGTTCAAAAATCGATTTTTTGTTTTTGTCATTTTTTGTTAAAATTTCTCTCATTTTCCTCTCGAACGCCCTAACAAAACGGTGAAAATTTTTTTCAATGAAAAAACGATTTGTTTAGGGCTAGAAATGGCTTTAGGCTAATGTGGAGGGTAAGAGAAGCATTGGCAATTAATGGTAATGTTAAATTCTTAAAGTAAAAGTGACATTTCCTTTATTTTTCATTTTCATCCTTCTCCTTAAATTTTTAATATTACCATGAAATGACTCAAGATGTTTAAGACTGGTTTCAACCTCATTGGATTTCATATGGAGAAATTAGAAATTTAGATTTCACTCAAAATTCAACAGACTTAATGGTTTTCAGGGTTTCATGGTTTGGGGGTTTGCAATGTTTCTATTTGATTCTATCATGTGTAAGGGTATGAGATTGGCATTTGACCAAGAGCATGAAATCCTTTAAGAACCTTGATGTCGATGGCATTGATTGTTTAACTTTGTTGATGTTGGTGGCATTGATTGTTGAACTCCCCTATCGTGGCCTTAACAAGAATGTACCCTTCACTCAAAGGAAAACAACTGGTTAGGCATGCTAATATTTTTCTACCGCATTTTAAGGTTGAGGAGATGTACCCTTTCACTCAAACCAAAATCATTGGTTAGGCATGTTAAACTTTTCAATTTCTATCATGTTATAAGGTCGAGCAATCCAAGTCTCAAGACTTTGAGCTAGATGATGTTTATGTATCTCTTGTCGATGATCCCACTTAAGAGTTTATGAATCAATGATGAGTTTCTATGAGGAGGAGTGAGTGAGCAACAGGAGGACACAGGTGACACCACCTCGCCCGGGTGAGAGGTGGCGTGGTCCGCCTACTTTAGCTCCCGGTGCTTCGTGATCCTGAGCACAACAAACGAGTCCATCGCGCCCGCTCGGCCTTCCTTCGCTCTGTAGGAATGTCGTTACATTTTCCCCCCCCCGCAAGAGTGCGTATAACCGTAGTATAGGTTATTTGGTGCATTCCTTTGTATATAACATTATGACTCATGATGTGAGATACATTATTATATTTTTTGTTGATATTTTGAGGTTGAGTTGAGACTCAGGACTTAGTATTCAGGACATGATTCACTATTATGTGTGATGTAGCACTAGACATGATATTACACGTCTTATATATTAGTTTTTTTTTCATATTTATGTGTCAATGCATTTCTTTTATGTTGTGGGTGCTTTAGATATTAAAAAAATTGAAAAAAAATGAATATTTTTGTATGTGTCGATTTTTTCCCCTCGCCGATTTAATCCCGATCGCGATGTTTGCAACCTTGGTCTGAACTATCCATTAGTGGACTACCTAGTGAAGTGCTCTGCGGACTGCTCTGCATGCTGCCCGAAGCACCACCCTTCTGACTCTGTGAGCCACTGCTCATTGACGGACCTGAGACCGTAATTGATGTACCTCTTGATCCTTGCCCACTGGATCGCTGTGACTGACTCAGCTGCTCCTGAGGGTTTGGTGAATCCAGATACTCTTAACTCTCGTGACCTCCTGAAAGCCCTGTCCTCCTCGAACTTCACATCCCGCCTGACAACATCTCTCTTTCGTGTAGAAATATAAATCTGACAACATCTCTCTTTCGTGTAGAAATATAAATCTGACAACATCTCTCTTTCGTGTAGAAATATAAATCTGAAAGGCTTTTGAGGTCTCACTGTAGCCCACAAAGATGCCCTTCTCTGTAGTGGGCTCTAGTTTGGTCCTCTTCTCCTTGGGTACATGGGAGTATGCAATACACCCAAAGATACGAAAATGACCAACATCAGGCTTCTTCCCAGAAAAATCCTCCTCTGGAGTCACATGCCCCAGAGCATGATGTGGACTCCTGTTTTGCAAATACACAACAGTGTTGTAGGCCTCTGTCCACAAAAACAACGGTAACCCTTGATCATGTAGCATGGATTTGGAAACCCCAACGATGGATCTGTTTTCCTCTCCGCAACCCCATTCTGCTGGGGGTTGTAAGGAACTGTGAACTCCCTCCAGATGCCTGCCTCCGCACAATAATCAACAAACTCACCAAGGGTGTATTCCCCTCCATTGTCCGACCTAAGGGACTTGATCTTTCGACTTGTCTCATTCTCCACAAGAGCTGTGAACTCTTGAAACCGCTTGAAGACCTCACTCTTGGTCTTCAAGAAATAAATCCAGGTCTTCCTGGAGTGATCATCAATGAATAAAACATAGTACTCATATGCACTCAAGGAAACATGAGACATCCGACCGCTCACATCGGTATGAATCAAATCAAGAATCCCAGTCGATCTGCTGTCACTGCTGGGAAAAGGGGATTTAGAAAACTTCCCCATAACACATCCTCTACATGTATCAATGTGATCAGAATTGAAATCTTACACACTTGTAGTGATCTCCCGCAATGTCCTCAAGGCCCCATGATACTTGTGCCCCATCCTGCGGTGCCAAATCTTGCACAACTCTAAACTGCTAGCTCTGCTGTCGGTACTACTGCTCAATGCCATAAGGGGCTGAAATGAAAACTTGTACACCTTGGCATGGCGTACACTAATCACTCTAGCTGAATCAGCTGGAGCGCCCCTGGGATATATAAGCACCTGTCCTCTCCTAAACAATACCTCATACCCTATGTCCTCCAATGCTGAGACAGATATAACGTTCTTCTTCATCCCTAGCACATATAGAACATCCGACACTTTCAAGGGAAGTTTGGGTTCCCTATCAAATGTCAGTATCCCCACATCGACTACTTTAACAATGCCGTCGTCTCCGAGTACTACCTCTATATCAGTGCTACTCTCTGAAGCTCTGAGAAGTACTCACAGAGTCTTGTCATATGACGTGAAGCCCCACTGTCAACATACGAAATACCTGAAGATGCTTCGCTAGTGGAGGGAAATGCACACTCCCTCTCAACCTCCATGGCAGGTGATCCTGCACTAGTGGACTCACAAGCTAAGAACCCAAACTCTTGGTCAAAGCTCTCCGAAAAGTCCTCTATCTCTGCTGATGCTGCCATGGTCTTGTCCTTTCCCTTCTTCTTCTTCTGCGAACACACAACTGCATATTGTCCTAACTTCTGACAATTCCAACACTTCACCTTGGAATAGTCCTTCTCCTTGTTCACCTCTTACTTACCTTTACCTTTGCCTTTGCCCCCACCACTGCTTGTGGAAGCTTGCTTCTTTCCCTTGCCCTTCTTACCTCTTGCTAACAATGCTACATTGTCATCCTCCTCAACTGGTTTGGCTGCCCCAAGATAGTTCTTTCTGATTTCATTCTGAATGCAATCATCCCACAATCTCTCCCAAGTGGGAAGGGTCTCCCGTGCAACAATCCCATCCGCAAAATTCTCCCATGTCTTGGGAAGACCATTCACTGTAATCCGCACCAACCAACTCAATGTGTGGAATGGCCTCTCCAACATCTGCCAACTCATCTCTCACATTAGTGATCTTTGTGAGGTATGCAATAACACTATCAGTCTTTTCCATCTTTATGGCCTTCAGCTTCTCCCTTAGGACCATTTTTCTATTTTCATTGGTACTCTGGTATAGATTGGTCAAGGCTGTCCACATCTCATGTGCAAGTTTCTTTCCTCTCACATGAGGAATGACATGGTCCTTTATACCATCCAGAATCTGTCTTTTTCCCTTGGCATTTTCTTATTAAAATCTGTCAGCTGAACAGGGTCAATAGGCACTGCTACTGGATGCTGTGTGGTATGTACCATTATGCCCCAGGCTTTTGCCTCCTCAAAGATGCTCTTGATTCTCTCCCTCCATGTACTGTAGTTGTGGTGCCCATCCAATGTATCCTCCACCCTCAAGCCCAATGACATGCTTGCTGTCCTAACAAACTGAAAATTTCAATGCTGTGGTAAAGGTTCAGTTTTTTGTGTGAAATATAAGCTTGCTGTAATTTTTCACTTGCTGTCCCAAACTGCACTTTTTAGCCACCCAAGCTCTAATACCATTTAGAAATTTTGACCCAACCCCGATTATCAGTTTCTGCTTATTACTCCCATGTAGTTAAATGGCCATTCCCATAAACATACATTCAACAAGCTGGAAATAATAAATATTTCTGAAAACACAAATTTTGGAAATTTCAAAGTGCTGGAAAATGCAGAAATTAAACTCAGAAATTATTTCAGCCACACAGACTGAAAATAACACGCTGATTTTTGGTCAATATGACCCTGGAAAAACCCCTTACAACTCTTGGGGAAAACCAGTTAGAAAGCTCTTCTTTATTTCTAAATATTGCTTTTACAGTAAAATAGAAAAACACAGTAAAAATTCCAACAACCAAAAATTACAGACTTATCTCGATTTCCGTGTTTGCACAGTGCCTCGGAAATTGTGCCAAATCAACAATTTACAAAACAAAATTTTTTACAGCATTAATGACAGTAATAAATGCTACACCACCTCGGAAAATGTGCCAGAACAACTATACAAAACTGTATGGAATTGTACGGATTTTGTACAGTGGCCATCTTCGAAATCCGTGTCCAGAAATTGCCTCAAAATATGTGCTAAAGATGTCATTTTTCTCGGTTTTTGTGCTGAAAATATCAATTGTACTTCTCGATTTTCGTGCCCAAATTTTTGCCTCGAACTCCGTGCTTAACGATGCTACCCTCTTCCTCGATTTTCGTGCCTCCCTTTCTTGGAAACAGTGCCTCTCTTACTGTACGAATTTCTGTCTTGGGATTTGTGCCAATAAGGTGTTGTATGAATTTGCTGAAGAATCCTTGCTGCTGCCTCGATATGCGTGGCAAGGCACTGTTCTTTCTCCTTCTTCTATGCTCAGAAATATCTCCTTGCTTTTTTCTCCTCTTCTCTTAATCTGCTCATGAGAGACTCAATGATCTTTTATCTTCTTTTCCTCCTTTAACCTAACCCTAAGTGACTTTTGGGGAATCCCTAATTCCAATCGCTGAGATAGCTTTAGATCTAGGGTTGAGATTAAATGTGCATTTAAATCTCACTTTTTATTTTTTAATTCACCCCACTTTAATAAAGACCCTCTTAGCCTTTTATTTCCAAAGTCACTTTTCACTTTCTAATTTCACATTGACTATATTAAAGTCACTTTAAAATTAGACTTAGTAACTGTATTACTTATAAAGTCACTTTTAAATTAGATTTGACTTTACCACTTATAAAGTCACTTTAGGAGAAAAAGTTAAATACATTTGGACACTTTTCCTTAGGCCAAAGATTAAAGCCTTAGGGAACCACTTGTCCTCTGGTATCCAAATTTTAACAACCACTTTAAAATGCTTCTGCTCAGCTTCCATCTCTAGCTGATATAACCTCTTTCCCTTGCATGTAACTACTTCTCCCAAAGTAGATTTCCTTGTCCTCCTTAAGCTCTAAGCTCCTGCATATAATATCTGTTAATTCACAAAACCTCTTCTACAGACCTTCTATCTGTCTCCAAAAGAGCATTCATGCTCTGATACCAAAATTGATGACCTACCAGGGCACTTTCCCCAATACCAGTAACCTGAAAACACTAAGCTACTCTGATAGTCTCGAGACAAAGACCTCAACTCTTTCTCATCCCATCTCCTCCATAAAACTGCCTTTAAAATTATTATGCATATACTTGTAAGGATTAAATTCAGAGTTTAGCGCCAATGGAGTACCTTAGCATGATCAAGGGAACACAAGAGCATGTCAATGCTATGTTCCTTAAAACCCATATGCTCATTTCGCTTCAATCTTGCTAAATGCATGAAAACATTGGATGGGAGAATAGGCTCTGATTTCCTGGAACAGGAACAGAACTTAGGGATCAAGAATAGAACTGATGAACTGCACTCTGTTTCACATAGTCTTCTCCACGCTTCCTCTGCCTGATCTATAATTTCCTTCACACTTTCCTCCAATATTTAGATACTTAATTTCAAATCCTTGAGCACGTAATTGTTCAATATACTGGATCGTTAGAACTGCAGCATCCTTAAATATGTTCACCTTGGTTATTGTTGATCCAAGATGACAATGTGCACCAACTAGATTCAGTTTGTTAGGGTGTGTCTTCACCGTATCTAAAAACCACTACAGTTTCTCATTTTTTGATGCCAACTTAGGATTCTTGTTTCCAGTTGCAACATATGGGTGAAACTTAGGGTCTACGTCTGGATTGATGCGATGGTGAGGAGGCCCTTTTTATCTCTATAACAAACCTAGAATCACATCAATCAACCAATTTACACTGCAACAGGGTTTATTTACAAGCCTCCAATCTGGTCCACGCCATTTTAATAAGGAAATATCGACTCATATGCACCCTACACACAAATTTCTAAGCAAATTTTAACACCGATTATGCAAGGAAAACTTAAGAAGATTTCCTCAATATCGCTCAACAGAGAGAAATCGTCTTATTACTCAGATCCACGATTTAATGCATTTTATGGTCTATCAATGATTCAACTAGAAATGAATTGCGAGTTTGCCCTTGCATATATGAAGCAAACCTCCCCAAAACGGAATTGTTCACACATACAAACTCTAGACATGTGAGTTACCTCCACAACGATTTCCACAATCAACAGATACAGACTGTCAATGATGTTAGTAGAACTCTGGAAATTCTCTAACCAAATAGATATACATTTCATCACGCACTTGTGCATTCAAATCGACTTACGATTTCTTGGAGGAGAGAATAAGGCTTCAGGAATTTAAATCACAGAAGTTTATCTGCAGTTATTCGCTCCCATTAGCTTCATTCACAACTATTTTAATAGAATTGGAACCACATGGTGATTCTACCCAGTTTCTTCACAGTAAGTCCTTTATCACTGAGAAGAACTTATACACCCATCAACATTCATTCGACAATTAATTATTTTACAGATATCATATTTTCCAGTTACAGATCACTCAGCATGTAGCAAAAATAACACACAGTCACAATGAAATTCGATTTTCTCCTTAATCAATAAATTGTACAGATATAAATAAAAACTAGCTTACAGTCTGGCTTAGGCCTGATACGCCTTCACATGACCCTTTCCTCTACAGAACCCCCACTCTCTCGAGGTTCTTCTCCTCTCTCCTCTATCTTTTGGCCTAGTCTTCTTCGTTTAGATTGGTCTCTTCTCTACTTTCTACTTTCTACTCTCTATTTCTCTCGAAACTTACAAGGAATATATATTACAATCTAGAGCTTATCCGCTCTCACAATCGACTCCTATAGACTTGCAACAATCTCTATTAAAAGAAAATCCTTCCTATCTGTAATTTATGACTCATCTAATCTTTGAATATAAATAGAAAATATCCTTTCAAAATATCGCATTTTTCTATGGATATGTTTACAAGAGTCAACTAGAATATTCCTTACCTATGCTTTGCTAAGAATTAAACATTTTTGAAGAAAATTTTACAATATTCAAACTTGACCCCTCCTTGGGAAAATGCCAAAACCTTAGGTATGATCAAACAAATTAAAATTTAACTCGAGAGCTAATGCTCTTGCATCATACAACGAGGCGTCGTAAGGCTCGATCACATTGGTACTGATGAGCAAGTCTTGGATATTCTCCCGAAGCCCCTAGGGAAGGTCAAATTCTTAACCTTCTGTGAGAAGATTGGAATCGTGGACAGACCCTATTGTGAGGGTCCTGCTTGAGTTGGACAATGAGCTCTAGGAGCTCCAGGGTGCTTTGGGATAGCTTCTTGGAGCTATAAGCAATCACAGGGCTAGGTTTGCTGAACCTTGTTGGTGTGCTTTTTTCCCACTATTATGATATTGAGCTGGTTCACTCTCTCTTTGATCTATGCCCCGCATGCATCCTACCCATGGAGTTTTAGACTCATGGGAAGTACCTCTCATTTGGCCAATGAGGTAGGAAATGTGTATAGAGACCAATAGCAAGATCGATGGATGCATCGGAGATTGTCGTACTCTCTATGTAGGATGGGGATGTGTCCAACACCTTGATTTGGGATCAAGTTTGATGAGGTTTTTTCCTCTAAACCGACTTCGGGTTAGTAAATTAACTTCGGGTTAGTATGTGACTCTCTTGAGTCCGATTGAGGTTTTAACCTCTAAGCTGACTTCTGGTTAGCGTAGTGTGATGTCTTTGTGACTCACTCTCGTTTGTTTGCCCCCAGAGCCAGCAAAGCATGTTACAACAGGATGATGACGATGATAGTACACGATGGTACTGATGACAGGATTGCACAAGTAGACAGATGGAGTTCTCCCTAGTTGAGAGGGAGTGTTAATTTTGGGCAACTAGGTCCAAACTCCATGTCGCACTGCTCTTATGATGATGATTATATTTTTGTTGGATTCCTCTTTTGGAGAGGTGCAAGATTGATCTAAAGATCATCTTGTTTAGATGACCAAAACTTATATTTTGATTTTATTTTCCACACACGTGCAAATTGACGTGGTCGTCCAGATTTGTAATGTAGACTCACAAGCCCCAACAGATGTCTCACACACCCTCATTGATGGATATAAATATGAGAGAGATGATGCTCATTTCATCATCATCTCATCACACATTCTTCTTGTGATCTGATTGGTTCTTACAACCTAGGAGAGGCTTCCATCCCTCACACGTGTGAATCTGAAGCTAGAGAAATTGCGGATTGTTTTAGGGCTTTCTGGACAGCGTTGACCAGCATTGACTTTGGGTCAACACTTGAGCTTTGACTTCGATTTCAACACAGAAATTTGATTCCTTGAGGCTGCAGTGGAGGGCATGGAAATCGAGGCTGGACGTTGACTTTGACTGTAGCATTGACTTGTGCGTTGAATTTCTGGAGCTGTCTTTGAGGGGTGTGTGTGACACTTGGAGAAAGGTTGTTTTTGTTATGTTGGAGAAGTTGGTTTGGCGAACTCAAGTCTTTGCTGGCTAGGGCATTCTTTGACTGCTATAACAAACATTTGTCTCTATATTTGCTGGACAAGAAGAATTACAAATTCTGTTATATTATTTGGCTTGTCTTATGTTGATCTATTATTTTGTTCCATCAACATTTTACTTTCATGTTTATGTGATTGCTAAATCTGATTTGGGCCTTAAATATGATTGAAGTAAATTGCATTTAAGCATAGAACATACCATGGTTATCTAAATTTAACAACATGTTACCCCGTTGGTTGAAACCACCTAATAGGGTCCTTGTTTAACTCGCTATTGAGCTTGGAGACACTTGTACATGCCGAAGTCCTCTATGGAAGGGCATGACACTATGAAATGCCCCATTGATTCTATGATTTGTAAGCTCTTTTACTTGATTATTCTAATGATTTGTTGCATTGGAGGGCAAGGGGACGCATTGGACCTTATGCAGGATTGCAGGTGGGTCTCCATTTGGGGCTTGGTCTCCCTATACGGGGTCCTAGCCTTCCAGGGGGCCACATTGGCACTTGTAAGGTAAGCTTTGAGAGTGATGGGCCTCCACCATAACAAAGAGTACTTCATGGATCCCCAACACCACTAATTGATTGCTCGTGTTCCACCTTTTGGATGAGGATGATGCACTTGGTTCACCTTGCCCAACTGACTCAACACTTGCACCACATGCTGGGCAGATAATCCGGGGTCCATATGAGGGCTTATGTCATCATCCTAGCCCTTACAAATGGTTTATAGGAATTTTCAATCCACTTGGAGACCCATGAGGATGTCCTTGTGCCCCTCACACCCATTTGGGGTCACTACAGGGATTTTCTTGGAAACAAGGGGCCAACCCCTTGTCCACTATGTTTGAGTTCCATTCTCACATCATGGCACACTATGGACTTCATTAGGCCTCCTCAAAGGCCCAACGACTCACTTTATTGATCATTCTACTCTCTTGAGAGGCTTATTACTATGTTATTAACCTATTTTGGTGGGCTTGTCACCAAGGGATGTTATTATTGCACATTATTTTATTATTTGGGGGTCAATTAGGCCAAATTAGAACTCATTAGTGATTGTGTAAATAGAAGTGAGGTGATTCATTTTCATCATCATCACTTGGATTGGTTTAGTATCTATTGAGATATTTTCACACTTTTTGGAGCTTTCTTGATGCACTATGATGTTTGGATTTTCGCTATTGTCTTTTGAACTTCTTTCTAATGCGAAGTTGATGAATGGATATTCTCTCTCTCTTTCTCTCTTGGGGTTACCATTATTCTTGTATGGGTTAAAGTAAATGCAAAATTATTCTGGGAACCTTGAATAAGTAATTTAATGCATGCGTTGTACTTTAAGAGAGTGGGTGAATTTTCCTAGAGGCACCTAATAGGTTTTAAGCCTCGAAACTTCATCTCTATGGCAAATTTGAAGTGTAAATCTCTAATTACCTAGTTGTTGCCCTTGAATAGGCTACCAATGGTTAATTAGGGCTCCTTAGCTCTCAAAATTTCTCAATCTAGGTGTATCTTGACTCCATTAAGCCCCCTAAGCAAGGCACTATTACTCGTGTCCTCTTGGTATTCAAATTCATCTTTCTTTTCTTCATCTCTCCCAATTCTAGGCCTAAACCTGGAAGGTCACCTAGGGCATCAAGTATAATCGTTTGTAGCCATCCAAACACCTTGCAAATTGGTCCACTACTGTGCTGGAGTTTGCACAAGAGGTCCTCCAAATTTGAAGCAAATCCAACGGTAGAATCTCGAGATATCTCAATCCCTAGCTCAAGGAGTATTTTTCTCCCGAGGATGATTTGAGTTAGTGTCCTCATTTGGATCATTGCATTCAAATTTCAAAAGAAAATTAAACCTTTGATCCTTTCCTCTTCTCTATTTAGGTGAAGCCCCTCCTTGATTGATCAACTCCATACCCTTGGCCTAGTCTGGGTCTAGTTGGGGTCTTTGTGGTCCTGCAACTCTACAACTCAAATTCAACAAGGATTACATAGAATCCTTTTCTCCATAAGGATCCTTAAGTCTAGGAAGCCTCTTGTGAAGGCGTATCCTCTAAACCTAGGCTCAAGTATCCTTTTAGCCCTTCCTAGAGAGCCTACCACCTTGCGTCTCAAGCAAGTAAGCTATTTAATTGAGTCTCTCTTGTGAAGAAGCTTTCAGAATCACCCCATGTCTTATCATTGATCCATCTATTCTTGTGATTCCTCTCATATCGGGACTCCTCCCATCGGTGAAAGTCCGTAAGAGCATGGAGCTTTCGCTGAGGTGACAGTGGGCTATCGCTTTATTGTTGCCCCTTGACCTAGTAGTTGCTCTATAGGATCCCCTCCTAGGACATGGGTTCACGAATTTGGGACGTGTTCGCGAACCTGTGCTTCACACATACACACACACATATATATATTTTATTTTTTCAATTTTCTTTTTAAAATATGTTTTTCTTTTTTCTTTCTATCCTTATACTCTCTCTCTCTCTCTCTCTCTCTTTTTTTTTGTAAACTTCCTTTAAATATTTAATAGATATTTCGAAGTTAAATATGGCCAAAAGTCAATTGATGGTCAACGACCCATCTTGGAGAAAACTGTCGTTGTGGCCAAGGGCTGGAACCCGAATAACGAGGCTCTGATACTAAATAAATCGAACAAATTTTGTTATCACACAAATATTCAGAATATTTGGAATATGAGACTATCCATCATAAGATAAATAATATTTATTTGTAAGTGTTTGAGCACAAAAGTGATATGATGAGAATGACAAATGAGGGCATGTATATATATGTAGGTGGGAATGCCCTTTCATAGAGAGTGATGTCCTTTGAAAGATGTCCTTTCATTAATACTTATTATTAATTATTATTTATATTATTTTTTGTTATTTATGTTCATCACAATGGGAAAATCTGCTATAATTAGAATGTTGGAAGCCTAAACTGAAAACACTGATCTGAATATTCCTGAAAACTCATGCAATATATCTCTGAAATAAGGTAAGTCAGGAGAAAAACTTTGAAACCGTGTACCTATATGACTAAGGTAATCAAGAGCCATTGATGTCAAATGGCGAGCTCTGAAATTTGGCTCACCTTGAATGATGTCTATGAACATATGCCTGAAACTAATGCTCAGATTTACAAAAGTAAATCTGGTGTTAATAGTGAGCATTTCTTCCCAAGGGGTTATAGTTGATCTAGTTGGCTGTTCTGCACCCTCAAAAAAACAGTGATGATTTTGACTCTTTTTAGGTCTTGAACTTTTGATGCAATTTTCAGCCCTTTCCATTTTTTTTCCTTTTCTTTTAATAATTTAATTTTGTTGATGAAAGTAGTGGAAACAATTCTTTTGATGCATTTGCAAAAGTTAACATGTGAACTCAACTTTTTTGGGGGACAAACCTTTCTTTTGTCAGCTCATTTCCTAGGTTTGCGTTTTTTCTTTAGGATTTGTGCACTCTAAGGTCACCACATCATATTGTAATAACATGAGTTTTTCTCATAATGGTGAAGTGCCTTTTGACAATGAACATATCTCACATCTCTTCTCAGACATAGGTTACAGCCATTCTAGCCAGTATGTATTGCCATGCGAAATGCAATGTTTTTCACCTTTGATGCCTAATAGAAGTTCATTTTCACAGTAATACTCTGCTTTCATTGCTGCATCTTATGTTGTTTTGCAATATTATGATTCTTTCATTTTGTACTAAAAATAAATCCAAATCAAGGCATAGTTATGCTGATTTGGGTACACTAGTTACTTTTCTTGGCAATTAATTTGAGGCAAGATGAGGCTGGTAAGTTGTACATTTTATGTTGCTTATTGTCAAGAAGATCAAGCAAGCTTTCACAAATTGGTAAAACTTAAATAACAAAATGATTTTAGTTGCGTAAGTAAGTTAAATGTGACAAAGTAATGTATTAATATTGACATACAATGTGAGATATAAGGTGTTTAGTATAGATGGGGCAATTAAATGATGTGATGGGGTGGGCCTAGACTTCTGGTTAATGAAAATCAATCTTTACTGGAATGTATGGGCTGACTTTTATTTGAATGTCTTTGACACACGTTGCATATTTTCTGAAACTCATCATTTTAGCAACTGGGCATGGATGTAGATCTCTTTATGTTTACATTTCTGTAAAATGAATCTATGTTAATCCTACATTCCTAGTTATCTCTTTATTTACTAGCATATAAATAGTATTAAAGCTTTTATTTATTGCTGATTATGTTTTTAGGAGTATAACTGCCAAGATGTTGATAAGCTATACATTAGTGCAAAAAGATATGTCTGAAATATGATTTATGTACCGAATATGTCATAGGATTTTCTATAGTCTGTAAATTTCAAGCTAGTTTGTCTCATGTGTTTAAGAATCATTTCTTACCTATTGAGAAGTAAGCTAATTCATGAAATTTATATTGTGTTCTTTTCTTTTTTCAGTTTGAGGGCTGGAAATGTCATTTTTAATTACAAATATCATAACAATAGGTTGCAGAAGACAGAAGGTTTGTGAGTACCCCCTTGTCTCGTTATTTTGCATTTCCGGAAATCCAGTCTTGTGAGCTTGGACATTGGTGATTTGCACCTCATTTTCTGTTATAAATTGGCAATTTATTTTACTTGATTTCTAGACATCATTTGAAATGTTTGGTTAACTGTAACATGAAACGTAGGATTTAGAGAGGTTGTCTTCAGTGACATCATTGTTTTGTTATGGATTGAAGGGATACCCATACTATCTAGATTATCTTTCTGACAAGAATTTTGTAATATGAAATTTTTTGTATAATCATATAACCTGTATTGATTGGCCAACTCAATGTACAAAGTGATCAAGTTAGGGTATCTATCAATAATTCTGTTGAAAAATTGGTGACAGTTTATTATTACATGTTGCAAGTCTAGATAATACTACCCTTGTTGCCATGGGAAAATTGAGGGTGCAATAACAAATTGTTGTAAGCAGCATTGTTAAACATTTGCAATGTGAGGAGATCTGATTGGGCAGGGGCTTTTTTCACAATCACCAAATGAACCATAGGTTGAATACCTTTCCAATGAGTCTACAAGTGGAGATGGTGGTGCCATCTAAGCTCAAGGCTCCAAGTTTCAAATTACCCTTTCCAATATTGCTTTAGAATTGAAGAATAGATTGTGGCAGCTTGGAATTGTATTTCCCTATGATACCACATCTGATGCTAATTATCATAGATAAGTTTATTAATGTCCAAATGACCAAAAGTAGGGCAATAAGAATTGAAGCTAATCTACACCATTGAGCTGCAACTATCACAATGCTAAAAGGAAATAAATACAATGCTTTGGATCCTAGTTCAAGGAAAAGGAAAAGGTCCTTGATGCTTCAGGTGCCTGCTGTTGGATAAAGGAGAGAAGGGATCTCCTCTGAAGTTGAGTGTGAAACTATCCTATCGTATGAGGTCAAAGGAAAGACGTTTTGTCTAGAATATGGCTGGAAGAGCTGGATCAACCTAGGGAATTTCATTCTATCTAGAATGAGGTGACCTGCTGTCAAGAATTGGTGGAGGGTGAGTACCTATTGGTCAAGAGTAAATTGTCATGAAACCTGATACGACAACCTTGTGTGGGTCTCACTCCTTGACTAGGAAGTCGAACCGACCTTGTATTTCATGGTAACGATAGAATATAAATACAAAACACTCCTTTGTCTTTGTCTCATGCCTATGTTAGATCTAACGTAATCTATCCTCTAATGGTATTTGGTGCTCAACTTCCACTTGAAGTTGATATGAGCCCACTTTAAATTGGTCTGGAGGGATCCCGAGACAATGCGTCCAATGTTGAAGCGTGTTAGGTGGCCAAACTTGAGGTCATATTTGAGCTGAAGGAAATGCTTTGCATATAAGGATATCATAGGTCTCAAACCCTAGGGTGAATGATTCAAGTGACCTTGATATGTTGTTGTTAAAATTGGCAACTAGGACCAAATTCCACTTTGGGCAACTCATTTGATTGAGATAATTATTGCATTGAATTCCTCTTTTTGAGAGGACCAAAATTGACATAAAGATCACTAAATTTGGACAAGGAGAAATGTATTATTGAAGTGAAGCCCACAGATGTGCAAATTGCCTAGGTCGGCTACACCATCATGTAGGTTCATAAAGCCCAAGAGACATGTCTTTTAATCCACATGGATTCATATAAATAAGAGTGACCTCCAACCTCATTTGGCACCTCATCAACTCAACTCATTCTTCTCTCTCCTTCTCTGATTGGTTCGTACAGCTTTTTGGGCAGCTCTTCCTCTCACATATGTCGCTGAAAGAGGCCGAATTTCAGATCTGATGTAGGGTTTGACCAGCGTTGACCAATGGATGTTTGACTGATTTTGACTGTGACTTTTGTGGGAAACTTTCTGTTTTGGCAGGCTGCATTCATTGGCACAAATACTGAGATTTTCTGGGCTGTTCGAACTTTGACCTGCGTTGACTTTTCATTTACTGGGTTTGACAGCTCCAAATTTGATTGTTTTGGGCTGACTTTGACCAGATAAGGAGGCTGAGGTGGATGCACTTTGACCGAGCTGTTAAGGGGCTGTTTTGACCCTTGAACATTGACTGGTTAGGGCACACACTGCTGCTGATTTGACTGCTATTGACCAGGGACAAAATTGCAGATTTGACAGAGCTGTTTTGGACAGTGATTTGACAAGTCAATTTTGACTTTGACTCTATTATTGTACTCTCTCTCTCTTTGTGTTGCACATTTGATATAATAATAAGAAGAATTGATCAAAAGGTTTTCTCCATCATGGGGTTTTTCCCTAGCATTCCCCAAATACTGCTGTTCTCTTGTCTTGGCTTAACTTCTGCATTTATTGTTTATGTTCTATCTACAATTACTGTCAATGTAATGGTTTATGTGATTGCTATTGGAATCTATATTGGCATTTGTCATTGGGTTGATAAAAGAACATTGAAGTAATTGTTGCAAGCATAAAACATACCATTGTTATCTAAAATTAACATGGTATCAGAGACCAGGTGAAGATAAAGCTGAAGCAAGAGAGAAAAGGAATCACTAAGAGATCTGTTGGTCAAAGATTATTGGACAAGTCTCAATGGCTTCTACATCCTACTTCAAGACTGAGGACAAGCTCATGACAAATCTGACTATCATGCATGGAAGATGACTTTGGACCTAACTTTGGAGGAGCATGAAGTATTGAACTATGTGCAGGTAAAAGTGGTAGAGCCTCCTTCAAATGCACCGACTGCTACTAAGATGAAGTATAGAAAAAGCAAGGTCAAAGCAAAGAAAATTTTGATTGACTCCATTCAAAAGCATTTGGTTGCCTACATTTCTGATTTGGGAACTTCTAGGGAAATATATGACAAGCTGGTTGGGATGTTCAAAGTGAAAAATGAAAGTCAAATCCTCTTTTCAAGAAAAAGCTAAAGGATATCAAGATGGATAAAGGGGAATCTATCCAATCCTACTTCATGAGAATAACTCAAATCAAGAATGACCTTCTATCTATTGGAGAAGTTATTGCTGACAGGGAGCTCACTCTCATTGCACTTGGAGGTGTTTCAAGACCATGGGACATATTTACCACCACCATTCTCAACAATGACAGGATACTTGGTTTTGATGAATTATTGGCTAGAAGCACTCAAGAGGAAATAAGGATGATGGAGAGAGATACATTCTCCAATGGAAATGAACCTACTGCCTTCTCCGCTCATGCGAAAAGAAAGAGTAATGCTGGTCCAAGCAGACAGGGTCAAGGATCTAAGAAGGGATTCAAAGGATGAAGAAAAGGAATGTGCTACAATTGCAATAGTTTCAACCACTATGCTAGAGAGTGCCCTCACAAGAAAAATCCTCCAAGGGATGATTACAATAACCACAACAATTTCAAAGGCAATGATAATAAAAGGAACATGTTCAACAACAAAGGAAAGAGGAATGCTTCCACTGCTCGAAATGGAAATGGTCAACCTCCCAAAAGGACAAGAAATGCCATGTATGATAAAATTTTTGTTGTAGAAAAACACAAGTTGAGTTTTATCTAATTTCTGCTCTATCTATTGCCTCTCCTCTTGTAATATCCCCAAATTAGCAGTCAATTAATTGGGATATTAATTTTGATTAATTTTGGCAAATCCTAAAGTTGGGTGGAAATAAAGTGGATAGGGGACCCACAATTAATAATTAGGCCAAATAAAGTCTTTTCCTAAAGTCCCTAAGGGCAAATTGAGGCTCTAGTGGTGGGGAAGATGCACGAAAAGGACAACGTGAGATTGGCTAGAGGAAGGCAACACATGATTGGCCAAGGAGAGGCAACGCAGATCAAGGTGGGACCTAAGGCATACGTTGGGCCTATTGTCGCACAAAATGTCTAGGAACCGCGACAACGGCTCAGATCAGGGGCTGTCACCCTGATCCCCAATCTCTCTATTTAAGTTGTCTCCTTATAACAGACTAAGGGGGGTAGACCCTGTGGAAATGGAATGAAGGAGAACTAGTTGGGAACCAACCAGTTCGGGAGACACAGTTAAACGACCAAATACTTGTGAAAGATCTAGCAAGATTAAAGGATTCGATTGAATTTGAAAGATTGATACTAGTGGCTTATGGAGTAAACTATCCTGCTAAGGAAATTACAACCAAGTACTTGATGAGAAACTCCTGCTATGCAATGCAAGGTAAATGATTTGAATGGGCGAGATGAAACAAGCTTCGAAGATGCAAGGTGATGTTAAAAGCCTAAAGCACTTAGGTTATAAATAATCTGATCTAACCACTAAGTACTTAAGCAAGAGTGCTAATTATGAAGATGCCAAAATTACTCAATTAGAAGATATACAATGTCACAGATCCATAATAATAATATATCAATCACACTTACTTGAAGAATTTCCCAAGACTTAAATATTCAATAACGATTCAATAATTCAAGTAAATAAAACAATACTTAATTACACATTTGTCGATTTTAATCAATAGAAAACATTCAAAAGTTCAAATGCCAATAATCATCAAACCCAGCTGAAGCATAGGAAAATAATACGCATTTAAATTTCAATAATAAATCATCAATAAACACCATGAAATTTTAATGCTAAACAAACACTTCTTCAAACAATTTTTGGATTAAATGATATTTTTAAAATAATGCAAATCCAAAAATTAATTTTTCTCCTATAGTTAAACTTAGGATATATTCTTTAGCGAGATTTCAGATCTGAAAGATAAATTGCAGCAGTAATTTAAACCATAGATCAGCAAACAAACTATACTGGCATCAATGCCCAAAATGACTAAAAATAGCAAAAATTATTGAACTTGAAAAAAAAATCAATTTTTAGGGCTTGATTAACAGAAATTTCAGATCTGATATTTTTATTTCAGCAATGAAACAATGACAAATCAACAAGATAGAACTGCTCAAAATAGTTGCCAAATATTTCCAGAAATAGCAAAAATATATGAAAACTTGAAAATTTCAATTTTAAGGCTTTAAAAGAGTTTGATTCAGTAATTTTAAGAACTGATAAGTTTATAACAGTAGTAAATTGATAACAGATCAGCGAACTGAAAATATTGAAAATGATCCCCACAATGTCTAAAAATAGTAAGTTTTGCCGAAAAACTGAAAATTTAATTTTTTTGGACCTTATTTAGGATATGCATCATAAATGTTCAGATCTGTTTTTTTCACAGTTATGCAGTGATTTCCAGCAAGCTTCAAAGTTAGGTCTAGGCAAAATTAGAGATGCCCAAATGGCCAAAAATTCTGAAAATGAAGATTTTGCAATTCTAAACAATTTTGACCATATAAAATGTGTTTTTAGAGCCTAATTATTTGTGATTTTCTTGCTGTAATAAAATTTGCAGAAAATAAGGGTTTAGGGATCAAACCCTTAGCCCAAGGCTTTGAAGATCCCATCGTTGAAATTTTTTAAAATTTTGGGATAATGTTGCTACTTGAAAATTAGAATATTGGCGACCAAAATCCTGCAAAACTAGCTTCAAAAGCCTATATGTCGTTAAGGGTTTAGATCTAGCTCAAATCTGAAGATTTCCTTGGTTGATTTTTCAGATCTATTCCTGCAAACAAATTTTGAGCTCAGATTTTGCTCTCCAGGGTCTAGATCTGAAGATTTCCTTGGCTGTTTTTTCAGATCTATTCTTCCAAACAAATATTGAGCCCAAATCTTGCCCTTCAAGGTCTAGATCTGGTTAAGATCTGAAGATTTCCTTAGCTGATTGTTCAGATGTAATCCTGCACAAGTGAAAAGAAAAAAACACAATGCCCAATATGTACAAAAATAGATAAATCCTAAAAACCCAAATGTTAGAATTCAAAATTATGCTACAAAACTTTAGATCTACACATGTAAATTATAGATCTATACAATATATTCACAAATCTATGCACAAGAGTTGCAGATCTGTCAGATCTGAAGAGTATAAGTATGACTTCGCTCCCAGATCTGAAGATCTAAGGCTCTTACTAGCCAGATCTAACTTTAAATTCAATAAAAGTTAAGATAAATTTTTTATTTAAGCACAAGCTCTAGAAAAACCCTGCAAGAAGAGAACTTAAGATAAGCTTGGGGAATTAGATCCAGAGGGCTTTTCAGATCTTATTTCCTTGGGAGTCAGCTGGTCCAGCTGTGGACTTCCCCAAACGCACAATTCTAAATCCGAAAGATTTCTGCTCACTTAAAGTTAAACTGTTAAATCAATAGAGAAATAAGATAAAAGATAAAATTTTCAAGAGTTAGAGATAACTGCTAACTCAATCCAATTAATATTCGTACCCTAAATCCAGTAACTTAAGAAAGATACATGTGCAATAGATTACTCTACAAGAGCCATTAATCAACAATTTGTCAAAATAATCACCAGCAGAATATAAAGAATAAGTTTACCATAAAATGATGAAGAGGAACACCACCATCAAAATAAAACCCCAAAGACTTCGTTTGTATTATTCAAAAATATTACAGGAGAGCTTCAAGAGCAAGTATACGATCAAGAGGTCGGATGATTGAAAGACTGACAAAGACCTCTAATTTATAAGATAAAAATCTCCAACGACTAGTTCGGTTGATCCATGTCAAAGTAATTTCGACCGTTTAAAAATATTTAATCATCTTTTAATCTCATCCGTCGAAATTATAAATTTTTGAGGAAATTCAAATTTATCATTTAATTCCTTTTTAATTAACTCAAAAATATTATTTTTGAGTTAATTTCCTCAAAAAATTGACTTTGACTTAACCACCAAGGCCCAAGGGTCCAAAATTTTTCAAAAATCTCAATATTCCCTTGGCTTGAGACCTTTAAAAATTTATTTTTTAGGTACCCACGAATTTTGCCTTTGAAGAATTTTAAATCAACTAGGATTTAAAATTAATTAAATTTCTAGCTTAGGATTTTTTAATTTAATTTGGCCAGAAAATTTAATTAATTGACTGAGAGGGGATTTAATTATTTTTCCAACCCTCTTTACATAAGATAAATACATTTTGACACATGAAAGGGGGAAACCCATTCGTGATAGACCCTCAAATAGATACCCAATTCTGTGACTCAAAACATGTTCTAGTAGACCAAGTAGTTTCTAATAAAATAATCTAGCGAATTAGCTAGGATTATTCCCAAACTACTCTTACAACGACTCGATAGAAAACACTAGGACTCACTTAGCATCTTGACGACAAAATCCACCCTAGCTTTGGGGTGAGGTTGGAGGGAAAAACTCTGCCGATCATTTGTGTCGAGAAACACAAATGAATTAGTGAGACAAAAAACCTCCTAGGATAGAAATCATCACCAAAATACTAGGCTTACCTAGGTTGTTACATACATGATGGTCTTACTTAGATCATTTACATCATAAACATGCAAAAAGGGTTTACATCGTTTATAAAACTGTCAACTGATGATAAAATCTGAATGGCGTGAACACCTCGAACATGATGAATCCCATTTGCAAAAATGGGGGTGTACTGCTATGGGGACGTTGAAACAGAGTGGTTAACAGGGCCTCAATGGATAAAAGGAAGAAGAGAAAGCTCTTTTGACATTCATTCATTCATCATATTTCTCTTGGTCATTTTGACTGAAGCATGCTTGAGTCGAAGAGCCAAGTCTGCAGTGCTGTTTAACACACAAGATCTTCAAGCGAAGATCTCAACCTCTACCTCGAGGGACCTCGAGTGCCCGCTCAGGAGAGGAGTTATGCATTTTGGTGAGGGAATTACACAGCAACAACAACCGGAAAAGCGTAGCCCCTTCAGGACTATGCAAAGGTAGAGTAGACTGGGCAGTTTAGTTCAATGTGGGTACCGGGAGTGTGGAGAGCTGTAGAGTTTCAACATGAGATTTGGAGGGGAGGTTAGCCACCTCCTACCAAGGATTTTGGGTAGCTCTTTGGAGGCATTTTCTAGCAGATTCATCCAGAGGTTCGATTTACCCAGCAACGTAGTGAGCCAAGCCCAAGAGGGCGAAATTCTGAAGTCAAGCTTTGGGCGAACCCTTTCAGTGTTTTTCTGGGTTAATTGAGGAGAAAGCAAGATTAATTTGGCAGAATTTTTTGGGCAGGTTTGACGCTTCAATCGAAGACCTTAACGCAGCCAGCAATTAGAGGAGCTAGAGGAAATTGGGCCGAAATTCCGGGGTCAACATATGGCCAATTTCTTCGCATTTTTGTGGGTTTGGTGAGTAGAGTTCAGGGTTAGAAGCCCAGAATTTTTTGAGCAGAGGAAGCAACCCAACCAACAGTCTGAAGTCAACCAACAACAACATTTCTAGGCTAGGTAGCGCAGAGACTGAGCCACGCAGAGGCACTTTCAGCTAGAGTTTTTGCCTGGGTTTGAGCTGCCCTTCAACCTGCCTTGAGCAAGCCCAGGTGCAATCTTTTTAGCACCTCATTTGTACTCTTTCCCAACATATTAATAAAATGGCTCAACAATGATTTTGGCTCCAAATTCTGTGTTTTAATGGTTTTTTCCTTATTGCTTCAATTTTAGTCTATTATTGCTTGTATTATTGTCATTTTTCCATTTGGGGATACTACAGTGGTATCAGATCTTCATTCTTAGCTCAGCCATGGGCATCTTTTCCTATGAACAAGGAGGGTAGGCAGTAGAGGTGGCAAATATGGGGGAGTCAAGGAGCAAAGGGGAATCAACATTCGGTAGCATCTTAAAGGCCCTAAATGATTTAGCCAAAGAACGGAAGGGAATGTTGGAAGGACTCAAGCAACAAAATAGGGATAAGAGCATCCATCATGAGTTCCTAATTGGGGAGACTTCAGGGGTCTCACAACAGTGTGACCACCCTTTACCAGCCACTCACTCGCCAGCCTTCAGTAGGCCAACCAGGATCACGATGCCTACATTCTTACCTCTAGTACTGAGTGAGCAAGGTAGGCGACATGATCGTATACCCATGGAAGATTATTTCCGAGAATGGAAGTCCACGGGGGAAAAATTCAGAGTGGCATTGTCCTTTAGAGATTACTGCCAGCTCAAGCGGAATGAAGAAGGAAGGAACAATGGGGGGTCTAGTACGCAGAGTTCAGAGTTGCAACGTACCATTGGGAGGACACCTTTTCCCATGTATGATGGATCCACTGATTGCACCACTCGAGATTAGATGGAAAAGTTGGATACCTCTTTCCAGCCTGACTGAATAACAGAGGAGGAAGCCTTCAAAATGGTTACCCCGCACTTGGAGGATGAGGGAACACATGATTGTGGGAGCTCGTAGATAAACCTAGTGTGACACATGACTCACCTTTGTGGGAGACTTTCTTGACAATGTCGGTTGACATCTTAGTGGAGAGAGTGGAGCCTACCCCAATATAGCCATCCATTGAGGTGATGACCGAAGTCGTGTCCGAGTTTTTGGGCGACAACTGCACGCAACAGATGGGTGACGTGCCAGGAGATGTATCCACCTTTGATGAGGCACTAAGAGATACAAAGGTAGAGTAGGAGGACATTCCTTCTGTATGTCAGGATGAAGACTCTTATTTGGATGAGTCCATGGGGTCATATGAGGATGCTTCTGGGGAGCATGAGCAATCATGCAGAGTTTATAACCATAGGCTGGTTTCGTATTCCAATGTGCATGTGGTATCAGGGGACTCTATGGGATATATTCAGGATGATGAGTCACTTGTGATGATTCAGCCGGAGCAACTTATGGCGCAGCTAGAGGGCACATTGGAGCGTCAGAGCAACCCCCTTCAGGCATACATAGATGGGGTAGCAACACGATTGGGTCACCTTTGGCCATTGGAGAGAGAGAGACGAAGCTACCTTGTTAGATCTCATACGTTGACTTGGATAGTGGGATGAGACGACTAGAGTTGCACAAGGGGCAGCATCTGCATGTTGGAGTTGCTCTAGGTGCAGGGGTTCACGCATTCGATCCCTCTCTTGGGGTTGGATGTCGAGAGATTCTGAGTTGGTACCCGGTGGAGTGGGTTATGGAGATGGTGATGCACCAAGGTGTAGATCAGCAGGAGCTTCTAGGAACTAGGGTTACTAGAAGCCCGGACTGTTATTGGGATCCGGGCGGGACTACCTATCAGTTCCCAAGTATGTCGGTTGACTACGACCTACAGGGCATAGTTGACCTAGTAGTTGAGTGTGCACATTCACTAGGGGAGTTTCATCCAACACTAGTGTCCAACCAGTTTAGGTACAAACTTCTTGAGTTGTCTTGGTACAAGGACTGTACACAGGATCATGGGATGATCAACATACTTTGGCAGCAGTTTGACTGAGGAGGGGGCATTGGGAGGCCACCAGACAATGCCTTGTATGGAGTTGGGGATTCTTTGCATTTGTGTGGTGCACAGAGGACACGGAGGAGCAGAGCAAGATTGGCATCGCTACTGGTACTTAGGGAGATTCACTTCTTGGATCCCTCAGGGAGGATTTGGAGGGAGATCCATTGATTAGAGAGTATGGTGATGTGACAGCGGAGGTCATGGTATCGATCGAGTATGGCCTAATGCTTATGGATACAGCCTTAGGTCATCATACCCTGTGACGTGTAGGAGCATCCATCATTGGGCAATGGTTTGTAGATGGGCATGGAGATGCATGGGGGTGTGTTGTAGTATGCCAGACTACGTTTTGGAGTAGGAGTGCTTCCCATTGCATTGAGTATATGTGGGGAGTGACAGTTGCGGTGATGGAGAATGGACACATGACGGTACAGGACAATATAATTGTTGCCAAGGGTATCCATTGGTGTACAGGGGCAGGTTGAGGAGTGCGGTGATATTTGGTGGTATGCATTGACACATGATGTAGAGCAGTGGGCTCTTGGAGCGTTGCCTCCAAAGAGACATAAGGACAGGGGCAGTAGGTGTACCATGGGATGCAGCTCACCTAGGATTGATGAGGATTTTGTTGAGCATCTGGAGACGCCACGTTTAGCAGAGACAGGGCTACGAGGGTGTTATCAACAGATCTGAGGCAGAGAGTGTCATCTGGAGGATTACTCTTGAGCATTCAGGTAGACTCTTGGTCACACCCTTTGGCAGGGAAAATTTTAAGGATGGGAAATTATTTTGAAGTTTAAAACATTGGCGAATCTCACTAGTCCCTAATATGCAAAGTATAAAATATTTATTGATATATTTGTAAAATTATTCAAATTTATAATGATTTTCTATATACTCTCTATATAATGTTGGCGATTTTTAAGTTAAAATAATTTTATATTGTAAAATTTGGGCGAATCTTTTTTATAAAAAATAGAAATTGGCAAATCTTTTTTTTGGAAAAAACATGGAAAATTAGCCCATCTACGAATATTAGCCCCTAAAATTTTCCATGCCCTTTGGGACATAGCTACCCATATTCCTCCAGTGTTGCTTATGGTCGCGGAATGTTTGGTTGGTGCCCCTTCACACTCTTCATTCAAGCAACAGGGCATGGGAGGCTCACCCTAGACAGTGGGATGAGATATTGCGTGTCATGAGCTGGGAGGAGACTCTCCAGTTGAGACAGTTGGTAGGTGCACTAGTTGACAGGTCCAGGCTTAGGGATGGCATGGTTGATTGACACATTAGCATATGTCCACCACTGGGCTCATATTTGAGGGACGGTGGATGGTAGACTTCGTCTACAGGAGGGTACCCAGACTCCGAGCAGTATCTAGGTGTATCAGTAGGAGTTGGGGTAGCGGATATCATGACGTGGTCTGGCAGGAGCAAGGCAGGTACGCATTCATGGGACAGACTCCTGATACTTGGGGTCCACCAAGGGGATACATACAGGGGTCAGAGATGAGGGCCAGATGGGTTCTAGTAGGTAACAACGCTACACAGCGGCATCCTGCGGGGAGTGGGAGTTGTGAGCTCTCGGTATGGTTCGAGAATCCAGGGGTCTGTTGGGCATGTGGATCACTCCACTTTGTGATGAGCAGGGATAGAGCAGATGGCGATCCAATCCACCTTGGGTTTGACATGTGGGGGAGCACTGAGACCTCCATTGCATGGCGAGGCAAACTTATCATATTGTTTCTCAACATCATGATCAACATTGGAGGGGTAGATATTAGCATCATGGAGATGCTCGGGCAAGATGAGCTCTGCCTTCACAGATTTTTCGCCACAAAGCCCCAAGAGAGAGGGATACAATTTGCGCACGATGGGGGGTATCTCATAGTCCGAGTGGTGCAGCGACAACATGGTGGCACCTCTACGAATTAGCAGGGGACCCAAGCATTACAACCCTACACAACTCGATAACCTCTAGGAGTGAGCTGTATACTACATTGGGAGATCATGTAGATCTTCGATTAGGCTTTATCGAGTCACTGATGGAGTGGGGGACTTCATTAGTATGGCAGGTTCGTGAGCGGGATGATAGCAGGAGGGGCTCATGTTAGTGAGCCACTATCTTTGCAGGGATTAAGCGGTATCTTCAAGGGTTTACTCTTGGAGTGCGTGGGATGGACTACCTAGTAGGGAAACTTCATGAGGAGTTGGGCATAGTGCCACATTATCATGATTCCCTACTCACTGATGATGTTCAGAGGGCTTTTGCTACTTGTTCCTGGAAATATGGTGAGTGGAGCAGGGGGAGCTTCATGTTGGACATGATGGCTTGGGATCCGGGTATTGAGGGATCCCTTCATATCCGTGGGATGCAGAGGTCAGAGATGATTCAGTGGCGCATCTGGGACCTTGGCACAACTTCGCAGTGACAGTGGGGATCGTCAGCTAGAGAGGATGCTTGTTCAACGATTGATTGAGGACAAGCAATTTTTGGTGGGCAGGACTGTAATATCCCCAAATTAGTAGTCAGCTAATTGGGATATTAATTTAGGCAAATTCTAATGTTGGGTGGAAATAAAGTGGGTAGGGGACCCACAATTAATAATTAGGCCAAATAAATTCTTTTCCTAAAGTCCCTAAGGGAAAATTGAGGCTCTATTGGTGGGGTCGAGTTGGCCTTAGGTGGCAACGTAGAAGAGGCACGAAAAGGACAGTGTGAGATTGGCTAGACGAAGGCAGCACGTGATTGGCCAAGGAGAGGCAACGTAGGTCAAGGTGGGACCTAAGGCATACGTTGGGCCTCAATTGTTAAATGGAAGAAGGGCAGGCTCATTCAGCATTCATTCATTCATCTTATTTCTCTTGGTCATTTTGACTGAAGCACGCTTGAGCCGAAGAGCCAAGTCTGCAGTGCTGTTTAGCACACGAGATCTTCAAGCGAAGATATCAACCTCTACCTCTGGGGGACTTCGAGTGCCCACTCAGAAGAGGAGTTCTGCATTTTGGTGAGGGAATTACACAGTAGCAACAACAGGAAGAGCATAGCCCCTTCAGGACTGCACAGTTCAGTTCGTGTGGGTGCCGGGAGTGTGGAGAGCAGCAGAGTCTCAATAGGAGATTTCGAGGGGAGTTTAGTCACCTCCTACCAGGTATTTTGGGTAGCTCTCCGGAGGCATTTTCCAGCAAATTCATCCAGATGTTCGATTTACCCAACAACGCAGTGAGCCAAATTCCGAACTGAAGCTTTGTGCGAACCCTTTTTGGGTTTATTGAGGAGAAGCCAAGATTAATTTGGCATAATTTTCTGGGGAGGTTTGAGGCTTCAATCAGAGATCCTAGCGCATCTAGCAGTTAGAGGAGCTAGAGGAAATTGGGCCGAAATTCCGGGGTTAACATTTGGGCAATTCCTTCGCGGGTTTTTGTGGGTTTGGTGAGTAGAGTCCGGGGTTAAAGCCCAACATTTTCTGAGCAGCGGACACAACCCATCCAGTAGTCTGAAGTCAGCCAACAACAACTTTTTTGGGCTAGGCAACGTAGAGACTAAGCCACGTAGAGGCACTTTCAACTAGAGTTTTTGCTTGGGTTTGAGCTGTCCTTCAGCCTGCCTTGAGCAGGTCCAGGTGCAATCTTTTCAGCACCTCATTTATACTCTTTCCCAATGTATTAATAAAATGGCTCAATAATGATTTTGACTCCAAATTCTGTGTTTTAATGGTGTTTTCCTTATTGCTGTAATTTTACTCTATTATAGCTTGTATAATTGTCATTTTCCCATTTGGGGATACTACACCTCCGGATACTTTGGATCATTGGTTGATTGATAGTGGAGCCTCAAGGCACTTCACTGGATACAAAGAGGCCCTCTCAAATTTGGTTGAAAAGAAGACTAAATAAGAGATCATACTTGGAGATTATGCCACCTACACCGTGGAAGGGATAGGTACTGTCACTCTTCACTTGAATCAATGTCATACCATTCGTCTACAAGATGTGTTGTATGTGCCCGATTTGAAGAAGATCCTGGTATCTATTTCTGCGATGGACTACAAGGGCTTCAAGGTAACATTCATTGATGGAAAGGTACGTATTTGGCAGAGAAATGCTAAAGATGCATTTACACTTTGATTTAGGGTTGATGGTCTCTATCAAGTTGGTGGAAGTCCTTTGAGAGCTTTGGCAAGTGATACTTCTCTTCAATTTGAGCTATGGCACTGGAGATTTGCCCACTTACATTACAAAGCCTTATCTGGGGTAAGGAAGATGGTCATAGGGATGTCTCACTTTAATATGAACCATGAAGGCGTTTTTCAGGGTTGTGCAACTGGGAAACATACAAAGGGACCATTCCGTTCTAGTGAAAGCAAGACAAATGATATTCTTGAATTGGTCCATTATGACCTATCTTGTGCCTTGGCCGTAACCTCATTGGGAGGATACATATACTATGCAATCTTTGTGGATGAATTCTCACGCAAAACATGGATCTATTTCTTGAAGAGGAAGGATGAAGTGTTCAAATGGTTCCGTTCTTTCAAGGCTTTGGTGGAAAATCAAACAGGGAAGAAGATCAAGACGTTGAGGATTGCCAATGTTCTTGGTAAACTCCTGTCTGAACATACGCTTCGCTGTAAACACTAGTCAATTTATGGTTGAGCCTCATCACATACATTGGATTGCTGCTAAGATATCTCTGTGGCACAATCAACTATGGGCTGAGATACACTGTCGGGAATTTGAGGCTACATGGATATTCTGATGCTGACTGGGCTGGCAGTGTGGTGGATAGAAAGAGCATGTCAAAGTGTTTCTTCTCATTGGGGTTTGCTTCAATTTCATGGATGAACAGGAAGCTGAAATCGGTTGCTCTAAGCACCGCCAAGGCTGAATACATTGCAGCTAGTATGGCCTGTTGTGAAGCTGTTTGGTTGAGGAAGCTCTTCAGTGAGCTATTTGCGCACATACTAGATACCACCGTGATTTATTGCGATAAACAGAGTAGGATTTTCCTTTCAGAGAATCCTGTGTTTCACGACCGCTCCAAGCATATAGATATCAGGTACCACTTTATCCGGCATATGGTACAACTGGGAGCAATAAGGCTCCAACACATCAAGATTGATGAGCATATTGTTGACATTGTCATGAAAGCCCTTGGGGAAGGTCAAATTCTTAACCTTCCGAAAGAGACTTGGAGTTGTGGAAGGACCCTCCCATGAGGGTCCCACTTGAGTTGGACATTGAGCTTTGAGAGCTCCTGGGGGCTTGGGGTACTTCTTGGAGCTATGAGCGACCATAGGGTGAGTGGTTCACCTTCCCCTATAAGTATGTTGTGTATAAAATGAGTGGTTCACCTTCCCCTATAGGTACAGTATGTACAAAGTGAGTAGTTCACCTTCCCTTGTGATAGCCCATGATGATATATGAGAGCATAGGGTGAGTGGTTCACCTTCCCCTATAGCTGATGATATATGCATAGGATAAGTCCGGGACTCATGGGAAGTACCTCTCATCTGGCCAATGAGTTGGGAAAAGTGGATAGGGACCATAGCACTAAAGATGGATGCATCATGAATTGTCGTAGTCCATATGTCTAAGATCCATGGTGTTCAACAACATGATCTGGGATCAAGTCCGATTGGGATTCTACACCTAGTTATGTGGACTGACTTTTGTCAGTGGAGAATGGCAAGGTGTTGTGACTCACTCTCGATCGATTCTTCTTCATTATCTATATCACTGTTCAACAAAGTCGAGATGAGATGTAGAGATGGTACATGATGACAGGATGGCATGATGATCGATGGCCATATATTGGTAGGTGGAATTCTCCCTAGTTGAGAGGAAGTGTTAAAATTGGGAACTAGGGCCAAATTCCACTTTGGACAACTCATTTGATGGAGATAATTATTGCATTGAATTCCTCTTTTCGAGAGGACCAAAATGGACATAAACATCACTAAATTTGGACAAGGAGAAATGTATTTTTGAAGTGAAGCCCACACATGTGCAAATTGTCAAGGTTGGCTACACCATCATGTAGGCTCATGAAGCCCAAGAGACATGTCTTTTCACCCACATAGATTCATGTAAATAAGGGTGACCTCCAACGTCATTTTGCACCTCATTACTCAACCCATTCTTCTCTCTCCTTATCTGATTAGTTCGTACAACTTATTGGGCAACTCTTCTTCTCACATGTGACTGAAGGAGGACAAATTTCAGTGGGCCGAATTTTGGATCTGATGCAGGGTTTGACCAGCATTGACCAGGGGTTGTTTGAAGATTACTAGGCAAAAGATTACCTATCCTTACATGTTGTTGAATCAAAAAATGTATGAAGATAGCTCTACTAGTCTGAAGATAGTTTTGATTCAAATGGATTGTGCTAGAAATTTTTCTTGGGTGATGGGTTAGGGATTATCTTCTTGCATTTGATAATGTGATAGAGAAAGAGGGTTTGAAATCTCTTTTTGTTGGGCCCAATGTGCGTTGTGCAAGCTTGATTACCAAACATCTTAACCATATGAAAATGTAGGTTTGATGATGGAGTCCATAAAATATAGTTTGGATGAGAATTCCTAAAAACGGTGCTAAAAATAATCCCTCAATAAGAGAAAGGGTCCTGTTCTTGCAAAATCTAGTAGGCATAGTGCAAAGCCTCAATAGGCAACCTAGGTCTTGTGACAACAATGATATTAGCCACCATTGTTGGCCTCTCTCTGTTTTATGGTCAGATGTTATCCCCACAAGGGAGGCTTCCCTGCCAAGACTTAGAGGTTAGATGACTAGGATTACAAGCCAAATGGCTCTTTAAGGAGCTTGTTGATAAATCACTTACAAATGTCTTCGCTATATTAGGGCTCAAAGGTGATAAGGGTCTAATGGTTATGGGAGAAGGTACTGGCAAATCCTTTAGGGTCAAGGTAAGAGTTACAAATGTTCAAGTACACATTCCATCAACCCCAATAAACTAAAGAAAAGCTGTTATAAGCTAAGTTGCAGGAAACGCTGACAAGGGGTCCGTTTCCGTACGGAAACGATACGGAAACGTGGAAACGCGTACCGTACGGCCTGGAAACGCGTTTTCGGCCGTACTGGCACGTTTCCCGTACAGGAAACGTTGCCAGTACGGCTGGAAACGCGTTTCCAGGCCGTACGGCCACGTTTCCTTGCCTTTAAAGCGATTTAAGTTGGTTTTTTTTTGTTTTTTTCTGGTTTTCGTGCTTTTTAACATCATTGTAATCGTTTATGGATGCTTGTAGATGGATTTTTAAAGCCTATGGCCCTAGTATTTATATGTGATTCATGGTAATGTTAAATTCTTAAAGTAAAAGTGACATTCTCCTTAATCTTCATTTTCATCCTTTTACTTAAATTTTTAACATTACCATGAAATGACTTAGGATGTTTGAGAGTGGTTCCGACTTCATTGGATTTCATATGGAGAAAGTAGAATTTTAGATCTCATTCAAAATCCAGCAGACTTATCAGTTTTTCAGGATTTCAGGATTGGGTGATTGCAATGTTTCCATCGTATTTTGTCATGTATTAGGGTATGGAACTCATATTTAATCAAGAGCACCAATCCGATATTCCGAGATTGCTATTTCCATTGTGTCTGTTATCATTCATGAGTAAATGTGTTGTAACTTGTAATAGTTTATGCTTTGAATTTATCATGTATCATGTATGTTTTAAACTTTTATGATTTCACATAATATTTCTTAAATGTCCTAAATTCTAATATAAAGTTAAATTATATATATATATATATATATATATATACCACGTTTCCCCATTTCCAAAATTTGGGGAGGTCGCGTTTCGCTTCGCTTCCCGTTTCGGAAACTCGTTTCCGTTTCCCCGTTTCATGCAACTTAGGTTATAAGCTAAGCTTTTTATGATATACAAAGAAACAAAGAAACAACAAAGAAACAACCCAAAAATGATGTGATGAACAAAGGACCAAAGGTTATTAAAGTGGTAAGCAAAGGATAGGTCAATTTTAGGTTTTTAATGGTTAAAAATGCATAGAACAACAATATAAATGTTAGACATCAGCCGTAAATTTAGGGTGAAAACATGAAGTAAATGCTAGATTTTGCTTTTCAAATCTTAATAAATGTAACTTACACCTAAGGGACAATAACACTTAGAAACAAAAATGCTATTAAATGAAAATTTAAACCAAATTCTATCCCTAGTTGCTAGGAAGTAAAGAAAAGAGAGAAATTTAAAAAGGTAATCCCACAATTAGATTAATGCCTCTATTCAATTGGGCAAATGGAGTCAATGTGTAATATTCCAAAGTAGCAGTCAGCTAATTGGAATCTTAATTTTTGACAATTTTGCCTTTTTTCTAAAGTCAACAGGAAAATAAAGTGGGTAAAGGTGACCCACCAATAAATCAGAAATTAAATCACTTTCCTAAAGTCACTAAGGCAAGAAATAGAGCTGGAGTGGGGCTGGTGGGGCCAACTATACGTAGTAGACATCAACCTAGTGGCAGCGCAAGAGAGGCAACACCGTAGGCAGCGCAGAGGCATCATGGGGACAACAGGGGGACAACAATTGCGTAGTGGTTGGCTGGCAGAGGAGGCAGTGCAATCTAGTGGGGCCCAAGGGAACGTTGGAGGCTCAGCTAGGTAAAAGAGGATGAGAGCAACTCATTCCTCATTCATTCAATCATCAACTAACTTTTTGTATGGTAAACCAGGAGCACGCTTGAGCTGTTTAGCCAAGTCTGCAAGTGCTGTTTAGCAAAAAGATTTCCAAGCGGAAATCTCAACCTCATCCTTGACGCACTTTGAGTGCCTGCTCAGGGGAGGAGTTCAGTTCATTTTTGGAGGAGAGTCACACAGGTTCAGTCTAGAAATATGTAGTCCCTTCCAGGGCAGCGCAATCAGCCAGAGAGATACGCAGTCTAATAATGGAGCAGCTCTAGAAAGGGAGAAAGACCAAGAGTTTTCTGCTAGGAGTTTTGAGAGTGGTTCAACCCTTCCATAGCGGATTTTTTGGGCAGTTTCTGGCAGCTTTTCCAACAGATCAGTTCCTACCCAGTAGAATTGCGTACCTAGCTCAAGAGGGTGATTTTTTGGGGTCAGCGTTTCGGGAAACCCTTTGCGGGTTTTTCTAGGTTTGTTGTGGAGAGTCCGTTGTCCAAATCCCAAAATTTTCTGTGCAGTAGAACAACCCCATTACGCAGTCCATTTCCAGCCAGCAGTAGCATTTTCCAAACTGGGTAGCGTAGAGGAGGAGCCACGCAGCGCAGCCAACAACTAGAGTTTTTGAGCAGGGATTGAGGAGTATTTCAGCCTGCCTTGTGCAGGACAAGGTGCCATCTTCCTAAGCACCAATTGTACCTTTCCCCATTCAAAAACATTAATAAAATGGCTTAGCAGTTTTGGCTCTATTCATGGAGTTTTGATGTATTTTTCTGTTTGCTATAGATTTAGTCCTTGTTTGCTTTGTATTATTGTTTGTTCTCAGTTTGGGATATTACAGTGGTATCAGAGCTCATAGACTTGGCTCAGCCTGTGGAGCATTTGGTCTATGACACCTGAAGATAGAGAATAAATTACATATCGGAAGCAACAGTATAGAAGTAGAGAGCGAAGGCTCGAAATAACACCTGATCAAGAAAACAACATTCCGGTGGACGAAGGCAAGGGGAAGGCATCAATGGCAGAAGAACGAGATGAGGGGAAGGAGTTTGGTAACCTCCTCCTAAAGTCAGTGCACGAAATCTCTAAGGAGATAGAGGAGATTGGACAAAAGATTGTTGGAGAGAACAGACAGAGGGAAATTCCAAGGGAATTTCATAATGGAGAAGGATCCGGTACCTCTCACCATTTACATGAGCATAACACTGCGTAGTAGGTAGTGCCAACCACCCCACCACACTCTACCATGTCCACATTCCTGACTTTAGGTGCAGGAACAAGAGGACCACAGGAGCCGGAGGTGGCTCACTACGGAGAGTATTTCGCAGAATATCAGTCTTATGGGCCAGAGTTCGGAGATATCCTGACTTTCAATGAATTCTTCCAGTTGAAGAACAATAGTAGACCACACAGCTAGAATAGGGGAGGGTACACACAGGGTAATGACCTGCAGCGTATCGTGGGCGGATTTTTCTTGCTTACCTTTGATGGATCATCGAAGTGTTCGACAAAGGCTTGGGTGGAGAAGCTGGACATTTACTTTCAGCTGAACCAAATGGCAGAGGTGGAGGCCATCAAGGTGGCAACGTCGCACCTTGAGGGAGAAGCCCGTGATTGGTGGTTCCATGGGATGTCTACGCTGGGTCACGCAGGAGTGACAATGTATGCTAATTTCACTCGAAGGTTGATTGAGAGATTTGATCAGAAGGACCCGGAAGAACACTTTGTTGAGCTGACCAAGCTCAAATAGATAGGGAACTCAGAAACTTACATTTTCGGGTTCTTGAAGCTCTCAATGATGGTTCCAGACTTGTATGTGCCCAGGAGAGTGTACATGTTTATTGACGGACTGACTGAACCTTTGAGTGGGATAGTCAGATCCACTAGGCCTACTACGCTGCAGGATGCAGTAGGGAGTATTAGGGACTTGCAGGATGCCATGCCAGGGACGAGGAATCCTTTTCCCCACAAACCAACATTCCAGCAGAAGGGGAAGGATGTGAGAGCTCCAATCCCAAGGAGGAACCAGGGCGAGGGCCTTTGGATGATGACACCCGGAGGGACTTGAGACGGAGGAAGCTTTGATTCACTTGCCAGGAGCCATGGGCACCAGGTCATCGTTGTGCCAGAGGGAAGGCACATTACATTGAGGTCTTCTCCGACAGTGAAGGAGAAGAAGAGGCTTATGAGGAGTTGGAGGGAGATGCCAACATCGGTGCACCAGGAGGGGATCATCCACGACCACCTTCCCCAGCATCAGGAGGAGCAACATTTGGACCCACAGGAGGAGTCCTTGCATCCTTGCGGGGAGTTCCTAAGTACTTAACGCTGAGAGTCTGAGGGAAAGTCCAGGGGCAGCGTGTCTTAGTGTTGGCGGACAACGGGACCACATACAACTTTATCGATGCCAATTAGTACAGAGGAGGGGCATATAGACAGAGAGCTTTGATGGTTTCTCTGTGTTGGTTCTAGGTGCCAAGACCATGCAGTGAATGTAGTATGTTCTGGCATTAGCAGTGACCATGGGGACATACATGGTGACTGATCATTTTTTTGTGGTCGATATTCTAGATACCAACGTGGTGTTGGGTGTACAGTGGCTTATCACACTTGGGAAAGTAACTACAGATTGGGAGATTCTGGAGATGGATTGGATGGATAAGAAGAGCGGGAAGCATGTGATGATCAGAGGCATGCACACATATCCTCCACAGGCAGTGTCTGCACACCGGATGGAGGCAGATTTTCGGAAGGGAGACATAGAGTGGGCAGTGGAGCTGTGGATTTCGGAGGCAGGTGTCTTAGGTTGGCTGGTGCACCCAAATGTGCAGACTATCCTAGAACGTTACTCTGCGATTTTTGGGGACATATCGCCGGGACAACCACCAGACTGAGGGTTTGAGCACACCATTGAGCTGGAGTAGGGCATTTAGGTAGTGATTACCGCTCCCTACAGGTACCCCAAAGCCTATAGGGATGAGATTAAGAGAGCCATACATGAGCTCTTGGCATTGGGACACATCAGACGCAACACTAGCTCCTTTGCTTCTTCAGTGGTTCTGGTGAAGAAGGATGACACACTGTAGATGTGCATATATTACACGGCGCTGAACAAGAAGACCATGAAGAACCGCTACCCCATCCCCATGATTGATGAGCTGATGGATGAGTTGAGGGGAGCTAAGTTCTCCAAGATCGATCTGAGGTCGGGGTACCATTAGATCAAGGTGAGGGACCAGGATGTCCCCAAGACTGTGTTTCGTTGCCATTATGGCTACTTCGAGTTTTTGGTGATGCCCTTTGGGCTCACCAACGCTCCAACCACCTTTCAGTATTGTATGAACCACATCTTCCGTGGTCAGTTGAGAAAGTTTGTTCTAGTGTTTTTCGATGACATTCTCATCTACAACTGCATGTGGGGAGAAAATTTGCAGCACATTGAGGCTGTATTGCATATCTTGGAGGAGCAACGTTTCTATGCCAAGTTGTCCAAGTGCGATTTTGGGCTTACAGAGATGCTCTATTTGGGGCATATTATCGAAGTGGATGGAGTAAGAGTCCATGAGGAGAAGATCCGGGCCATTTAGGATTGGCTGGAGTCGAAGAACGTGACTGACCTTCTGGGTAAGACAAGGGACACTTCAAAGAAATGGCAGTGGTTTTTAGGCATCTGCACCTACTACAGGAATTTCGTCAAAGGATTTTCACAACTTGCAACACCTCTCATAGATCTCACCAAGAAGGGGGCTTTCAACTGGACAGATGCTGTGCAGAGAGCCTTTGACAGGTCAAAGAGGTGATGAGCAGTTGCCCAGTGTTGGCATTGCCTGACTTCACGTAACCCTTTGTGCTGGAGTGTGATGCTTCAGTAGAAGGGGTGGGCGCAATTTTGATGCAGGGGGGTCATCCTATAGCTTTTGAGAGTCGGAAGCTGCTGCCGCATGAGAGGTTTTACCCCATATACGACAAGGAGATTCTGGCCATCATGCATGCATTGGCCAAGTTCCGGCAGTACTTGGTGGGTAACAGGTTTTGGGTGAGGACAGACAACAACTGTCTTCGATTCTTCCTTAAGCAGAAGCAGTTGCAAGAGAGAGAGCGGAAATGGGTCAGCAAGATCCAAGCATATGATTTTGACATCGAGTATGTCAAAGGGAAGAACAACGTGGTGGCCGATGCTTTATCACGGAGACCAGAAGTGCTGTCCTTGATGAGTCTTGACGCAGATTCGAGGGCTCAACTTTTGGTAGAGTACTCCAAGGACCGTTTTTCATGTGAGGTATTAGATGGGCAGGTGACAGTTGACCAGTATCGGGTGATGGATGAGGTCATCTATTATCGAGATAGGATCTTTTTGACAGACAACTCCCAACTCAAGGAGAAGATTTTGCATGCAGCCCATGATTCACCACTTTCAAGCCATCAGGGGTTCACTAAGACATACAGGGCCATCAGGGAGAGGTTCTTTTGGAAGGGCCTCAAGGAGGACATACTCCGACATGTTAGGGAGTGCGTGGTTTGTCAGAGGAACAAGGGAGAGCAGAGCCATTCCACGGGTTTTCTACAACCGCTTCTCATTCCAGAGGGGAAATGGGAAAGCATCTCCATGGATTTCGTCATTGGATTGCCCATGGTGCAGGGCAAGGATTGCATCTTCGTAGTTGTTGATCGACTGACAAAGTATGTTCATTTCTTCGCCATCTCAGCCCGATACACTACTTACAGGTGGCTGAGTTATTTTTCCAAAATGTTTTCAAACTCCATGGTCTCCCAAAGGCGATAGTCCGTGACAGAGACAACCGGTTGATTGGTGGCTTTTGGCAAGAATTATTTCGTTTAATGGGTACAAAGTTGACACCTAGCACCAGTTATAACCCACAAACGGACGGACAAATTGAGATAGTGAACAAGTGGCTGGAGGGCTACTTGAGAAACTATGTCATGGGGCAACAAAATGCCTGGCTTTTAGGAATTTACAGGGTAAGTTCCGTAGATCAAGAACCAAAGGTCACCGCTCACAAACAGATCACAAATCAGTACACCAGTATAATCACGTGGTTAAAACCCTCAAAGAGGGAAACAGTGCACGCCATGAGCCAGCGTGGCCACTTCAGGGAATTTATTAATATAAAAGAAAAGTTACATATGTTTCTCTCATAATGGTTACAGGACAAATGACCCTCCATGCTCTTTAAATAGAGATCATGGACCAATCGGGTGTTAAGCCATGGATCAAGTGCCGTTAATACCGAGGTGGGAGATAACCGTCGGATCACTACAAATCGTGACTGTCGGATTATAAGTTACAAATGTACATGGTAAAGAAACACACTTTACCTAACTCTACACTAGACTAAGTTATTCTTAACTATTTCCTATGTGTCAGAATATACTAACATCCCCCCTTAAGAACAACTTGGGATAGGATTGAAGGATTTACAAAGGTGACACAAAAGGAGCCTATTTCCTATGTTTCTAAATATCCTAACATCCCCCCTCAAGAACAAATTGGACAGATTGAAGGATTTACAAAAGTGACACAATAGGAGAAGGAAGGAGGCATTAGAGCCCTCTATCCCCTTAATGACAACTTTCCTAACTCCAAGCATGGATCTAAGTTTGGTAAAAATTTTCTTCGGGTGAGAGCCTTCGTCAAGATATCATTACTTGAGTATTGGTTAGACAATACTGCACATCAAGAACACGATCATGAATGAGCTTTCTGATGAAGTGTATGTGGAGCACAATGTGTTTCATACGCTGATGCTGCACTGGAACTTTACATAGCTGAATGGCACTCTGATTATCACACCAAAGTGTAGTTGGATGTCGTTGATGAAGACCAAATTCAGACACGATCTGACGAAGCCACATGGCTTCCTTGCTAGCTTCAACTGCACCACGATACTCTGCTTCTGCTGAAGAAAGGGAGATGACACTTTGTTTCTTACAAGACCAAGTAATAGGTCTTGAACCTGTTGTACAAATCAGCCCCTCCATTCAAATTTTGGCTAGCGTCTCCTCTTTCCCTTTTATCGTTGCCCTTTCCCGAGCCGGAAATACATTGTAAAAGGCTAAAAATCTGCTCTTTAAAGTCATATAAGGCCTAGCTCCTTTCTCCCCTAGCTCTGCGCCTCCTTTCATCCATATAGCCAAGCGCTGCCCCTTAGAGCGTTTATCACAAATCGCATGATCGCGCCATCGCACTTTCTCCTCATCGCATATCCGCCCCATCGCAAAAGCGCAGTTTCCCGTTCATGCTATTCTCCTTCATCGCACTTTTCGTTTCTTGCGATCTGCGCTCGACCGGTTACGCCCATCGCATAGCGCATAGTGCAGATTCTTGTTATTCCATCGTTCCCTCCATCGCATTTTCTGCACTTGCGAATTTGCGATGTGCGCTACGGGTCCCACTTCCAAAGCCTTTACTCCATTGTTTTGTCACGTTTTTCTTTGTAACTCCCACGAAAGTTAATTTCTGAGTTTTGGTGCCGTTAGCATTGTTCCGCCATTTTTCGTCATCCACCCACGTGTCATTCGCTTTTCCCTCCACCATTCACATATTCTGTTTATGTGTTGTGTTTTAGTGTCTCTGTTTGATGTCTTTGCTCCTGCACTCATCATCTTCCCTTTGTATTACCTCATTTTCACTTCCTATTTCTCTGCTGTTCCTCTGCGTTTTTCGCCACCACACGTCATCTCATCATCTTTTCAAATCTGTGTCACCACTTCCATTAACTTCACTATGCCCACTCCCCCTGTGATTAGTTTTATTCAACAGGATTTTGTTTTTGCAGGAACTTGTTGTGGGAACGAAGTTGGCGGAAAGGATCCGGGAATCACTATGATGTGACCACCATTAAAGGAAGACACTTCGATCTATAGATCTCTCCAGAGAATCAAAAGGGCACATTTGGGCAGATGAAAACATTAATGCAGCAACAGATTATTAATGAAGGAGCAGTGAATTCAGTGTCCGGCATGAAAAGGGTTTCAAATTTAAATTCCAAAACCTGTAGATCGAAAGTACCACGTACAGAAGCAGACGCCTCAAGGTTTAATTGCCGCAGATCTTCCTCCTCCAGCAAAGAGCCGAATATCTACATATTTATTATTTATGTCTTGTTTGTAAGCAGATTTTCATTCCTAGCATTCATTTCCGGAAATAAGTCGTAAAGTACAGTCATTTATGTTCAGTCATTCATGGTGTGGGCGCGAATGTTTTCCGCCATCTGATTCAAAATAAGTCATTAAATGTTTTCCATCTACCTCCTTCTCTAGAATTCTCTATCCCTTCTATAAAGGCTGAAAAGAAAGACATTGTAAGGGTTCCAGATTTATATCAGCAAACTGTGCAGTGAAAAGGCTTTGGTATACACTTTGTAATATTTCTGTATAAAGGTTCAGAGCCCGTAGGGTCTTAGTGAGGAGGAGTTATAACTGTAATGAGGATTCTGGTCTTTGATATCTCACAGTATGTAATTTTCTCTTATGTGTTAATACAATATCTCCTTTCATGCTATTTATCGTCTTGTATCATGTTCTAGAATGCGAGTGGCTCACTAGTTTGCAGTGAGGATTCATCATTGTTGGTGCCCTTTCTGGGATTAGTCAAGCGCTTTAAATAGGCCTTGCCATGATATACTGTTCCATGTTCATCTCATCCACATTTTCTGTTATATTAGTTGCATGAGGAGGGTGCTTTTAAAACGCCATTGTCACATAAGGATTCATAAATTGGTATGCCCTTATGTGGTTCTGTTGTGTATCTGGGTATCAGTCTCATGCTAACTAATATCTTCTTCATGTTTCCTCACTGCACTCACTTCCTGATATTTGATTTCTGTGATATATTATTTGCACTGGCCCTCTTTACAGTAAGCTGTCTCTTAACTGTCTGATGCCTTTGTATTAGAGTTTTACATGATGTCCCTACACTGTTCTTATACTTTGTATCAGCTTCTGAGAGAGATTGGTCCCATTCAAAACTAATTTCCTTGTTCAAACAAGAGATAGTAAGTGAACTCTTGGACTGACAATCCAAACTATACGAAGAGCTCCTTGCTATATTAAGATGTCCTAGGCACTGGTCTATGGCAACTCTAGACTGTCTCTAGGGGGTGACAAAATTGTCCACAACAGAACCAATAGTGAATACATATCCTGCAGTGGACTTCCGATCATCATGGTCACCAGCCCAATCATAATCAGTGAAACCAATCAACAAGGGAGATGCTCCTGCACTGTAATGAATCCCGAACTGAACTGTTCCTCGAAAATATCGAAGTATTCTTTTAGCTGCTTTCCAGTGACTTTCATGAGGTTGGTGCATAAACTGAGCGACAAGACCAACAACAAAGGAAAGGTCAGGACGGTGCGCTGGCTTCACTTGGGGGAGTACTGCTACAACACGACATTCCACATGTCGATTGGTATGTCTCCATTTTACGCTTTGTATGGTTATAATGCTCCAACTTTTGTTGATGTGATGTTTGGAGCTAGCAAGGCCCCTAGGGCCAAAGATTGGATCCAAGAGAGCCAAGACATACTCCAGGCTCTCAAGGATAACATGGCTACAACACAGAACCAACATAAACTTTACAGAAACAAAGGCCGTGTGGAGAGGCAGTTTGAGTTAGATGATCTGGTTTACCTCTGTCTTCAGCCATACAAGCAGTCGGCGCTGAAGTAGAGGGGAGCTGAGAAGCTCAAGCTCCGCTTCTACGAACCATACAGGGTGATCAGGCGTGTTGGGGAGGTAGCATATGAGTTGCCAGCCGGGAGAAGTATCCACAATATTTTTCACATCTCATGCCTAAAAAAGGCTTTGGGACAACATGTGACAACTACTATGGAGCTTCCTCCCACTGATGATGAGGGGAATTTGGTGCTATAGCTGGAGGCCATCTTGGACACCTGGGAGAGACAGTTGAGGAGCAGGACCGTGAGGAAATATCTGATCAGATGGAGAAACCCTCCATATGAGGATGCCACTTGGGAGGGGGAGAAAATCTTGGAGCATCCATTTTTGCAGTTGCTTGAGGACAAGCAACGTTTTGGTGGGGAGGACTGTAATATTCCAAATTAGCAGTTAGCTAATTGAAATATTAATTTTGGACAATTTTGCCTTTTTCTAAAGTCAGCAGGAAAAAAAGTGGGTAAAGGTGACCTACCAATAAATGAGAAATTAAATCACTTTCCTAAAGTCACTAAGGCAAGCAATAGAGTTGGAGTGGGGCCCGTGGGGCCAACTGTAGCGTTAAGATATTACACAACTGTTAATATTTGTATGTATTTGTGTAAGGTAAGTAAATTGTATTGATAAGAATATGAATGATGTGTTTACATTCCCTCGGACGGTGTGCCTAAATAGGCATTGACTGGTCACGAGGGTTGATTGGACACGTCTTTTGACAATGTCACTTCATAATTAATTTTATTAATATTAATTTACTAATTAGACTATTTAATTATTAATTTATGATATTATGAATTATTTATTCATAACATTGCCACCCCCTTTAGAGATGCTTTGTCCTCAAAGCACAACCAGAATGGTTTTCTCTAATCGAACATGGTTGCAATGTAGTGGCATCCTTTCGTTGAATGGTGCCTTCTTCATGAGTACTTGTACCTTCCTTGGAACTAGAAGTGTTAACCCCTTTTAATTTATAATGTCGTCGTTGCCAATTAAACTCCATGAATTGTTCTTCAAGGTTTGTTGTATAGCTCCCTAGTTGCGTTAACCATTCTGCACCCACAACTATATCCATTCCTTTGAGTGGTAGGGCAAATAGATCTGTTTACAGTTCTAGTTCTTGTATCTGAATTGAAACATTACGACATTCTCTTATTTCCTTAAACTTTTGCCCAGTAGCCACAGATATAGTGAGGTCCTTGACTGGGCATATAAAAAAATCAAGTTCTTTAACAAACTCAATATTTATACCATTGTGAGTACTACCAGAATCTATAAGTATATCGACATCTTTGCCTTTGATGACCCCTTTGAGATTTAGGGTTTTAGGACATGGTTTCTTCCTCATATTAGTTGGCGGAGTAGTAGGCCCAATGCTCCTTAAAGATTGGTCTCTCTTCTTTTGAAGATGAGGTGGAATGTATTTTGTAATTGCTTGTTGTGCTTGATTTTCAGGGGAGTTTTCATCGTGGATTTTCCAATCACTTGAGATTGCCGCTAATGACAGTTCTTCATAATCTGACTCTTCACTGTGTGTGACAATGATTTCTTCATCACATTCCTGAACTTCAACTTGCCTCCCTCCTATTTTATAGTAACGCAGGGATGCGTCTTGACATTTATGTCTTGGAGACCAATGTTCTCCGCATTTGCGACAACTATTTTTCTTTTAATCTTCTTTTCTGGTTCGTTACTTGAAACATCTGATTCTCTCTTGACTTCATAATTATACAATTTCTTGTTAAGGCATCTGTGTCTTGTTGTCCAATCGTTTCCACAATACCTACATTTGTTAGTTTCTTTTCTTCTTGAATGTAGTTGTTGGTCTCCGTCTTCTTTGAACGAGGTAGTTCTGAGCTTATGTTTTCTTTCAATAATTATTGCTGCGTGTCTGGCATCTTCAATGGTTTGGGGTTTATATAATTTTAATTATTCTCGAATGTAATCTTTAAGGCTAGAATGATACATTTTTAATAGCTCTTCATCTGAAAATCCTCTTTGCCTTACTACTAACACTTCCCATTCATGAGTGTATTCACTCACCGATCCTTTCTGTTTGAGGTGAACGAACCTTTCGTATACGTCATCTGCTTCCTCATCATGAAACCTTTTCAATGGAGAATTCTTAAAATTTTCCTAGTTGAACGAAAGACAACTACATTTAGACCGCCACATGAACCAGTCATATGCTTCTCCTTCTAGGTAGTTGGATGCTGTTATGACTTTTTCTTGCGAACCTAATGGTGGGTTTGCTGAGAAAATGGTGTACATTTTGTTCACCCAAATGCTGACACACTTATGATCCTTACCATCATATTTAGGTAATTCATTTTTAATTTTAAAGAGGTTCCTTTTTGGAGACCTAGTATAGTATTGAGTACCTTCAAAGTGCACTTGTGGTATTCGTGTTTGTAGATTTTTTAGGAAGTCGTGATCTGGAGAATTTTCGTTTTCTGGGGTCTTAAGGCTTTTGCGTTGCTGAAGGTGGATTCTTTTCAAAATGTTGGCTCATCATGTCTTTTAAATATGCAATATCCTTGGCCATTTTATTTTGATCATTTACTGACTTTTCGACATTATTAATGCAATCATTAATCTTACTAAGCTCTTCTTGGATTTTTTAAAAATCATCGTTGTTATTGGAGTTCGTCACTTTATCCCGTTTCTTCAGAGAAGACCCAATTTATTTTTTATTTTTTTAAATAATAATAATAATAATAGTAATTATTATTATTATTATTATTATTTTTTATTTTTTCAAATTATATAATTATTATGTAAATTATAAATTATATATATATTATATAATTATTAATTGTAATATATATATATATTATAACCTATGGTTATAATTATCAATCAATCCATCTGTTTAAAAACAAAGACCTATCCGTTTATCGAGACCCGTTACCCGTATATACTTCCAACCGTATCAATGAATATGCAACGTGACTGGTTTTCAACGTATCGTTTAGTAACGCTGTACCTTATAGTAAATGTGTATCGTTTAGTAACGCTGTACTGTGTAGTAAATGTGTACATTTTAGTAACGGTGTATCGTTCCACCGTGGGTACCCTGTGTCGTGGAAATATGTTGATGATATTTATGCAACGGAAGAACTGTCGGTCAACAACCACGCACTGGCTCAGATTAGCAGAAGGGAATTGTGGTCGGGTCAACTTGTGGGAAGGGTGTCGTTGAAAACTGAGCAAGGGATTGGCACGACCAACGTGCGGACAGTGGAGCAGTGCGTTAGTTGAACGGAATCCAACCGACGTAGAATGGATGCCATGCTGGTGGGGAAAACAACGTTGATTGTCGGAAGTGGGATTGGCTGCTGACAACCTGAAGCAAGATGCAATAGGACAGGGTTTGACCGAAGTGGATGGTGGGTGATCGAAAGATGAGCAGTGTGGTGGAAGGCTGGGGATAGGGGACAACCGCCGGCAGTGGACGGAAGGTTGGTCGGTTATTTGAAGGTCAGACATAGCGAAAACAGAGGGTGTTTGGGGCAGGAAGACTCGTAGTTGGCCATGAGGAAATGGTGGAACAACGCAGCCGTTTGGGAGCAGTGTATAGGTAGCGACAATGGGGAAGTCACAACAGACTAAGGGTAGTAACAGTGGGTGGAACGATCCGACATTGACGGTTGAACAATGTTGCAGGTGACAAGATCTACGATTGTGATACCACTGTAGCGTTAAGATATTAAGCAATTGCTAATATTTGTATGTATTTGTGTAAGGTAAGTAAATTGTATTGATAAGAATATGAATGATGTGTTTACATTCCCTCGGACGATGTGCCTAAATAGGCATTGACTGGTCAGGAGGGCTGATTGGACACGTCTTTTGACAATGTCACTTCATAATTAATTTTATTAATGTTAATTTACTAATTAGACTAATTAATTATTAATTTATCATATTATGGATTATTTATTCATAACACTAGCTATACGCAGTAGACATCAACCTAGTGGCAGCGCAGGAGAGGAAACAACGTAGGCATCACAGAGGCAACGTGGGGACAGCAGGGGGACAACAGTTGCGCAGTGGTTGGCTGGCAAAGGAGGTAACCCAGTCTAGTGGGGCCCAAGGGAATGTTGGAGGCTTAGCTAGGTAAAATATGATGAGAGCAACTCATTCCTCATTCATTCAGTCATCATCTAACTTTCTGTTTGGTAAACCAGAAGCACGCTTGAGCTGTTTAGCCGAGTCTGCAAGTGCTGTTTAGCACAGAGATTTCCAAGAGGAAATCTCAACCTCATCCTCGGGGGACTTCGAGTGCCTGCTCAGGAGAGGAGTTCAGTTCAGTTTTGTAAATTTTTGTAGATGTTCTATGCTAGGAGCAACTTTACTTTTCTCACAGCAATCATACAAATAGTTAAGTAAAATGCAGATAGAACATATAAGTGGATCTTACAGAAGACAAATCAGAAATAGGAAAAATGTGGTGGTGCGTTACGGCGGTCAACAAGATGCTTCAACCAGCAAAGTCTCCTTGGTCAACCAACCCAGAATGTGTCACAACAGTCCTCCAATCAGCAAACGATTCAACCCAAGTCAACTCCAAAAAAAGTCAACGCTGTCCTGAAAAAGTCAACACAGGGCAGCAAGCTAAAAGTCAACGTAGCAGCAGATTGGTAAACCCTTTGACCTCGATTTCTGTGCCAAACGGTACGGCCTTCCAAAATTGAACTTCTCACTAAATTTAAGCCCAATTCGACCATGCGTTGACTTTGGTCAACGCTGGTCAAACTTTCTGCAAAACCCTAACTGCAGAAAATCGTCCTTCAGCTCAGCCGTACAGATTTGTCCTTCTTCTCCTTCACACGTGTGGGCTGAACTCGTCCTCCAAGGAGCTCGTACTAAATCAGATGAGAGAAGAAGATGTGAGTTGAGTTGTTGTGAAATGCTCTCCAACTTTGCCTGTATTTATATCTATCATTGGGGCGTGTGACACATCTGCTGGGGGTGTGAAACCTTAAGGCCGACCTGCACATATAATTTATTATGAATAATAAATTCAAAATAAATGTTCTGCTCATCGGATTAAGACATATTATATATGGATTTTACACCTCTCCGAAAGAGGAATCCAACAAAAATATTAGCCTCTTAATCTGAGCATCATAACATGGAGTTTGGACCCAGTTGTCCAAATTTAACACTCCCTCTCAACTAGGGAGAACTCCATCCATCAGTGCAATCAAACATCGTGCGTCATCCCGCCGTAACTTGCTTTGCTGGCCTCTTTATTTCAGAACAGAAGTGGGTCAGTCAGAAAGACATCATCCCCCGACTGACATAATCAGTCCAGAGGTTCCAAACCTCTATCAAACTCATGAAGAGTATCCAACCAACCCAAAGTTGGTTCATCTGACCCGAAGTCAGGCAGAGGTCCCAGACCTCACAAAACTTGATCCCAGATCAAGTGGTTGGACCGTGCCATCCTAGATAGAGAGTACGGCAATCTCTGATGCGTCCATCAGTCTTTGCTAACAGTCTCTAGCTTTTCCCACCTCATTGGCCAAATGAGAGGTACTTCCCATGAGCCCTGAACTCAATGGGTAGGATGCATACGGGGCACAGATAAATGAGAGGCGAACCAACTCAATAATCACAAGGGTGGGGCAGAAGCATTATGAGTGCTTATAGCTCCGAGAAGCTATCCCCAAAGCCCCCCAGAGCTCCCAGAGCTCATCGTCCAACATGACCCACATCATAGGGTCTTTCCATGACACCAAGACTCTCATGGAAGGTTAGGAACTTGACCTTCCCCAGGGGCTTAGTGAGAATATCCGTGACCTGCTCATCAGTTCCTATATGATCGAGCCTTACGGCGCCTCGCTGTACCATATCCCGGATAAAGTGGTACCTGATATCAATATGCTTGGATCGGTCGTGGAACATAGGATTCTCAGTCATACGAATCCCACTCTGATTATCATAGAGTATCACAGTGGTATCTAGCACATGTCCAAACAGCTCACTAAAGAGCTTCCGCAACCAAACTGCTTCACAACAGGCCATACTAGCAGCAATGTATTCGGCCTCCGCGGTGCTCAAAGCCACCGACTTCTGCTTCCTGCTCATCCATGAGATCGAAGCAGAACCAAGATTGAAACAACATCCAGATGTGCTCTTACGATCCACCACACTGCCAGCCCAATCGGCATCAGTATATCCACGGAGTATCACACTCCCGGCAGTGTATCTCAGCCCATGGTTTATCGTGCCCCGAAGATATCTCAAAATATTCTTGGCACCAACCCAGTGAAAGTGATGAGGCTCAACCATCTGTTGACTCAAAGTGTTCACTGCAAAACATATATCCGGTCGGGTGTTCACTAAGAACATCAAAGCTCCTATGAGTCGACGATACTCAGTAGGATTGGCCAAGATAGGCCCAGCAGCGCTGCCACTCAACTTCTTAAAGTTGAGTTCCATCGGTGTCGACACGGACTTACAGTCCACCATTCCAAATCTTTCCAGAAGCTTCACAATGTATTTTCCTTAAGAAAGGAAAATCTCTCCAGGTCTCTGCCAGACCTCCAGGCCTAGGAAGTAGTGCATTAGTCCTAGGTCCTTCATCTCGAACTCAGCAGCGAGCTCCCTCTTACATTGATGAATGAGAGGGTCAGCACCTGTCAGGAAGAGGTCGTCCACATACAGCACTAGAATGAGAGGCTTCTCCCGCACAACCTTGAAGTAAAGGTTCGGATCAGCATTACTTCGAGTGAAGCCCAGCTTCATCAAGTAACTATCCATCCTCTCGTACCAAGCTCTGGGTGCTTGCTTTAACCCATAGAGGGCTTTCTTCAATCTGCAGACATGAGTGTCTCGATCCTAAACTTCAAATCCCAGAGGTTGTTCTACATACACCTCTTCTTTTATTGTACCATGCAGAAAGGCGGTCTTGACATCCATCTGATGAAGACTCCATCCTTGCATAGCAACAAGGGCTATGATTGATCGAATGGTGGTATATCGTGCCACAGGTGAAAATATGTCATCATAGTCTATTCCTTCCTTTTGAGAGAAGCCACGGGCAACAAATCTTGCCTTGAACTTTTCAGCACTTCCATCAGATCCATGCTTGATCTTGTAGAGCCATTTCGCGGTGACAACTGATTTGTCCTTCGGTCTTGGAACCACATCCCATACATCATTCTTCATTATGGACTCATATTCTTCGTGCATAGCATCCTTCCAGACTTGATGCTTTACGGCTTCTTCAAAAGATCCAGGTTCAGATTGTACAATAGTACTCATGGCAGCTAGATACCCTTGGTATCTACACGGCTTCTTGCTTTCTCGGAATGTCCCCCTTGGGGCAGCATGACCCTCAGCATCTTCGAGGGTGTCCCCGAGCCATGATGGTCTCTTTCCCAGTGAAGGAGATGGATCAATAGGGTCCATTGGTCCTTCAATATCAGGCATTGTCTCATCCTGCGGTTCTTCCAGATTTCCAGGCCTTTCTTCATGATTTTCTCTAGATCTTGGAAGATCTACTACTTTCTTCAGGGAAGCATCTTCGTCAAAAGTGACATCATGGCTTATCTCTACTTCCCTTTGACCAGGTACATAGACTCTATATGCCTTAGAAGTCTCACTGTAGCCCACAAACATTTCTTTCTTCCCAGTAGCATCCACCTTACTTCTCTTTTCTTTCGGCACATGAAAATAGACAAGACATCCAAAAATTCTAAAATGTGAGACATTAGGTTTCTTACCAGAGAAAACCTCTTCGGGAGTTTTGGAGTCCAAAGCGGAATGAGGGCATCGGTTTTGAATGTACACAGCAGTATTTGCAGCTTCTCCCCACAGAAACTTTGGTAGACCCTGGTCACATAGCATGGCACGGGCAGCTTCCACAATAGTCCTATTCTTGCGTTCAACAACACCATTCTGCTCAGGAGTATATGCAGTGGTAGTCTCCCTCTTAATGCCAGCTTCTCTGCAAAAGTCTTTGAACTCATTTGACTCATATTCAGTGCCATTGTCAGTCCTCAAAATCTTGATCTTCTTTCCGGTCATATTTTCCACCAAGGCTTTGAAGGTACGGAACCACATGAAAGCCTCATCCTTTTTCTTCAAGAAGTATATCCAGGTTTTGCGAGAGAAGTCATCAGTAAATGTCATATAGTAAGAACATCCCCCCAGGGATGTTACGGGCAACATACCAGATAGATCAGAATGGACCAGTTGCAATATATCAGATGTCTTTGTGACACTTGAGGGGAAAGGTCTCCTTGTATGTTTTCCTTCAGCACAGCCCTTACATACACCTTCATGATTATTTCCAAAATCAGGCATCCCTGTCACCACCTTCCTTGCTTCGGGAAGGGCCTTGTAATGAAGGTGTCCAAATCTTCGATGCCATAGTTCGGTTTGTCGGATAGTATCACAAGTCATAGCTCCCAACGGACTCCCTCCAACCTGGTAGAGTGTACCAACTCTAAAACCAATTGAGATAGCTTCCTGGAAGCTCTCCTTCCACATGAGCACCTTTCCATCAGAGAAAGTTACATTGAATCCTTTGTCTTGCATGGCAGATACAGACACAAGGTTCTTCTTCAATTTAGGTACATAGAGTACATCTTGCAAACGTAGGACTTGTCCTTGAGACAAGTGGAGGGTCACAGTCCCTGTCCCGTTCACGGGATATGTGGCATTATCCCCAAGGATAACTTCTAGATTAGTATCCCTTTCAACCATGTCAGAAAGTGCTTCCTTGAATCCGGTGATGTGTCTTGAGGCACCACTATCGATTAGCCAGACATCCATAGTGTCGGGCGGAGATGCAGCTGAGAGAGCAGATACAAGAACATACTCATTTCTTTTATCAACAACATTAGACTCCTCATACCTGGTATTTCTGGACCTTTTAGAAGGTTGATTGTTTCCACCAAAGTGAGCCTTCCTCTTTCCTTTGGATTTGTCATTTCTTCGATTCCCATTCCTTCGATTGTTGTTGTTATCATCACTATCGGGAGAATCCTTCTTGAAGGGGCATTCTCTAGCATAGTGACCAGGCCTATGGTAGGTGAAACATTTCCCCTTCTTCTCTTGAGTCCTTGTTCTTCCTTTGTCCTTAGAACCACCAGAGTTCTTCTTTCGAGAATGAGCACCATAGGCAGCATTTCTGTCATTATCGAATTCCTTCATCCTTGTTTCTTCTTGCATACATCTAGACAGAAGCTCATCAAAGTTAGGAATGGTATTGTTGTTGAGAATGGTAGTTGTGAATACTTGCCATTCATATGGGAGTCCTCCAAGTGCGGTGAGAACCATCTCACGATCAGCTATTGTCTCCCCAATAGCTAGCAGATTGTTCCTTGTTTCGGTCAATTTCAGAAAGAAAGTTTGAATAGACTCATCCCGACCCTTCTTCATGTTCTTCAACTTGTTCTTGAGGAATAGCACTTGGTTCACATTGTTTACCTTGAACATGAGGATCAATTTGTCATACATCTCCTTGGATGTGCCTAGTTCAGATATATAGGCAACCAGACTCTTATGTATGGATTCCCTGATCAACAGCTTTGCTCTGATTTCTCCCTTCTTATACTTGTTTCTAACAGCAGCGGTAGCATTGGATGGAGGTTCTTGAATCTTACCCGTCACATGATCCAAGAGATCATGATCTTCAAATTTGAGATCTAATATCATCTTCCAGGCATGGAAGTCATCCCTTCCAGTCAGCTTGTCATTCTCCTTGAATTCAAGACTAGTGGAACCCATTTCTTCCGGTGGTGATTGCTAAAGATAGAGTTTGTCTTCACCTCAGCTCTGATACCATGTAAATATTTGTAGATGTTCTATGCTAGGAGCAACTTTACTTTTCTCACAGCAATCATACAAATAGTTAAGTAAAATGCAGAGAGAACATATAAGTGGATCTGACAGAAGACAAACTTAAAATAAAGAAAAATGTGGCAGTGGCATGTTACGCACACAACAGATGCTCAACCAAATAAAGAAGACTTGTCACCTAACCTAGAATAAGTCACAACAACACCAATCAAGAAACGAGTCAACCCAAGTCAACTCCAAAAAAGTCAACGCCGTCCTAAAAAGTCAACGCAGGGCAGCAAGCTAAAAGTCAACGCAGCAGCAGATTGGTCAACCCTTTGACCTCGATTTCTGTGCCAAGTAGTACGGCCTTCCAAAATCGAACTTCCCACAAGTTTTCAGCCCAATCAGACCATGCGTTGACCAAAGTCAACGCTGGTCAAACTTTCTGCAAAACCCTAACTGCAGAAAATCGTCCTTCAACTCAGCCGTACTGTTTTTGTCCTTCTTCTCCTTCACACGGGTGGCTGAACTCGTCCTCCAAGGAGCTCGTACTATCTCAGATGAGAGAAGAAGGTGAGTCGTGATGAAATTCTCTCCAACTTTGCCTGTATTTATATCCATCATATTGGGGCATGTGACACATCTGCTGGGGGTGTGAAACCTTAAGGCCGACCTGCACATATAATTTATTATGAATAATAAATTCAAAATAAATGTTCTGCTCATCGGATTAAGACATATTATATATGGATTTTACACCTCTCCGAAAGAGGAATCCAACAAAAATATTAGCCTCTTAATCTGAGCATCATAACATGGAGTTTGGACCTAGTTGTCCAAATTTAACAAGTTTTGGAGGAGAGTCACACAGGTTCAGTCCAGAAATACGCAGTCCCTTCCAGGGCAGCACAATCAGCTAGAGAGATACACAGTCCAGTAGTGGAGCAGCTCCGGAGAGGGAGAAATACCAAGTGTTTTTAGCCAAGAGTTTTGAGAGGGGATCAACCCTTCCATAGCAGAGTTTTTGGGCAGTTTCCAATAGATATTTCTAACAGATCAGTTCAGAGCCCAGTTGACCTAGCAGAATTGCATACCTAGCTCAAGAGGGTGATTTTTTGGGGTCAACATTTTGAGAAACCCTTCGTAGGTTTTTTTGGGTTTGTTGTGGAGAGTCCGGTGTCCAAATCCCAACATTTTCTGTGCAGTAGAAACACCATTACGCAGTCCATTTCGAGCCAACAACAACATTTTCCAGACTAGGTAGCATAGAGGAGGAGCAACCAACAACCAAAGTTTCTGAGCAAGGACTGAGGAGTATTTAAGCCTGCCTTGTGCAGGCCAAGGTGCCATCTTCCTAAGCACCAATTGTACCTTTCCCCGTTCAGAAATATTAATAAAATGGCTCAATAGTTTTGGATCTATTCATGGTGTTTTGATGTATTTTTCTGTTTGTTGTAGATTTAGTCCTTGTTTGCTTTGTATTACTGTTTGTTCCCAATTTGGGATATTACACAAAGAGGGGGGGGTGTCAATGTTAGGACGATTTTGATGAAGACAATAAATGACTAAATATCTTCTCTTAGAAACCCTGACGACTTCCGTTTGTAGGAGATTTAAGATCAAAGGATGCATGCAACAAGTTCCTTTGATGGTTTCTTGGATGAAAATTTATGCATATCATGTAGAAACAAGATTTCATGAAAGATTTTGCACCTTTTAATATGGCACAATAGAAACCCTAATTTCAGAAAATAAGATGCAAATGCAACGAAAATGACAATATAGTTACCCCATTCAATCAAGAATCACTTCATCAATCCATAGATAGTCTTTCCATGCAAAAATAACCCTAAATGGATAATTCTACATCAATTACCCATTGCATCTAGGAGAAAAAGAGAATACAACTAGTGCACTTTCACATAAAAAAAGAGTGATGAGTGTGTGTGGTGATGATCCAATGAAATGGAATTCCCTCTATTTATATGAGGGCAACCATGTCATTTTTCATTAATTTACAATTAAAAAGCCCTAAAAGTTTTCTTGAAGCATTCAACTAGGCTAGTAGGTCTCAAGGCAACCTAAAGATAGCTTTACAAATGATAAGTCATAATTAAAATGACATGAATCCTTCACATATGTAGGAGGAAAGTCTCTCCAATATGACATCATCCTCGAATAATGGGCATCTCCATCAAACAAGTGATAAAGTCGGTCCAAGGGTGCTCCTCACTGCAAGGGACACCATCAAAATGCATGGGTACATTTCTAAGTAACATCACTTGCACAAAGACATCATCACCAAGAAGTATTACATCGCCTTTCTAGGGCATGCATGGGTGACATGGCAATGCTAGGATCAAGTGTTGACATCAAAATATGCTATGCTAACCCTCTCAAACCTTCTCAAGTGGTCTCCATCATTTTCTAGGCTTTGGAACAAGGCAATGCCCAAGTTCGGGCAACTTGGGGGTGTCCTCTGTCCATCTGGGCACATCATCAGTCAAGCCCATGCTTTGGCTTCTTCGCTCAACATTTCAACATCTTGAGTTGTAGCATGGGGCATACAACCATATGGAAGCTCCTCAAAGTCTAGTGCTCATCTCAAGAGGAGTAATGTCATCTGCAGTGTGACATGTGCTCTTAAAGCCAGGCTAGATGTACTCTTTATTGTGTTGGAGAGGTGTCAAGACATCCCTCAAGGGATCTGTGCTGCATGTGTGATGAACTACCTAAAACATACTCTCAAGATCATGTGAGTTCAACATCATTAGGGAAGAAAACCATTAAAGTATCATAGTGGACCATATTCAATGTTTGAGGCACAAAAATACTTCACACAAACTGTGGCTTCAAATGTATTTCTAGCTCGTGATTTCTAAGCAAGTCACCACACTCTTGTTAGGGATGATTATGCAATTATTCCTGTTAGGTGCTTCTAGCCCCTAAGGGGAAGGACATTTCAAAGATAGATCCATCAATCCATAGATGCACGTGATAATTTGGGTCGTGGAATGCCATAAACTTCAAGGAAGTTGGCCGTAAGAATGGTACCATCTAAAGGAAGTCTGACATCTTGAGTGTAATGATGAGAAGATTGAGCAATCGTGGAGTCATAAGTAACCCCTTTCCTTAGCTTGGTTTTTCCACGCCTAGGGTGTGGCTTTTACGTTAATGATTTTTCTTTCTTGCATAACTTAGGTGACACAACTTGCTTTATGCTTTTCGAGTACTCCTTAAAGATGTGGTAGTTTTTCATCATTGGGGTTGGGATATTCATAAGTTCCTTTATTTAGAAAGAGCATGAAATGCTTAGGAACTAGGTGCTGGCTAATGAGATGGGTATAACTCGTGCGAGAATTTTTCCCACACTCTTTTGCATGTGTAATGCCCCTTTTATAACATTCCAATAATTTCTTATAATAATCTTTCGGGCCATTTGACAAACACCTTTCAGGTTGACATTTTGTCAAACACATAGAATGTAGAACAAGAGAAAGCTTTGTGATAGAGACTTTTTTGTCGAACAATTTACATGCATTCAAGAATGAAAGCTTTATCTAACTTATAAAACAATAAAACTCAACAATGATGATAAATAATATCTCAACCAACTTATTTATTAATATAGAGTATGGTATTACATGCCCATTAGTAAAATTAGAAAACTTGTAACAACTTAGAAAATGTCATGATTGGTTGTAGGTGACTTGGCCTCCTCGTGAAGATATATGTTGAGAAATCAATAGGGCTACAATTGAATTGATTTCTCTTTGCCTTGATAACTGCTTGTGATATTCTTTTACTTTTCATTATTATTAGCTTCTCTTTCTCTTATTATTATGTTGTTCTTATCATCAAACAACTACCAAAACATGAAGATCAATAGTATACAAGGACACAAGATGTAGGCTACTAGGTAGGGCCAAAACCTCTCCTAGAGAGGAAAACCCACAAAAATCTCTTCTCTTCTTATAGATTCTTCTAATGTTGAATTCCAAGACATTTAGACCAAGACCAAGTCCAACCTTCTTAAGGATGTGCTTCGTCTTGCCAAGTCAAAAAAGTCAAATTAACTCCAAATGCACAACTCTCAGCTGCAAACTTCGGACCTCACTGCAGGTCTGCAATCTTCGCCCCCCTACAACACGCTGCAACTTCACACGTGTGGATGAATTAGGGATTTTTAGAATTCCTTCTTCCTTCACTTGGGCTGCTTCTTCTTCAAAGGTTTGTAAGTGATCAAATTGACTTTCTTTCCTTATATTTTGTCCCTTCTTTGCTTCTTTAGAAACTTAGACCTTGTAGCTACAAAAAGCCTAGTCTCTTTCGCACGTGTGAGAGATAGAGAGAGAGAGAATCGAAATTTTGTTTTCCTTCGAGTCCTTCACTTGCCTTCTTGCTTTTTGTTCTTGCTTCATTGATCGAATGAGAGAATGAATGTCCAAATGAGGTCGAATGGTATCTTATATGTAGGCTTCCAAGGAGGACGAGTAGCCCTAATTAGGCCAACTTCTTCATTGCTAGGACGACTTGGTCTTGGAGGGGTATTTTGGCACTTTTGACTCAAAATAAATTCTTTTGTCTTGTTACAAAATGCCCATTAGGGTCTAATACATATGCCAATGACTCTCATGACTTTTTGACTCTATGAAAAAACCTAGAAGCACACAATGGGTGCTTTGACCTAGAACAAAATAAGCTTGAATTGATTTCTCTTTGCCTTGATAACTGCTTGTGATTTTCTTTTACTTTTCTTTATTATTAGCTTCTCTTTCTCTTATTGTTATGTTGTTCTTATCATCAAACAACTACCAAAACATGAAGATCAATAGTATACAAGGACACAAGATGTAGGCTACTAGGTAGGGCCAAAACCTCTCCTAGAGAGGAAAACCCACAAAAATCTCTTCTCTTCTTATAGATTCTTCTAATGACGAATTCCAGGACATTTAGACCAAGATCAAGTCCAACCTTCTTAAGGATGTGCTTCTTCTTGCCAAGTCAAAAAAGTCAAATTAACTCCAAATGCACAACTCCCAGCTACAAACTTCGGACCTCATTGCAGGTTTGGAATCTCCGCCCCCCTACAACACGCTGCAACTTCGCACATGTGGATGAATTAGGGATTTTTAGAATTCCTTCTTCCTTCACTTGGGCTGCTTCTTCTTCAAAGGCTTGTAAGTGATCAAATTGACCTTCTTTCCTTGGATTTTGGCCCTTCTTTGCTTCTTTAGAAACTTCGACCTTGTAGCTACAAAAAGCCTAGTCTCTTTCGCACGTGTGAGAGATGGAGAGAGAGAAAATCGAAATTTTGTTTTCCTTCTTGTCGTTCACTTGCCTTCTTGCTTCATTGATCGAATGAGTGAATGAATGTCCAAATGAGGTCGAATGGTATCTTATATGTAGGCTTCCAAGGAGGACGAGTAGCCCTAATTAGGCCAACTTCTTCACTGCTAGGATGACTTGGTCTTGGAGGGGTATTTTGACACTTTTGACTCAAAATAAATTCTTTTGTCTTGTTACAAAATGCCCATTAGGGTCTAATACATATGCCAATGACTCTCATGACTTTTTGGCTCTATGAAAAAACATAGAAGCACACAATGGGTGCTTTGACCTAGAACAAAATAAACTTGAGCATGGAATCTGTTAGTGTCCAATAGTCACAGTGATCAAAATTTACTCTTTTCACTATAATTAGAGTCTTATGGTCAAATTGTTACATTTTCAAATAAAATTTGACACCTCTCTTGGTTGTCAAAATGGTCAAGTCATTGCTACTCCCTCCACTTGTTCAAGGTCACCATCATCCATCATGGTCATGTCATTTTTCCCTTGTCCTAGGTCATCAAAAGAATCAATGGGTCATCATCTAGGTCATGGTCTAGGATTCACATTTGATGGTCATCATCATATCATTCATCAAAAGCAAACAAGGGAGTCATGTGATCCATTTTGGTCACCATCATGGGAGTTAGCAATTAGGGAACAAAAGAAATCAAAGTAACATTTCCTTTTGAAGAAATAAATCATTTTGAAACTTCATTCTATCCTTCCAAAGCTCCAAGAGCTCCCCTTTGCCATTGAGAGACTCGCCACAACCATCAAAACTTCTAAATTCATCACCAATTCTTAGTTTCATCAGTCTGTTGCGCTTCTGGATGGTTTCTACATTTTTTATTTGGAGGCCAAAAGGATTCTATATGCCTATAACAGTGTGTTGCGCATTTTGATGGTTTCTACGTTTTTTATTTGGAGGCCTTCCTTGATGTAGATTCTATATGCCTTTGATGAGGCACTATATCCAACAATTATGCCCTTCAAGCTTGTAGGATCCAATTTCTTCCTTCCATCTTTTGGAATGTGAATGTAGACAGGGCAGCCAAATATTTGGAGATGATCTACACAAGGTTTTCTTCTGGTAAATGCTTCTTCAGGAGTCATGTTGTCAAGTATCTTATGAGGACTTTGGTTTTGAATATAGATTGCTGCTTTGGATGCTTCACCCCACAGAAATTGAGGTAACTCTTGGTCATGCAACATAGCTCTAATACATTTTTCAATTTTCTGATTCTTTCTTTCTGCTACTCCATTTTGTTCAGGGTTGTATGGAACTATCAACTCCATCTTAATCCCAGCCTCCTTGCAGAAAGTAATGAGTTCTTTTGATGTGTATTCCCCTCCATTCTCAGATCTTAACACTTTCATCTTCCTTTCTGTAAGATTCTCCATCTCTTCCTTGAATTCTTAAAATTTATCAAATACTTGATCCTTGGACTTATGAAGATATATCCAAGTGTTTCTTGAGTGGATCAATGAAAGTTACGTAGCATAAATGAGCTTCAAAAGCTTTTTAGCCATAGGACCACAAACATCAGAGTGAATGAGATCCAAAATTTCCTTAGATCTTGAAGCATTGCTTCCAAATGGTTTCTTTACATTTTTTGCCTAATGCACATCCTTTACAAATTCCTTCATGCTCTTCTTTTAGCTCACGGATGCCATTCACCATTGAGTTTAAAGACGGTAAGATTTTGTAATGAAGGTGTCCAAACTTTCTATGCCAAAGTTCACATGGATTGATTTCAAGGTGAACCAAAGCTTGAGAGAGAGGTGTGAGTAATCTGTAGAGTCTACCCTCATGAATCCCAATGATTTTTTCTTTATTAATGCTAGAACCCTTACCCCATATCGTAACTTTTCCATCAACAAAAGAAATTCTATCTCCTTTATCTTCTAGACAAGAAATGGAAAGTAATTTTTTCTTCAAACTTGGGAAATATAGGTTGTTGTTGAGATGTATGTTTCCTTCGTCTTCTAGTTCCAACGTGGTTGATCCAATTCCTCTTACTGCATAGCTCTTTTTGTCTCCAAGATCTTCTGAATGAGAAGATATTCCTTTTGATAGGGTCTTTAGTTGTCCATGTTCACCTATCATATGCCTAGAAGCTCCACTGTCAATTACCCATATGTTGTCATCTTCAAAAGTGTAATACTCCATACATAGAAATTTAATTTACAGACAAAATATTTCAGCAGCAGTGATGTATTTCCATGAAATGTAAAGTTCCATACACAGAGAATTAATTGCAGACAAAATATCTCCAGCAGTAATGTATTTTAATGAATTCAACAGTGAAATTTAATTGAGAAACAATTATATACATAAGAGAAATACCTGGAACACAGTTGATGGTTTTAAATGGTGGCTCTTCTCCCGTGATGTTGATGCTGTGGATAGTTAAACAATTCACCGAAACAATCAAGTCCTCCCAGCCAATCCGGGAACAATCCCAGACCCAGAGGATGTCTCCTCTGCCCCCGTGCCCAGATTTCCAAGAAGAACAGAGACTCCCTTCAAACAATTAAATCTGACAATTCAATCTCCCTTCCACCGAATCCCCCTTCTTTCCCTCAAAACTTCCTTATATAATTTTTCCCCATCGCCATTCAACCTCCTCACCGCCTCTTCTCCATCTAGATAAGGTCTTCTTAAAGGATGGTACTATTATCATTTAAGGAGATGTCAGTGGCATTAAAGAGGCGGTGTGATCTTCTGTTTAATTAATCTATTTAGAAATTTACGGCTTGACTTTGAAGGATATTTCAGATTAAGGCTTATATTATAATATTTAACTCAACTTTGAGTATATGTATAAATTTTAATTATTTAAAATTTTATTTCCTTTTCATTAATCCTTTTTTATATACTTTATGCTAAACCCATATGAATTTTAGTCTGAAACCTTATCCTTAATTTCTAACTTAGGTACGCCTGATATTAGTAGTTAGGTGTACTAGTGCGGTGTGTGCGAGATAGGCAGGTGTAGCTATCAACTGTCTATACCGCACACACACTAATATCATTGTATAACTTGAGAATGGGCCGTTACATACTTCCTCCCTTCAGAAAACTTCGTCCCGAAGTTTAGGGTTTTATATACTCATATCAATATTGTGTTTTTTTTTTTTTTTTTCTAGAGATTAGGGTGATTGTAGGATGCTTGTATTTTAAGATTGAATTTTCGTTTAAATAAGTATGTATCCGTAATTTAAGTGTTACTGCCCATCTTCGCCGAATCTCCAAACTATTCTAAATCATCTTATCCTTCCTAATCTCTTCCACTCCCATCCTATCCGTCCTCTACAGGGATATGCCATGGCATCAGTTTTACTGATCCATTCATAGACCTCAATGACATCAGTGTCGATTACATCGACCTGACATGCTTGTAGGCATCCGGTAGTCATCATCACACGTCTAGGGGAGCGTGACTCACACAGTCCTCCCATGACTCCAAGTATTGGAGGATAAACAGTGGGCAACACCTCCACTCCTCCCAGTAGGACCAGGGTCAACACCCTATCGTGGGATCTCGGGGAGTCTCAGTTGTTCTTGGAAATCTGTCATCACGTAGATTGCTTCGGTAACTGTTTTCTGCATGATACTCACTGGTACATAATCTGCAATGTAAACCCTCGTACACATATTACAGCATATGCATCTATATTGTTCATAACCAATTGGTACCCATATAACAACCTCTTCGTATTCAAAATACTTTGATATGTATGATATCAATCCTAGAACTTATATAAAAAGAAAATTTGTTCACATAGGTATCCATATGTTCAATAAAATTACTCATTTCAGATGCTGCTTCTGTTTCGTTCATTCATGTTCTATTTATGATGCATTGCTTTACCATTTTCAATCTGTATACCCATATGTTTTCATATTCAAAATGTAGTTACTCTTTTATTTCCTTTCTTTGAATCATATTTGAAATGCAATGAAATAAATTGACAGATATTTTCGTCTATAATGTCTAATCTATGATTTCACATTCTTGCAATGTTAATTTAAATGATATATTGCATATCGGTATCCATGCACCAGTGAATTTTAAACAAACAACATATATTCTGTATCAGTAGAGTGAAGTAGCATTCTAGCTTTATGGGTATCCATGTACCAGCAAAGTAAAAACGCATCTTTACATAGTGTTTCAAAATGTCAAGTATCAAAATAGAGCAGTTATATACATAAAAGTTTTCAGTTCTCAAAATTTAGCATAAACTGAGGTAATTCTGGCAAAAAGTCTCAGCATCCTCCCAAGTCGCTGATCCAGGACTATACTTGTCCCACTGGACTTTCACTTGGTCTATTCGGCGGTACCTGAGCTGTCGAACCCTACGTTCCAGAATACGTAACGGTTCGACCGTTAGGGTTCCCTCGTCCGAAACCTGCAGTTCCTTCCATTGAAGGTTATGAGATTTGTCAGCAATATAGTGTCGTAAGGCAGATACATGAAATACATTATGAATTTTGTGCAGGTGGGGTGGCAGTGCAAGACGATAAGCGACAGGTCCAACTTTTTCCAGGACTTCAAACTGTCCTATAAACCAGGGGGATAATTTTGTCCCCCTCCCAAACTGGATGGTGCTCTTATTTGGTCTGATGCGGATGAAAACCTGATCTCCTACCACATAGCTTCTATCTGTCCTGCGAGTGTCCGCATAACTTTTCTGTCTATCCTGAGCCTCTTTTAATCGTTGTCTAATCAGTTTTACCTGATCCTCCATCTCTTGGATCAAGTCTGGTCCGACGATTATTCGATCTTCTAACCTGTCCCAACTTAACGGCGTTCTGCAAGGTCTTCCGTATAATGCTTCAAATGGCGGCGTCCCGATTGAACTGTGATGGCTATTGTTGTAAGCAAATTCTACCAAGGGTAAGTACTTTTCCCATCGTGACTGTTGGTCCATGACATACATCCTTAGCATATCCTCGAGCACTTGATTTACCCTTTCTGTCTGTCCATCGGTCTCAGGATGATAGGCAGTACTCAAATTTAACTGAGTTCCCAAGGCTGACTGCATACAATTCCAGAACCTTGATGTGAATCGAGGATCTCTGTCGGATATAATTTTCTTAGGTACTCCATGAAATCTGATGATTTCATTTATGAATACCCTAGCTACATCAGCTACTTCATAAGTATCTTTTACTGGGATGAAATGGACGCTTTTTGTTAATCTATCCACTACAACCAGAATGGCATTATGCTTTTGTTGCGTAAGAGGCAGCCCCACGATAAAATCCATAGAAATTATCTTCCATTTGGTCATAGGGATGTCATGAGGTTGTAAGAGGCCTGCTGGGTGACGATAATCAACTTTTACCTGTTGACATTCAAGGCACCTAGCAACAAATTGGACAATGTCATTTTTCATGCCTGACCAGAAGAAAAGTCTTTTGGTGTCAGCATACATCTTCTTTACCCCAGGATGTGCACAATACACTGCTTGGTGTGCTTCCTTCAAGATGGTGTTTCGGAGATCTCCACTGTCTGGTATATACATTCTTCCGTGAAATCGTAGAATTCCGTCTTCCTCCAAATCATACCCTTCGAACTTAGGTTCCTTCGAATGGTTGCTTTCGAGCCCTGACCTTACTTTTAAGTACCAACTATCTCTTACAAGATGTTCAAGCACTTGATTTCTCAAGTTCACCCTGATAGGTATGAGGGAGAATATTCGAGGTCTTCTACTCAAAGCATCTGCTACAACATTCTCCTTCCCTTTGATATATGAAATCACAAAATCGTATTCGCTTAGGAGTTCGCTCCATCGTCTCTGTCTTGCATTCAAGTCTCTCTGGGTGAATAAATACTGTAAATTTTGGTAGTCACTTTTAAGCACGAAGTTTCTCCCCACCAAGTAATGCCTCCACATCTTTAAAGCTAAGACCACTTCGGCTAACTCCAAATCATGCGTAGCGTAAAGTTCTTCATAGGTTTTTAATTTTCTTGAAGCGTATGCTATTACGCCACCTTCCTGCATTAAAACTGCATCTAACCCTTGCTTAGATGCGTCAGTACACATAGTAAAATCTTTATCCATATCCGGTACCCGTAAAATCGGTGCACTAGTCAATAATCGCTTAAGTTCAGAAAAAGCTTTATCACATTCCTCAGTCCATTCATACTTAATGCCCTTGCGCTGAAGATTTGTTATTGGTTTTGCAATCTTGGAGAATCCCTCCACAAACCTTCGGTAGTAACCTGCTAAACCCATAAAACTACGCACTTCATGTGCATTCTTAGGTATCGGCCACTCCCTGATTATATTTACCTTTTCAGGATCTACAGAGATTGCTTCGCCTGATATGATATGACCTAAGTAATGGATTTCCTTCTGGAAGAAAGCACATTTGGATAATCTTCCATATAACTTGTGCTCTCTGAGACAAGATAACACTATCCAAAGATGCTCTTCATGCTCCTTCTCATTCTTAGAGTAAATGAGAATATTGTCCAGGAAAACTTGTACAAATTTGTCGAGATATTTGCGAAGAACGCTATTCATAAGGTTCATGAAGACTGCAGGTGCATTGGTCAACCCAAATGGCACCACAATGAATTCATAATGCCCGAAACGAGTTCGGAATGCAATCTTAGAAACATCGCTCTCGCTAATCCTGAGTTGATGATAACCTGATCGCAGATCGATCTTTGAAAATACTGTAGCTCCCTTCATTTGATCAAAAAGGTCGTCAATGCGAGGCATCGGATACCTATTCTTCACCGTGGCTCGGTTCAAATCTCGATAGTCCACATATAGTCGTAATGAACCATCTTTCTTCTTGACAAAGATTACAGGAGCACCCCATGGTGAAACACTGGGTCGAATGTGCCCTACATCTAACAGTTCTTTTAGCTGTATTTGCAACTCTTGAAGTTCCTGGGCCGTCATTCGGTAAGGAGTTTTGGATATAGGTTCCGTACTAGGTTTCAAGTCAATGGTGAGGTCAAGCTCTCTCCGAGGAGGCAGTCCAGGTAGTTCTTTTGGAAAAACATCCGGAAATTCTGATAGAATTGGATACTGATCTAAGGAAGGCCCTTTTTCTTTGCTCATCATTTGAACGGCATATACTTGACAACCCTTCCTCAAGCACCGCTTCATCTGCATGGCTGAGATGAAACGCAAGGATACCTTTATCTTAATACCTTGAATTTGGATTGTCTCACCCATATCATTTACGCAAAGTATTGTTTTCCCGAAACAATCTACCCATGCTCGATGAGATTCTAACCAATCCATTCCTATCACCAGGTCATAAGTACTTAGGGCTGTGACATATACTTTTAGTTTGGTCAAACAGGCTCCTAGATCAACTTACAATCTTCCACACATAATTCTATCGATTGAAGGTCTCCTGAAGCCATTTCTACCTGTCTAAAATCGTCTTGTTTGCAGGCTGCCAACCCACATTTATTCAATGCATAAGATGAAATAAAACTATCAGTAACTCCAGTGTCAAACAAGATTTTGAGTTTTATAACATTGATAGTACCTGAAGATTCCACTACCGTGGATTGATGCGCTGCTTGGTTGTTGTCGACGACAGCATGGATTCTGTGATTTCTTTGGGCATCTGCTGACGGTTCTTTCCCTGTTCGTCGTGAGTTCTCCGGTTCTTTTCCTGTTCGCTGCGAGTTCTCTGGACAATCCCGTCGAAGATGGGGTCCTCCACATCCCCAACAGTCCACCCGGGTTGGTCCTTTTTCGTTTGACTGAGAAATCCCCAACCAAGAACTTTGTCCCCTGGTGCTGCTTCCTCTCCCATTCCTTCCCTGATTACCAGTCCCTCGAGACCTCCAAGCACTGATGTTTGAGGACCCGGAAGCTATTGCATTTAAGGTCCGGGGAGCTCCTGCCCCCGCTCCTCTTGGGGTAAATCTGTTACCATAAGGAGGTGGTCTCGAGTTATTTCCTCGGAAGAAATTTCGGGGAGTTTTTCCTGTAAATGCCTGCGGTATTGATTCAGCTGGCCTGAAATCCCTTTTAATTCCTAAATGCTTTTCTGCATAACGAGCACATTCCACTGCTTCTGCCACCGTTGGTGGTTTCCACATTCTTACCATGGCTCGGATCCAAGGATTTAACCCAAATATGAAACGCTCGGCCTGACGTTCATCCGTGTCTAGATAAGGAACATATTTTACAAGTTCCATGAACTTTATCTCGTATTCTTCCACGGTTTTACCCCCTTGGGTTAGAGTATGGAAGGCTCCAGCTTGCTGCTCTTGAAAGAAAGGCGACACGTATTTTGCACGGAATCGGTCCACAAACAACTCCCAAGGAACAGTATCTGAAGTGAGATGCAACTGTTTTTCCATATTCCCCCACCAAATCAGAGCATTCCCCCTGAGTTGGAAAACAACGATCTTTGTTTTGGAAGTTGAAGAATATTCTCTCAATGCAAAGCATCTGATCATCCCTTCCAACCATGCTTCGGCATGCTCTCCACCCCGTCCTCCAGAGAATTCCGGGAGTTTAATCTTTTGTAGTTCCCGTGAGATATCTTCTCTGTGAGGTTTGTCATCAAAATCCTTCGGCCTTTCTGAATGTCTTTCCTCTGACTGGCGTGTCTCCTCCTTGTTCCTGGTCGACTGCGACCCTTTCAAGGTTTCCATAATGGCTTCTAATGAGCTCATCACAGTAGCGAGATCAGGCGGAGCAACAGGTGCTGACAGTGATCTTGATGGTGGTGAAGGTGATGGTGAAGGTGGAGGTGGTGGCGCTGCATTTCGCTGGCGCTGCCGCCTTTGGTACGTGTTCAACATGGTAATTTTCCTGAAATACATAATAATAAATTCATGAGGAGTGGATAAATTTTCGGACTGACAAAATATAATTTTCTCAAGATTAGAGCTGGCATACGGGTATAGTTCTTTTGCTATTTTACCTGCAGGCAGGTCTTACTGGTACCGAGGTCAAGGAGGGTGGCAACGCGACCTCCTTGTCCTATGCAAGGTAATGTATGCTTACTAAATCTAGAGTGGAATGCAAGGTTTTCATCGATCCAAGTGTTAGTTTACAAACTTCTCTAGAAGGTTTTATTCCTAGATGCAGTTATAGGAGGGATTATTGATTTTCAGCTACTTATGACATAACTAATACTTGAATGTTGATTTTCTTTCCCTTCTTTGTAACAAAATAAATGAGAGTTAAAATGCAATTTTTAAATTTATTTGATATAAAATCGAACTTCCCAAACAACTTTATTTGTTATCATATAAATATATTGGTAGATGTTTATGCATTGCTCTATTTACAATTAGCTTAATTATATATATATATATTTTATTAATAATTACTATTTTTAATAATGTATATAAACAAAATACACACTATACCTTTTAATCCATAGATACAAGCATTTAAACTGTTACATTATACACAATAGCTTAGCTCTAAACTGTCTATATGCAAAAGCTATCCAATTTCAATCCATTTTTGAAGTGAATCATCTAATTAGATAATTTAAACTATTTTCCCAAAATTAACTATAGTCTAATGTACTACCACGCATATTTATATATCATAATATATAAATGCCACCATTCGGACTGTGTTTAATCATATGCCATACGACAAATTTAATTAATTAGTTAATTAATATTTATATATACATAAACCCAACGCCTTTTAAGGAGCCCCACCCCCGAATATCTATCCGCGGCGGCAATCGTTTAACAAGGGCTTCGATGTCCTATCCCGACCTCCGTCCCCTCTTCATATGTTTTGCACCGTTATAATAATACGCCTTCAGACCAAAACGTCCAAACTTTTGAATTAATATAACCTTCTGCCTGATTCATTATATCCAATGTTTAAACACGCCACCGTATTAAACGTAGAAACTTGGCATTAATAATAAAATGCGCTCCATATGTGTATAAAACCCATAGTTTAAAAATCATGTCATCGGACTATGGTTATTGTAAGCGAAATTTAATATATGTGTAAAATTTGGATTTAAATTATATAAACCAAATTCAGCACACATATATCTAAACGTTTTAAACTATTTTTAAATGGTAGAGTGAATTATGATATATTCATATATACCTATGTGTGGTGATCAATCTATAACGCAGATATTTAGCTGATCTTTATTAACCAATATATTATATGACAAATAAATCCCGTGTCATATTCAACCTAGATTTTATTCGTGGCTCCATCTTGCTATGGTAATCTTTGACAGCAGATCACGTATAAACCAGACGTCAATTTCACATCCACGCTGTTGCCCTGGAAGAGCTCCAGCTCGAGCATCGCCACCTTAATGCTTGAATTTTAAAAATAAAACGAAATCAGTTTTCTCTCCACAAGATGTACGTATGACCATGGAGGAAATCGTTGAAGAATGCAAGATTTTCTACTTTGCGGGACATGAAACTACAGCAAACCTGTTGACATGGACCATGGTATTACTGGGAATGCATCAAGACTGGCAAGCCCATGGACGCAAAGAGGTGTTGGAAGTGTGTGAAAAAAAATGCTTCGGATGCAGATAGCATGAATCGCCTTAAGATTATGGGTGTTTTTTTTTTTGTGTGAAGGCACATTTTGGCATCTAAGACAACTATGCCCTGTTATTGTTTTAACTTTCTCTCAAGCAAAAGAGGATTCCCACTTGGGCGCATATATGTGACTCCGTGGCTACTGAAACTCCAGTTGTTTTCTTGGTTTTGGCCGTTAAATGAATATTACCGTGCTTATGCGATGTGGGTATCCAGATTTTTATTAAAGAGTACCTCCATAATCATAAATCAAGCACCTCGTCTCGGAACCTCTAGGTGGGTTTCATCGCTGCAGCAGCAATACCAATACCATCGATTCCTTTTAGGTTCAACTTCGAGGCCGCAATTACCGCTGAGGTCATCAAGTTCTGTTAAATTCTTCAGCAGTGACACTGCCAATGAGCTGTTACAATGGGAAGATGCTCCCAAATTCGAGATTCACAAATCCAGCGAGGACAAGAATAAGAGGAGAAATAAACCAAGGGCGAAATTGTTGAGCGGAAAGATTAAAAAGAACAAGAAAATAAGATAAAGTTTCCAAATGCAGAAGCTAGAATCAAATTCAAGAGGTACATTATCCAGGGATTTCATCCTTCAGTAGCTGTATTTGTGGCCTAGAAGAAATTCCACACTCACTGTATATCTGAAGCATACATTGACAGTGAAACTTGTTGAACAGTGAAAAGGACTTGTGATTGCCACTATTATATTGATCAATGTGTTGAGGTTTTGACAGTGAAAAGTTCAGAGTTGTGATGGTTATAGCATAAAATGAGAATGAAGCAGAGGCTAATTGAATCTTTGTATAGCTAGGAATTTCTATTGGAATAGAATAAATTGGTAGGCAAGGGTTATGCCAGTGTGTACTGTTATTAGGGTTTACACAAGCTTAACAGTTATATCATCGTAGGAGTATTAAATCAATTTTCCCATATGAGTATTAAATTCAAGTACTAATAATCTTCCCACATAAGCTTCGTGGCCTTTCTGAGTGCACAAGGTATATACTTTTACAGGTTCTATGTCATCAACGTTTAATTCATGGAGCCCATCTAACTCTAACATTCACCTTTTCTAAGTCTATAAAAAGATGTCTAATGAAAACTCATCAATCCAACGACTTTCGTATGTCTTAAATAAGCTCTGAAATTCTCGGTTTTTCTGAGGAACAGGACAGTGAAGAAATACAGGAGCACTAGCATGAGTCTAACTTAACCAGTGAAGGTCTTCTGGCACTGGAATCTTCAGCGTCCTGAGGTAAAGAGGTTTCTAGCATTGTTTTGAAGTTCCTTTTTTTTTGTGACTCTAATGGGCATATTTTAGCTATGATGTGTCCAGCAAAACTACAGCGACTCTTATCTAACAGTGCCTTCAATCAGGAGATAATAATGATATCTTATTCCCTTTATATCTGTGTGTTAGGGTCTCAACACTCCAACAACTTATAAATGAGTTTTTAATGGGCCTATAAGGTCGTAAGAGGGTTTGAAACAACCTCTGATACCAAATGTAATACTCCATACACAGAAATTTAATTTATAGACAAAATATTTCAGCAGCAGTGATGTATTTCCATGAAATGTAAAGTTCCATACACAGAGAATTAATTGCAGACAAAATATCTCCAGCAGTAATGTATTTTAATGAATTCAGCAGTGAAATTTAATTGAGAAACAATTATATACATAAGAGAAATACCTGGAACACAGTTGATGGTTTTAAATGGTGGCTCTTCTCCCGTGATGCTGATGCTGTGGATAGTTAAACAATTCACCGAAACAATCAAGTCCTCCCAGCCAATCCGGGAACAATCCCAGACCCAGAGGATGTCTCCTCTGCCCCCGTGCCCAGATTTCCAAGAAGAACAGAGACTCCCTTCAAACAATTAAATCTGACAATTCAATCTCCCTTCCATCGAATCCCCCTTCTTTCCCTCAAAACTTCCTTATATAATTTTTCCCCACCGCCATTCAACCTCCTCACCGCCTCTTCTCCATCTAGATAAGGTCTTCTTAAAGGATGGTACGATTATCATTTAAGGAGATGTCAGTGGCATTAAAGAGGAGGTGTGATCTTGTGTTTAATTAATCTATTTAGAAATTTACGGCTTGACTTTGAAGGATATTTCAGATTAAGGCTTATATTATAATATTTAACTCAACTTTGAGTATATGTATAAATTTTAATTATTTAAAATTTTATTTCCTTTTCATTAATCCTTTTTTATATACTTTATGCTAAACCCAAATGAATTTTAGTCTGAAACCTTATCCTTAATTTCTAACTTAGGTAAGCCTGATATTAGTAGTTAGGTGTACTAGTGCGGTGTGTGCGAGATAGGTAGCTATCAACTATCTATACCGCACACACGCTAATATTGTTGTATAACTCGGGAATGGGCCGTTACAAAAAGTACCTATAAGTGCTGAGAATAGTCCTTATTCAAATCCTTTGTAGTGAAGGCCTTGGTCATATAGTTCTTGATAGGCAATAAGAAATCCCCAAATGCTTTGATGCCTTGCTTGAGATGTTTTGTCATCATAGAAAATTGCTTCAATGAGAACTTCAATGACTTCTTCAAGGACGTAGTGATCTTCATTATGCCCTTAGTCAACCATAGCTCTGATACCTTGTCGAGAATCAATAGGGCTACAATTGAATTGATTTCTCTTTGGCTTGATAACTGCTTGCGATATTCTTTTACTTTTTTTTTATTATTAGCTTCTTCTTCTCTTATTATTATGTTGTTCTTATCATCAAACGACTACCAAAACATGAAGATGAATAGTATACAAGGACACAAGATGTAGGTTGCTAGCCAGGGCCAAAACCTTTCCTAAAGAGGAAAACCCACAAAAATCTCTTCTCTTCTCATAGATTCTTCAAATGACGAATTCCAAGACCTTTAGACCAAGACCAAGATCCTTCCAAGACCAAGTCAAAACTTCTTGAGGATGTGCTTCTTCTTACAAAGTCAACAAAAGTCAAATTATAAACAAATGCACAACTTCGATTCCCAGCTACAAACTTCGACCCTCACTGCAGGTATCCAATCTTCGCCCCCCTGCAACAGGCTGCAACTCCACACATGTGGATGAATTAGGGCTTTTTAGGCTTCCTTCTTCCTTCGCTTGGGCCGTTTCTTCTTCAAAGGCTTGTATGTGATCAAATTGACTTTCTTTCCTTGGATTTCGTCCCTTCTTTGCTTCTTTAGAAACTTCAACCTTGTAGCTGCAAAAAGCCTAGCCTCTTTTGCACGTGTGAGGGATAGAGAGAAAAGATCGAAATTTTTGTTTTCCTTCTTGCTTCTAGTCCTTCACTTGCCTTTTTGCTTCTTGTTCTTGCTTCCTTGATCGAATGAGTGAATGAATGTCCAAATGAGGTCGAATGGTATCTTATATATAGGCTTCCAAGGAGGACGAGTAGCCCTAATTAGGCTGACTTCTTCACTACTAGGCTGACTTGGTCTTGGAGGTGTATTTTGACACTATTGACTCAAAATAAATTCTTTTCCTATGTTGCCACGAAATGTGGGGACGAGGATGGAAATGGGGACGAGGACGGGGACAGTGACGGGTGCGTCATTTTTTGAAACAGGGTGCGTGGGTTCGTCGGGGGTATGTATATATATATATATATATATATTATAATATATGTGAATTTGTATAACTAAAATATTTATGATTTAAACTTTAAATATTTAAACATGCACATCATTGAACATTCAACATTTACATTGAAATTTCAAAATTTGTAGTTTGATATCAAGTAAAAATTGGAGTTTACACATACTTGTAAATCTGGCCCCAAGCCAATTTCGCCCAATACTCTTGGTAGGGAAAGAGAAGGCCAAAAGTTACATTCTTGGCAAAAAATGTAAAAAAAAAACACAGTTAAAAGAGTAATTAGAAAAGCAAGTGATGTCGGTTGGCCATGAGAGAATGTGGAGATTGTGTGTTCTTCAAGATTCTATTACTCGTCATAAGGAAACTTTCCCATCTTTGACATCATGGGTCGTTTTACTATTTAGAATTAAATTTTAATTTACTAATTTTGTTATGCAAATAGTGAAGTTTGAACACAAAAATTAGACTTAATTCATGCCGCACGATGAATATTCAAGAGTTACCTATGAATCTTCAAGTAGGGATTTCATCTCTGTGGGAACCTCTAGTCACCGGCACAAACACCAGCGAATGCCCCAAGCACACCAGGGAATGCTCGTCGTCTCAATAGTCAAACCGAATGGTTGTTGTCTCAAACAGAATGTCGTCGTCGTCAAAGAGTGAAGCGATTTTAGGTTTTACGGGTTATGTATTCACCTTTTGAATTTCCACGTTTTTTTTATACTTAAATTTTTATTTAAAAAAACCGTTCAACAAAGAACCCTAAAGAACCAAATTTTGGGGTTCCAAGTACCCATTATCGGGGTTCCAAGTACCTTAAATGTCAAAAATACCCAAATTTTTTTAACGAAGAACCCGGTTCTTGGTAGAAGAACCCAGTTCTTATGGGTTCGTTTCGGAAGACTCTGTACTGAATCCGGTTCTTGGGTTCGAGAACCCCACCCCTGGGTTTGGGAACCCAGGCAACATAGTTCTTTTGTCTTGTTACAAAATGCCCAATAGGGTCTAATACATATGACAATGACTCTTATGACTTTTTGACTCTATGACAAAACCTAGAAGCACACAATGGGTGCTTTGACCTAGAACAAAATAAACTTGAGCATGAAACCCGTGCTATTAAATAATAATAGTAATTTTCTTTTTCTTTTTACATCAAATACATAAGATCAAGAGTACATAGAATATTATGAAGACCGAACCTAGTTACAAATTTCAACAATATAAACTATGCCAGTGATCGGTCTCTGAAGCTTGGGAGTAGCTCTGCGCAAGTGGTACTGTAGCTGTAGGTACTATTGAGATGGAGGATTAATTCTGATGCTAATGAAGGGACTCAACTTACCCAATATATCAACTTAACGCAAGAATAATATGGCCTGCCAATATCTAATTTGACATTGTATATAAGACTGTGTAACAATATTTCGGCCCTTGACAATTGTTGATTTTCTAGTGCAATCAAGACTAGTACGATTTTTCAAATTGATAAGTACTTCCAATGATACAATTAGCCTTCTTATAGCATTCCAATCATTAAGCAATTATACATGAAAACTTTCAACCATCCACTTTCTGCAATGGAGCAATAGAGATCACAATAATCAACAAGACAAGAGACAAGAGACACCAATATTTAGGCTAGCAGCCGGGGTAAAACCCACAATTGGAAAACCCAACAAGTCTTTTCTTATGAGAGAGAGAATTCAGTTCATCAAGAGTACTTTAGAATATTCCAAATTCTGACCTCAATATTTCCAAGTGAAACCAACCAACGGAGAGAGAAAATAGTCAATCCTGGTCATAGTCAAATCTTCATCAGAATGGACGAATTTTCGGCCAGAGGTTGCTCTGAATAGGAGGGCCGAAATTTGGTCAAACCTCAGTCAAACAGACCTCTGCAATTCTTGGTCAAAGCTTAGAATTGACCTGCGGTAAATGACCCAAAAACAAGAGCAAAATCTTGGTCAAACAGAGTCAATGAATTCCTGAAATATTTGGACTCCAAAACAGTCAAAGAGATTGGTCAAACAGAAGCAAACTCTCCCAACTCAATGCTGGTCAAACTGAAGAATGCAATGCTGGTCAACGCAAAAGATTCTCCTTGTCTCCATAACATGTGTGGACTTCTTTTGGTTTCAGATCGAATGATGTGAGTTGATGTGATACCAAATGAGCTCCAATGAACTTCTATTTACATGTTGTTTAGGAGGAGGGTTTTTACCTTGGGTTCAAACTTCAAACCCATTCATCATGTGGGGTTGACTTGTGCATTTTAGGCCAACATGGTCAACAAGAAAAATATGAATTTCTTACTTTGATTTGCTAATGAAAATACCAACCATAGCTACCAATTTTCAACAAAAATGAAGAAATTGGTAACTAAGAAGACAAATCTTATTTGAAGTTGGAGCCCCTAGCCTGTGGGTGAAAACCACACAAGGAGATAATGTGGCAATTCCTCATTAGCCAAACACATAATTCAAGTAAAGAAAGTTAGGCCTCCATCAAATTTTAAGATCATTATATTTTGTGATGGGTTTTAGAGATTATTTTATTTTTAGAAGGGATACTCCAAAAAGGGCAACGACCTCACCTTGGGTTTTCAAATTTAACCAAAGTTCAAATTTAAAAAGGGGTTTTCCCTCCATACATTTGAATCTCAAAAGTTGTCACCCTCCAAAATTGGAATTGTGCATCATTTGAAGCCCCTCCTAAGTCTATAAAAGGACACTTGATTTATCACCTAAGGGATGCACTCAAATGTTTATCCTTTGACAAATTCAGCTCTGAAATTCCCCTTTGACCCTGTGGAGACAACGAAGAAATCAGAGGAGAGGGTTTGAGAAGGATGACGGATCAACAACAAGGTTTTCGTTGCATTTTTGTTATGTTTTAGTTTTGGTTTTGGGATTCGCTTGGGTAATCTTTATTTATAGTTTTAAGTTCTGGACTCAAGCAACACAACTATTTGACCCTCAGTAGGGCATCGATTATGAGGCTTGAGACTCAGCGAAAATCAATTAGGGTCTCTGCACAAGGATCATAACTTCATTGAAAAACAAATCCATGGCAAGGGCTAATTAGCATCTGACCTGAAGTAGCATTATTATAGTTATTCTGTGCGGCCTCTCCAAGCAGCGAAGGCTTATTTGCATCTGCAAATTCGGCCCTTGTCTACACTAAGTTTAGTGCTCATCTCAGATCTGATCAAGTGAAGTTTTTGTTCTTAAAAAGAGTGTGAAAATCTCCAATTCTTCTGGCCTTGACATTCCTTAATGAATGGTATTAACTCTAAGTGAAGGCTATATCTGCGACATCTATAAGGTTCTTTGAATCCACTTGTGTAAGTAATATTCTTTGTTGGAAGTACTGAAAGGTGGGGTGAATCAATATTTCTTTTAGAATTGTTATTTTATGCCAGTGAAGATCACTTAATAAAAGCAGAACACAAAATGTACAATAATTAAATAATTTATATTATCAAAACAACGTGGACTCCAATCCTCTTTTACAATAATAATTTGTACAAATATTCTTATAATCTCTTTAAGGCTCCAATATAATCTTCAACAAGCCCTGATAATTTTTTCAAGATCACCTTCAACAATGCCCTAAGATATGCTTCAGCAATTGTCTAGTATGTGTCTCCACAACTCTTCATATTACCGAATAGTCTTCTCCAAGGTTACTCCATGAGGGCTTCAACAATGCATGAAGAGGTAAATGATTTCTCCAAAAATAACTCCAAGATCAGGTTCTGCAAGTCTTCAACACTGCTTCATGGTGTCTTCAATAATCTGCCCAAGATACTCTCCAAGATCAAGTTGCTTCTGGATGACTCTCTACGGTATGCTCAAAACTAATCAAGAATATCCCCAAGACTGCTCCAAATTCACTTCAAGATGTATATCAAATTTTCACCAAGAATTCTGCTCCAAATACTTCAAAGGACTGCTTCAATGTCTGGTCCAAGATCAGCTCAAGTCTTCAATAGGTATTCGAAAACGTACTCCAAAAGATCTTCAAATTCCTTTTTAATTCTGCACTAACACTGCTTCAAACAAGCCTGAAATAAACTGTTCCAATGGTGCTTCAATAATGTTTCCTACAGGGGTCTGCAACAAGGTATCTTCAAAAACTGACCCTATGCTTCAATTCAGCCCAATTCTGTTCATAAGAGGCTACTGCTATGATGACATCTTCAAGGTATACAATTGGTATCTTCAGGTCTACCAGGATCTAGCACAATAACTGCCTCAGATCTGCTTTCAAGAAGGGTTTCACAAATTTGCTCAAAAGAGTCGAAGTCTGCTCCACAAATGGTAGATACATTTAAAATTGCCGAGAAAGTCTGCTCAAGGATGGTCGTATGTCTGCACAATTCAAGGTCTGTTCGGCTGAGATAAGTCACCACAGGATCAAGCCTAAATCTCTGATCAAACAAGTATGAGATCCACACAAGTTTGAGGACCTCAGAGCTGAGATTTCAGTGGTATGCCACAGTCCTGTCATAGATCTGAGGGTACATAGGTCCGAGCTAAGTTTCTTCCACAGATACGAGTTATGCACAGGTCCAATATTACTGTTCTTTTAGGTCCCAGGGTACTGTAGTCTCCGCAAACTCGCCTCCAAACAAGAATTATCTCAGAACATCAAACAGAAATTACTAAACAGAAATCTATCCTTCTTTAGCCCTACTTCTTTTCAGATCCGAGTTCTTTTTATATTTTCTTGACTGAATTATATCTTTGTTTTCGTCTTGTCTTCTGAGACTCACACTGTTCTGATCCTTGGCCGAATTTGTGGCTTATAATGACGAGTTTAGCTTGCTATTTATAGTTGTTTGAGCATGTTATGAACGGACACGTCTGTTTGAGCTTGGAGAACTGACCTAACTGTTTGGAGGCAAACTATGTGAATATTAATTTTAATAAAAATTTAACTATATACGAGCCTACTTGTGTAATACGAATGATTTCTCCATTGTGATGATGTGGTCTTGGAGTGTTGACTGTTCTGGATTTTTTTGACCAATATCAATCATGTGTGATTATTTGGAGAATTTTATAATAGCCACATGTGGCATCACCCAATGTCAATCTTTCAACACAAACAACAGTTGTCTGGGTTGTTCCTGAAGTTCGAGTAATGAAAAATTGGGAAAAATATTTAGGGGAGAACCTTGCAAATCACTTGACAAGTTATGGGTTCACATTTTTAGGTCCCTATATTACTAGTATAGTCCCTTATTGTTGTTAGTGTAACCCCCTTATTGTTATTATTGTACCCCTGTAACCCACATATTGTTATTATTGTGCCTTTAAATTGTTATTGTTACGTCGGCTAGGATTACATTGTGGCCCCATGGACTCCTGTATATAGAAAAGAGGTTTTGTAATTTGAATCATCCAAGAATTGTTCATTTATGTAATGTATTGGAGGTTGCCCCCTCGAAGTGGCTTATTTCTAAGGCGTTGATATCTCTTTTCTTCTATTTTTGGAGCTGGTTTCACAACATTTGGTATCAGAGCTTTGAATTTTAGGGTTTCGCTGCTCCAAACAGGTCATCGTGGCATTTTCGCTATAAATTTTTTTCTACAAAGGTTCAGAAGCTGAAATTTTTAGGGTGCGAAGTCGAAATCCTGAGGAACATCGTCGCAAAATTTCAGTGCTTCGTTCGCAATATTTTCGGAGATATGATCTGTGGAAGGTGGGGCTTTTTGCAAGCTCCTGAATTTCACTTAAACAGGTCATCGCGACATTTTCGCTATTAACTGTTTTTCTACGAAGGTTCAGAAGCGGAAGTTTTTAGAGCGCGAAACCGAGATCTTGAGGAACATTGTCGCAAAATTTCAGAGCTTGGTTCACGATATTTTCGGAAATATGATCTGTGGAAGTTAGGTCTTTTTCAGGCTCCCTAATTTCATCTCAAAGAGGTGATCGTGGGAAATTTTTCATAACTCTCTCTCTGAGCATCGGATTGGAATTCTGTAAAAAGTGGCTGGAAGTACACGGGCTGTAGTTTCCTGTCTATAAATTTTAGAGCCAAAGGAGAAAACAGTGACACGTGGCAAGTCATACAAGTTTGCTTTACTGAACCAATCCATAATTAGGTCATTGTGGGACATTGGACATAACTTTGTCTTGAAGAATCCAAATCAAGTCAGACCTGTGGCATTTGAAAGAAGCTTCGGAGGACTACTACAGGGCCAAATTTCAGATATTGAGGATCTTCAATTATAGAGATAATTCAATTTCAATATAGAGCTCTGTGAAAACAAGTAAAAGGTGTGTATTTTTGTTCCGAATTGCATAAGTCTTGTTTGAAGAATCAAGTTGAATTGATTCCAAGGGCATATTGTAGAATAGATATTGGTTTCTAAAATAGCCCCTAAAAAGAATTCAACACCCATTAAGCCTTTAGAAGGCTCTACTATGACTCATGAAGACGAAGAATGGCAACATGACATATCAAAATTACAAGAGCAAATGCAACAAATTTCGCTCTCGCAAAGAGCGACAAAAAATGACATGGAAGTTTTGAAGAAAGGTGTGGAAACTAAGATGGATGGTTTGAAGAAAGGTGTGGAATCTAAGATAGATGGCATGGAAGCTGGCATGGAATCTAAGATGGATGACATGGAAGCTAAGATCGATGAAAAAATGGAAAACATGAAGAATGATCTAAAAGCAGACATGGAAGGTTTGACAAAGTTGATACAATAAATGTTTCCTAATGGTGAAAAGATAGTAGAGGAAACTCATGATGAGAACAAAATAAATGTTAATCGTGACTTCATAAACTCTAATGTTGGCGGAAAGAACCACCATATTCCAAAAATGGATATGAGGAAGTTTGATGGAAAGGATCCTGTAACATGGATACTACAGATGGAGCAATATTTTGATCTCCATAACGTGCAAAACACACAAAAAGTACGCATTGCAACTTTACGTTTAGAACAAAATACATTTGTATGGTATCAATGGCTTTGCTCCCGTAAAAAAATTGTCACTTGGTCAATTTTTACGGAGGAAATGATAGCACATTATGAGGATAGAAAGAGCAACACCTTCTTTAGCCAATTGATAAATCTCAAACAAAAGGGTTTAGTGGGGGAGCACATTGAGGACTTCCAAAAATTGAATATAAGGGTAATTGATATTCCAGAGGAACACAGGATTGATCTCTTCATAGGTACTTTAAAAGATAACATCCAACATGAAGTTCGCGTTTTGGAACCTGATTCATTGGAGAAGGCATTCAGGTTAGCAAGAAAAATTGAATGTAAAATTATGGCGACAAGGAAGCCTACCACTCACTTCTATAAAGAAGGAAGTGTTGCTACGCCTAGATTTCCACAACCTACAAGGCTGACACCACAACAATTGGAAGAAAAAAGAGCAAAAGAGCTTTGCTGCAGTTGTGATAGCAAATACACTAGAGGTCATAAGTGTGATGAGAAGAAATTATTTTACATAGATTGTGAAGAGGATGAAAATGAACAAGGAGAGGATATACACCAGGAACCAACCCTAGAAGAGAAAGAAATGAGTTCGACCATATCGTATAATGCATTGGCAGGAATTACCACTCCTCAAACTCTCAAGATAGAAGGACATATCAAGAAGAAAAAGGTAATAGTGTTGATTGATTCAAGTAGTACCCAGAATTTTATTCATTGTAAGGTAGCCATGGAATTGAATTGTTTCCTATACCCAGCACCAGAATGTCAAGTGATGGTTGCAAATGGAGGAACTATAGATTGCTTTGGAAAATGCCATAATATCAAGCTAACCATGGGGGAATATGCATTGAATAGTCCATTGCTTTCCATTCCTATGCGAGGTGCTGATGTTGTACTAGGAGTACAATGGTTACAATCTTTGGGGACGGTAGCTTTTAATTTTCAAGAACTTTTCTTGAATTTTTTTTTTCAGAAGGAAAGGAAGTCAAATTACGGGGTATTGCAGGGAAGCCGGGAAAGATAATAAGCTCTAATGTCATGAAAAAGCTTCTAAAGAAAGAACAATGAGGCGTAGTTGCACAATTATGCTCACTAGAAGTTCCAACATCAAAATCATCTATTTCTGCAGATCTCCAAAAAGTCTTGGACAATCATTCCAAGGTGTTTGAAACTCCCAAAGGACTCCCACCTATTCGTGATCATGATCATGCTATTCATTTGATTTCAGGAAGTGTTCCTCCAAACATCAAGCCTTATAGATATCCTTACTTCCAAAAGAGCGAAATTGAACGTATGATTGCAGAAATGTTAGAGGCGGGTATAATTCAACCTAGTCAAAGTTCTTTCTCTGCTCCTGTAGTATTGGTACAAAAGAAGGATGGATCATGGCGAATGTGTCTGGATTATAGGGAGCTCAATAAGCTCACCATTAAAGATAAATTTCCCATTCCTGTGATTGATGAATTATTGGATGAATTACATGGAGCAATTTATTTTACCAAGTTGAATCTTCGTTCAAGATATCATCAAATTAGAATGAAGACTGAAGATATTCCAAAGAAAACATTTCGAACTCATGATGGTCATTATGAATTTTTGGTCATGCCTTTTGGCCTTACCAATGCACCTTCTACATTTCAAGGGTTGATGAATTCCATTTTCAAACCCTTCTTTAGAAAATTTGTGCTAGTATTTTTTGATGATATACTAATCTACAGCAGGTCTTGGAAGGATCATGTTGAACATGTTGACAGGGTGCTCAAACTATTGCAAAAGAAACAATTATATGCAAAAACATCCAAATGTTTCTTTGGAGTACAAGAGGTGGAATATCTGGGTCATATTGTATCTCACGAGGGTGTTAAAGTAGACCCTAACAAAATTAAAGCTATTAAGGAATGGAAAGTCCCCACAACCATAAAGCAGTTGCGAGGATTTCTCGGGTTAACAGATATTATCGCAAGTTTGTTAAGAATTATGGGAGAATAGCGGCACCTCTAACAACATTATTGAAGAAAGATGCATTTTCATGGACTCCTGAAGCAACTAAGGCCTTTGAACATCTTAAAGAGGCAATGTGCCTAGCACCTGTCTTAGCTACGCTAGACTTCACAAAAACCTTTATTGTGGAATGTGATGCCTCAGGAAATGGAATTGGTGTTGTTTTAATGCAAGAAGGAAGACCCATTGCTTTTGAAAGTCGTCCAATTAAAGGAAAGTATTTACAGAAACCTATTTATGAGAAGGAAATGTTAGCAATACTGCATGCACTAAAGAAATGGCGAACTTACCTAATGGGAAGACACTTCAAGATAAAAACTGATCATGATAGTCTTAAACACTTTTTGGAGCAAAGACTATCTTCAGAAGAGCAACAAAAATGGGTCATAAAGATGCTGGGCTATGACTTTGAAATAATCTACAAAAAAGGGAAGCTAAATGTTGTTGCAGATGCACTCTCAAGAAAGAATGAAGAGGTGGAAGCATTGCTTTGTGCCATTTCTAATATCCAACCAGATTGGATAACCGAAGCAAGAGATGAATGGGAGAAGGACGAAGAAGTGTGGACACTCATTCAAAAGTTGCAGCAAGATTCTAGTACATCTGATACATTTAGTTGGAAAAATGATTCCTTATGGTACAAAGATCACTTATATCTTTGTAAGAATTCCCAACTAAAACAAAAGGTTCTTTTGGAATTGCACACTTCTCCTTTAGGAGGACACTCAGGATTTTTAAAAACTTACCACAGTGTGAAGAACGAATTTTTTGGGATGGACTTAAATATGATATTCAAAAGTTTGTGGCGAAATGTTTGGTTTTCCAGCAGAATAAAGTTGAGAGAATTAAGACCCTGGGTCTTCTACAACCTTTATCCATTCCAAGTCAATGTTGGGGGGAGATTTCAATGGATTTTATCACAGGTTTACCTAAGTCCGAAGGAAAGAGTGTCATCATGGTGGTAGTTGATATACTTACCAAGTATGCACACTTTTGTGCATTATCTCATCCATTTAAAGCAAGTATAGTTGCTACTACATTTATGGACACAATTGAAAAGCTACATGGAAACCCAAGGGTTATTGTGAGCGACAAAGATCCCACTTTTACTGGAAATTTTTGGACGGAGTTATTTTCTTGTTTGGGTACTCAATTAGCTCATAGCTCATCTTATCATCCTCAATCCGATGGTCAAACTGAGATAGTAAATAAATGTTTGGAAGGATATCTTCGTTGTTTTGTATCCGATAAACAAACACAATGGGTCAAGTGGTTACCTCTCGTTGAATGGTGGTATAACACTTCCTTCCATACTGCAGCAAAAATGACCCCATTTATGGCACTTTATGGATATCATCCACCATCCATCACATCATATTTAAGGGAAAATTCAAAGGTTCAAGCAATGGAAGATCACATCGAGCATCAGCAAGAAGTTCTCCAAATCTTAAAGGATAACCTGAATTTGGCACAAAATCGAATGAAACAACAGGCAGATCAACATCGCAACGAGAGAAGTTTTGATGTAGGAGATTGGGTATTTTTACTACTACAACCATACAAACAAATGTCCCTCAAGCAAGCTAAGAAGGATAATAAATTATCGCCAAAGTACTATGGTCCTTACAAGGTGTTGCAAAAGATTGGTACTATGGCATACAAATTGGAGCTTCCTGCTTCTTCGCGAGTGCATCCAGTTTCCCATGTTTCATGCTTAAAGAAGGTTATAGGTGAAAATCTTCCAGTTCAAACAATATTTCCAGAACTTGATGAGGAAGGAAAAATCATATTGGAACCTGAAGCGGTCATGGAAACAAGAACTCGACAACTACGGAATCGATCAATTTCAGAGTATCTCATCGAGTGGAAGAACTTACCCACTGAAGATTCTACATGGGAGGATGAGAATTTTATACAGAAGCACCCAGAGCTACTCAAGCGTTGAGGACAACAGTTTTTTGAAGGAGAGGGGCATGCTAGGTCTACATATTACTAGTATAGTCCCTTATTGTTGTTAGTGTAACCCCCTTATTGTTATTATTGTACCCCTGTAACCCCCATATTGTTTTTATTGTGCCCTTAAATTGTTATTGTTAGGTCGGCTAGGATTACATTGTGCCCTCATGGACTCTTATATATAGAAAGGAGGTTTTGTAATTTGAATCATCCAAGAATTGTTCATTTATGTAATGTATTGGAGGTTGCCCCCTCTAAGTGGCTTATTTCTAAGGTGTTGATATCTCTTTTCTTCTATTTTTGGAGCTGGTTTCACAACACACATCTTATGTTAGAGGTAGATATTCTCATTCTTGAAACCATAGGATGCCTCCATTTCCTATTGAAGTATTAATACATAGTGAACATGAATTTTATAAAGGATAATGCTGAGATGATCTGCCTTTTCCTTTAGAATGTTTTCTTCTATATACCATCCTCACTCTGTATTTCAACACTATCTCTATTCTAATGTAGATGGAATTGTCAAGTCTTAACATTCAGATTATGAGGAGTTTGTTTCTAAAGTAGCTTGAGATGTCAATAGATATGTGTCCAATATTTTATAGAGCAGCATTGCATGCTACTATAAGTTTAGGACTTTTCATGCTCCTAGGGTTTCATCACCTTGATATTATGGCTTACTTCAACAATCATCCAGGCTAGAGTAATGCTTAGGGCTTCTTAGTTTTTAGGCTTAGGAGTTCTTCATACACTTAGGGTTCCATCTTCTAGGGCATAACTCCATGTATCTAGAGCTCCCTCAATGCAATCATGCACCTAGGGTTTGTCGTCATATTGACATCAATGACAACTCTATCCAACATTTTGAGTATAAGGGATAAAAGTTCTCTGAAGATTCATATCCTCTTCATGATGCTAAGCCTTGCGGTAATTACTGAGGCATAAAAGTTTGGTTAAAAGATTAAGACTACAACTCCAATCTTGCTTTATGCATCATCTCTGAATAATGAGAGAGTCGTATTGGCTTCTTAACCTTCAGAAGATTGTGGACTATTCCTTAGAATAGATTCCCGAGGTGTCATGTTTTGAGTTTTGCACAGTTGTATAAATTTCAGACCTACCCTCTAAACTTAGTGACTTAACACCTGTGCGGACTTGTGCTTTTAGCATTTCTTGGTCATCATCCCGAGTCACTGAAATGTTCAAGCTTGTTGAAACCTGAAATGCTCATATATATATATATATATATATTTTTTTTTTTTTTTGTTATAGTGCATAATAGAATGAAGCCGACCCAGTGGGAGCTGACTTTACTATCAGTAAGCGAAGTATCTTGAATAGAAGCTGGTCAAGGCTAAAGAAGCTACCATTGAATTATATGTTATTGTTGTTTGCTGATAGATGGTTGTATTGATGAGCTATGCATATTGTGTAAAAGAATGTGTTTGAACAAAACTAGGGTTTGATAATGGCACATTGAGTAGGGACATTTGCATGTGTGGATAATTTATGAATACCATGACTTTCAATATTGACAAGATGCTTGATAACATGCTGATGTGCTAATTGAGCAAAGGTATAATTGTGTGTGACAACTGATACTGACAGTGGGGGTTTGATGAGCAGTTTGAGCAGAGACAAAATTACCTATGATAGTCGATATTGACAACTAGGGTTTGATGCTTTGATGCAGAAGCAGATGTTAGAGTTTGATGTACAGTTTGAGCAAAGGAAGATTTGATTGACAGAGTCTGTACTACAATTTTATTTTATTGCTATTTCTTTATATTGATATCGAGCATAGGTGGATCTAGTCTGAGAATTGTGAAACATGGTCCGTCGACAAATTAGTGGGGCAGGGTGGTGCAAGGCAAGAGAGTGGAGTCTCCTTCAGGTTGGAGCCTGAGAACACTTCAGGGTGACATGGTGGTGATAGCGCAGGTTGTAGTTTTCACAGGGCGTTGGAGCGTCCATCCAGTAGCAGTTGGTAAACAGGGTGTTGGAGCATCCACCAGGTTGGTGTCTAAAATCTAGGGCGTTGGAGCATCCTTCTAGTTGCAGCTGGTAAACAGGGCATAGGAGAATCCTGCGGGTTGGAGCCTGTAAATCAGGGGGTTGGAATCTCGTTCAATTGGAGCTGAAAACTTGATGTAAATATTTTGAAGACAAACATTAAGAAATGTTCGGTGGTTTTTGTCCCAGAGGGGTTTCCCCCTAAAAATATTTGTTCCCACTGTCTCTATTTGTTGTGCATTGTTGAATGGTGTTGATGCTATTTATGTTTATCTGATGCTAATAACAATTAATGCATTTTTGAATTAAAAATATACTAATTGATAAGAAATATTGATTCACCCCCCTCTCAGTATTTCCAACAAAATCGGCCTCCTCAACAACTGCGCCTCCTTCTCACTTCAACAATTCGACCTCACCAATTCCCAACAAATTGGCCTCTTGGAAACACCTCGAAATTATCCCTATATTCTTCTTTCTTCTTCTTAGTTGAATTGAGCCTCAAGCTCTAGAGAATTCACTCCCTCCTCGAGAAAATTGATTTCCCAAAATTGCTGTAGCTGCCTCTGTCTCTTGTGTTCTTGTGCCTTCACCTCTTCGTTGGGTTTCTTTTATAATCTTCATTAAACCCAAATGCCTAACCCTAATCTCCCTTCTAGAAGATCTTGGAGATCAATGGTTGAGATTATTTCTAAGTTACTTGAATAATTAAGTTAATTTTCCCTAGAAAATGACTTAATAGTTCATCAAGAAAGAAGACATAGATCACTTTCACCAAGAAAACAACTAAAGAGGTAATAAATCATCTTCACATGCTAAGACACCAAGCCTATGTAGGAGACCTTCCAAAGCTACAACAAGCTTCAACAAGATCTTTTGGTGATTGATCTTGGGTACTAAAATAAAAGTGAAAATATAGCCTAACAACAGTAAGAATGTAAGTAAATAGTAAGATACAACAATTTCATCCAAACTTGCATGAAATAGGGTGTAATACCCCTAGGGTAAAAAATGGAAAACCTACTAAACAAGATGAAATTTTGTGTAGCACTTAGGGTAGCTTAAATCACTTCCAAATGTTAATAATATGCACCTGAAGCATGTTAGAAATGAAACTAGGGCTTAAGAGGGTTAGAAACAACCTTTTCACGAAGCCCTTGGCCTAGTGTCTTACCAATTCTTGTGAAGATATTGCTATAATAAAATTCCAGAATTGTAAGGACACCTTAGATAAATCTTGAAAGAATAAAATAAGAGGGCCAGCTTGTACTTGGGCTGGAGTGTAAAAACTCTGGTAAACTTGATAAATATATATTATTAATGATGAAGATAAGAGATGATTTACAATGAGGGATCGCCTAGGCTTTAAATATAGCCTCAAGGTGTCCCTTGGCGAAGAGGCATGATCTTTGATCATGCCCTTTCAGTTAATAAAACCTAATATAACTATATCTAACTAATAATTAATAAAATATTCATAACATTGCCCCCTTCTTAAGATGCTTTGTCCTCAAAGCATACGTAATGATGGACAATGTTGACGAATGTCTGGTTTTCTCAAGCGATGAGCTCTTGCTTCCCATATTTTAAAAAGATCGTGGAGCATCTTCTCGAGTTCAATCTTTTGGTGATGTGGATAGTGACAAGATCTGATATTGACAGGGTTAGATCCTATTCTTGGTACTGTTGGTGATTCTTCTTTGTTCCTTTTTAGATTTAGAGGTAGGTTACCAACAATTATTGTCTGATGTAACTTCTCCTCATCATCAAATGCTTCCTGCCTAACCACTGTATCTGCTTCAGCACCGAAGGCCTTAACAGCTTCTGGCGCTATATCAGTGGCTTCGGATGTGTTTGTCGCTTCACATGTGTCGTTAAATTCTGGGGATGAAACATTTTGCTGTTTATAAGCATCTGTATTTTCATGGTTTCTTTCATTTTCAATGACTAATCTATTGTTGCCTCTGTGATAGCAGTCTCGTTAAACTCTTTATGTGGCTCCTTCGCCAACATTGTTTCTTTTCCTGCCATTAGATTTTCAGTTCCCATGTTAGGAAATATTGGGGATTGTGTCTGACTTAACTTATCTATCTTATCATTTAGCTTATTGAAGAGTTCTGTCATCTTGTTCATTGCTTCGCTATGCTCTGTCATCTTGTTCATTGCTTCGCTAAGCTTTTCTGTGGCCTTGTGACGATTTAGCCACATTTGTCTTTCTATTCGATTTGTCGTATCATGAATCTTTTTGATGTCGTTTGAGTGCCCTGCAACTGAAGCTTCAAGATTGACTAATCGTTTTCCGAATTCTTCAGAATTATTATTGATTTGTTTCTCAAGATCTCCCAATTTCTTCTGGAATTCAGCCATTGACATTGACGAAGACATCGAACGTGTAGGAGGTGGGGAATATCTTTTTCTGACAGTTTCTCCCCTTTTTTTTTTTTTCTTTAAATAATAATAATTATTATTATTTTTTAAAATAATTTATATAATTATGATATAAATATATATATAATTTATTGATTAAAAATTATATAATATATAAATCAATTATATAATTATTATATAACAATAATAATTTTTATTATTTTATTTTTTAAAATCTAATTTTTATATAAAAGTTAATTAAAATTAAAATTTATATAAAAATTAAATTTGTTTATATATATATTATAATCTTTTAAGTATGACTATAATAAACCATTCGTTTACCAATCGTATACCCAATCGAATGTACACGTCTTATCGGATCGGTCTTATGTTAACGTGACCGCAGGTATGAAGTTGCAAGATCGACGTGGACGGATGTCGGGGGAAGAGGCGGCGGGGAGTGGGGGACACGGGAATGGTGAGAGGAGAGCAACGTGAATGTAGGCGTTCAACTTTCAGTCCCGCGGGTCGAAGCCGATCAGAGGTAAATCATTCACCGTCCACCGTTTTACGTTGGAATCGAGCAAGCGGTTTTCTCTGCTGGTACTGACCTCACTCCACGCTCACCGCACCACGTTGACTGTAATAATATACGATTTACCTGTACCAATGGTTCAATCTGCGGCTGGGACTGAACACGCAGGCGGAAAACGACGCGTACAACAGGGACGCGAGGTTAAGGGCCCGGAAGACGACAATCGACACACAGAACTGGCGGAAGATGACGGTGGGGATCACACACTGTTTCACGATTTACCCAACGTACAACAATTTCTTGGTCACAATTTCGTATATACAGTATACGTTGTATTAGGTCAATTTAATATAATTTCCAAAGTTCGCACGACTCCACATCCAGTTACTGTATGCAATGTATGATGTATCGGGTCAATTCAACTTCTTTTTTAACCAATAAAGTTTAAAAAATTGGTGCTTCAACAGTTCAATGAAGTCAGCTACAGCAATGTGTTTCCACACAAACGATACTGAGATCCAACAAAATGTGAACTATTATCATATGTTTGTCAACTGAACGGTTACGGCCAGCGTTTAGGCGGAGATGGCGGAAGGGGTGGGAAGATGGAAAAGGGGAGGATGCCGAGTGTGAAAGGTGGGTGTTTAGGGAATGAGCGTAAGGTGAGGTGGGACCGGTTGTGAGAGGAGTTCAGCAGAGGGTGCGAGAGGCTGTGTAGTGAGATATGTGAGGGGGGAGGGCGTAAGGAATGTGAGGGACGCGAGTATTTGTAAAAAATTTTAAACAAATGCTGTCACCAGCACTTGATAAAAAATCTGCAATCTGAAATTGCAGTTCTGGAATTCTGTAATTCCTGGGTGATCACACAGATCCTGAAGAGCGATGGCTCCGATACCAATGGAGTGTAAAAACTCTGGTAAACTTGATAAATATATATTATTAATGATGAAGATAAGAGATGATTTACAATGAGGGATCGCCTAGGCTTTAAATATAGCCTCAAGGTGTCCCTTGGCGAAGAGGCATGATCTTTGATCATGCCCTTTCAGTTAATGAAACCTAATATAACTATATCTAACTAATAATTAATAAAATATTCATAACATGGGCTGTTAGATAGGCAATTATGGCACAAATCCCAAGAAAAATGTCAAACTGAAAATATAATCCTTGGATATTTTTCTAGACAATAAATAATTGATTTTTAATGATTTATTTTTGACTATCGATTTTTCTAATTTTTTTGTCTTTTGTCTTTTTGAATTTATAGAAAAATAAAATGAGATTTTTGGATTTTTGAAATAAGTGCTTGTTGTTGGATTTAGGGCTAATTCCTTACCTCCACTAGAGATTAATGGGGTAAACATGAATTCCCCTCTTAAGTTGGTTATTCAATAGCGAGTAGGTAGAACCCTAGAAGTGATATTACCTCCTTGTCTAATCAAGACAAGTTATGAAACCGAGTCTTAGTAAAAGGGATCCCTCGAAAGTGATAGTCTTTAACCATAAAATCAATTATGGAATGAAACAATATCAAAATTCTTGTTGAGGAGCTTGTAAGGTATAGCCCACCAAGGAGATTTAATGCTTACCTCACACTATCAAGTGAGAAGTGAGAGAACTTACCATAGATGTCACCCTCCGAGTGAAAAAGTTTCCCTTCAATTGATTGATCTTCTTAGTCTCAGAGTAATCTTGGATTAGCACAATAATGCATTTAGAATTATGTAGAATAGCCAAGTGAAAGAAAGTTCAAATTTGACACCAAAGATTCATGAAAATATTATCTTATGGCATAATGATCTCAACAATTCACAATGATTTGCGAGGAGAGAGAGCTTTGCATTTATAGATGAGGCTTTCGAAATCTCTCCCTCTTTGGTTTCCTAGATATGTCTAAGAAACTTCATGAATGATTGACTTTCCATCCACAAAAGACTAACTCATTACATAAAAAATTGTTTTACATTACTTAAAACCCTGAAGAGAGGTGATAAAATCTGCTAGAGGGTGTGGTACATTCAAAACAACTCCAGTAAAACTTCAAATATTGCATATTAACCTTCAAAATATGCTTCAAATGAGGGCCCATGCCCATACCATAAGTCAAGGCACTTCCATGAAGAATGGGAGTGACTTTCCAATTTCAAAAATGGGTCACAAAACCCCCACTAAATAAATTAATGTCAAACATAGTGTTGAAAAGTGTAACTAGGTTCGGTCTTCATAGGGACATGTGTAATTGTGATTTTATGTAATTGATGTAAAGAAGAAAAAATAAAATTACTTTTGTAATGCTTGTCTCATGGGTTTCATGAGCAAAGAATTTTATTTTTAGTGAAGGCTCCCATTGTGAGCTCTTAGGATTGGTCATAAAGTCAAATTGAGTCAATGCCATGTATGAAGGACCCTTCTTGGGCATGTTACATATGTATATGAGTCATTGAAATGTCAAAAGATTCTCCAAGACCAAACTCAAGCACCTCCAACAAGTCGACCTCAAGATGGAATGATGAACCTACACCAAATCACATGTCGGCCTAGGACTCTCTCAAGTCGACTTATCTACATGGGAAAAACACTATAAATATGTAGCTTGGTCTTCATTTGAGAACAAGGAATTTGGTCAATGTCTGAAGCTAGAAGAAGGGTGAGAAACACACGAAAGGAGCCTCCATCCAAGCGAAGAAAAAGTGAGTAAAAGCCGAGCTATATTGGATCTGTTTTTAGGGCTATTTTTTGTTCCACGTGCGAAGGGATCTAGGGTTTTGATCTGCTACAGATAAGATAAATTGCAGTCACACCAAAGTATCTAAGATTGGTGTCAATAAGGTCTACTTGGAAGGATGAGTTCACTAACAAGGCAAGGAAGTTATAACGAAGGCATAAAAGGATAAATCTCTTCATAGTATCCTCCCTCATGTGACCTAGGGTTTTTGAAGGGAAGGCCGAAAAGTTGCTTAAATTGCAGGTGAGCCGAATTACAATAAAGAAGGATGAGGTTGCAGTGAGTGTGTTTCTAAGGTCGAAGTTGAAGGCTAGAGAGAAGCTGCCCTATCTCAAAGATAAAGGTGACTTGGTCTTGGAGGAATCTTGGTCGAGGGTCTAGGTCTTGGTCTTGGTATTCGTCAATTGAAGTCCCTATAAGAAGAAGAATTTGTTTGGGTTTTTCTCTCTAGTTGGAGAGGTTTTGGCCTTGGTTGATCGCCTACATTTTGTGTCTCGTCTCTTTATACATTGGTAGCTGTTAAAAACATTCACAAACAATTATTGTTAGAAGTGAAAGCACCTAATTTCTATGCCCTAAATTGCACTCCTTATTTTTAAGGGAGCGAATAAGGGAGTGGTCACTCCGTGACCGCTCCCTTTTGCTTCCGCCGACGAAAAAGCCGTGCGACGGACAAGCGACAGATGGGTAAGGAAGGGGAGGGAAGGGGAGGGGAAAAAAGATAAAAGGCCCTTCTCCCCTCCCATTATTCACCATTTTCACAATGAGAGAGCAAGAGAGGAGGGATTTTGGAATTGAGGCTTGGAGCTTGAGTTGAGGAGAGAGATTGAGAGAAATATTGAGCTTAAGGAGCTTGCAAGGGAGATTGGAGCTTGGGATTGAAGGCCAAAGAGGTAGGATCTTCACTCTAATCTAGCATTTGTGTTTTTTATATGTTCATTGCTAAATGAAAATGTTCTCTTCTCTCTTTCCCATTCCCATTTCTCCATTTTATTGTAGGCTCAAAACTTCAAACATCAAGGCTATATGGCTTGGCATTCTCTTGTTGTTGGTTCCTTTTTTTGTTATTATGGTGTTGGAGAGTAGAAGGAGGGTTGATCATGATGAAGAGGATGAAGAAGTGGGTTTTAGTGGATTTGATGAAAACCTTGGAGGGGAGGAGTACCTTGGTGAGGAGGAAGAGGAGAGTGGAGATGATGAGGGCAAAAAAACTAAACCAAATCAAACCCCATTGTGGAAATATGTTTCTAGGCTTGAAGGAGGAAAAAGGGGTGGAACCACTAAATTTACATGCCTCCATTGCAAAAACACTTACACAGGTTCATACACCCGTGCCGGAAGGCACCTCTGTGGGAAAAGGCCATGGGATGGTCCGACGGAGACAAACAAATAGGAATCAAAACTTGTTTAAGTGTGTTAGCAACACAAAGAGCCAAATACATAAGGGAAGAGGAGGAAGCCTAAAAAAGATCTAAAATATCAAAGGGTGCCTTTTGAAGTTTGAACATGATAGCACACAATCGCATGCTTAAAGAACTCCATCAACATCCTCCCATGGCAGTGGATATGGAGGGACAAGAACAAACATCTCTTTAAGGCGTAGAACCATATTAGATTTCCTTGACGAAGGGTGTAGGAAGATGTGGATTCAAAATTTTACCGATTTCTATATGCATGTGGGATACCATTCAATGTTCTTCGCTCACCTTATTGGCATGAAATGGTTTCTGCCATTAATGATGCCCCTAAGGATACAAGAGCCCTAGGTATGACAAGGCTAGAACCGTGGGACTTGATCATGAAAAAGAAAAAATAGCACATTCTTTGGGTAACATGACAAATTCTTGAAATGAGCATGGGTTATCCATTGGATCTGATGGATGGATAAATGTAAAACACAAGTCATTGACAAGTGTTCTTGCTGTGTCTATTAATGGTGCAATCTTCCTTTCAACATATGATTACTCAAAAAGGTTCAAGACCACCATCAACATTGCAGAACCATTACTTCAAACAATTGAACATATTGGGCCATACAATGTCATCCAAGTCATCACTGATAATGCTTCTAATTGTAAGGCAATGGGAGCAAATATTGAGGATAGATACCCCAACATATTTTGGTTTGGGTGTTTGGTTCACACAATGAACCTTTTGATGCACGATATTATTAAGAACAAAAACCATCAATACAAATGGATTGGAGATTTGTACAAGAGAGGAAAAAAATGATAAAGTTTATTACAAATCATAGCAATACCCATGGGCTTTTCCGTATTCACTCAAGTTTGGAGCTGTTGAAGATTGCAAAGGCTAGATTTGCTAGCTATTACCACACCTTTAGGCGCCTTTTGAATGTAAGAGAGTCATTGGCTAGCATGGTATCAAGTCAAGACTAACAGGTATTAAAGGATAGTTTTCCAACCGTAGTTGATAGGCAAGGTTTTGAACAGGTGGAGGAGACTGGTCTTGATGGTCTGTTTTGGGCACATGTGAGGGAAGTTTTGCAATTCACCAAGCCCATTTATAGCATGATTCGCTTTGGAGATACAGATAAACTAGTGATTGGGGAGGTGTATGAGCAGATGGATAACATGTTGGGGCAAATAAAAGATATTGTTCAGGGAAAAGATCCCAACTTGTTTACAATGATTCACAATTGTGTGTGTGCACGGTGGAATAAATTTAATGTTCCACTACATGCCTTGGCGTATATCCTTATGCCAAAATACTACTCTCCATCTTCGTTGGGCCAACCTGCACCTGGGGGTGGGGTTAAGATCAAACCCCATACAAATCTAGAGGTATCTAAAGGATATATGGAAGCATTAGACAAGTTGGTCCCTGACAAGGAGGAGTGTGCGGATCTACGTCTTGAATTAGGCAGATACTTAAGCTGCACTGGTTCGTTTGGTTCTTTGCATGCAATGGAAGATAGAGACAAATTTAATGCTCTCAAATGGTGGAAAGCATATGGCGGCCAGGGACTTTTGCCAAAATTCACAAAAAAAGTGCTCTCATAGGTTGTAAATGCTTCTTCTACAAAGAGATGAGAAGAAATAGACTCAATGAAAGCTGGGCAGAAAGCTTGGTTTATGTGCACTACAACTTGAGGTTGTTGAGTCATTATTGTGATCGAGCTTATGAGAATACATCATATAAAACTTGGGACAACAACCCAGAGGACAATAATTTGGAGGATGGCACTATACATCTAGAAGAATTGGAAGCAAAACTTTTGAAAGATGATGATGAAGCAACAACAATCATGCCACCCCCACCATCTAGTAGCAGTGCTCGAGTTCCAACAACTGATCCTTTGCTGCCGTCGCCTCCATCTACATCCTCACATGGAGGGCATGTGCCTTCTGGTTTTGGTCGTGCGACTATGCGAGAGGAGATTCCTAGAAGACCACCATGACTTGCTCAGAAATTAGACATTTCTCGTGGCAGCAAGAGGCCCAAGCATTAGCAATAGATAATAGATTTACTTGTCTTTTCTAGTTTCTAGTAGTTTTTATAACTGTTGACTATTTTATATTTACTATGATATTTTTTGTAAACAATATATGACAATTTAAGTTTGAAGTTTGAAGTTGGCAATTATAACTCATTGGTAATGAATTGTGAATATGATGCTTCGTGAAAGTTTAAAGTTGTTTCATTTCATTTTATTTTATAACATTTCATTTCATGTTAGAATTTTTATTAATTTTGGTGATCAATGATGATAAATGTTATGTATTGAATTTTGAAAGCTTGAAACTTTAAGATTGATGAATCATGAGACTTGATATGTTGTATGTTACTAACTTGTGGACGTGGTTGATGAAATTATAACTTCTAGATGATTGAAGTTATATGGTTCAATCTATTTTTTATGTTTTTCATATCTAATTCATGATTCTACATGCTTTTGTTGACATATATGCATCAAAATATATAAAAATTTGCTCCCGATTCGCCCCCAAAACGGGAGCTTTTGAAAATGTCGCTCCCCGCTCCCATTCCTGCTCCCAGTAACCTTTCCTTGGAGCACTGAAACCTAAGGCCATATAATTTCTTTGAAATGCATGTCTTTATGTGTGGGAAAACATAAACAGAGCAACAATTTGTTGCTTTTTCAATATAACACATTTTTTCAAATGACCTTGTCACTGGTACGAATTGTGGTGCAAATAATTTTTCAATTTATTGTCTTGAACTGAATGCCACTTTCTTGAACCTTTTGGCTTCATGTAATAATTTAGAAATAATTGGTTTTGCTGTTGATTCTAGTAAATAGTCTAGACGCTAGAGTCTATACCATATAGTGCCTAGGGAAATACATAGAATAAAATCTATTGTTATTGTGTTTTTTGTTCTATTAATTCTGTGTCTCTGTACCTATGGAATCATTTTTGATACTAACTGTAGTATTGTGTGTTTATTGACAGTCACAGAAGATTTTTCCTGCCCATTTTGTTTGGTGCGCTGTGCCAGCTTCAAGGTTATTAATTGACACCATTCCACCGGTTACTTTTCATTTATATTTTTGTTGGAGTTCCTGTGTCTATTAGTGCATCCTTTTCATTTTGCTGATGACTTGCTTTCCCAATATTTTGTTTTGAATAGTGCTTTAATAAACTGTAAATATTTAAGTGACCTTCAGAATTATTGTGCAGGGTTTACGGCTGCATTTGAATTCTTCACATGATCTATTCAATTTTGAGTTTTGGGTTAGTAAACTGTGTTATTTAAAAAAAAAATTTCGAATGCTTAAATGGTCCGTCCTTAATTTATATCAAGTAATTTAACGGTTAATTAGATTAATCTGTTAGTGTTTTCTTGTTGTCTTCCTTTTTCAGGTTACTGAAAACTATCAGGCAGTATATGTGTCGCTTAAGAATGAAATTTGGAGATATGAGGTCGTGTTTCTTTTTGCTCTTTCTGATAGTAACTGACTAAAACTGTTTCCTGTAATGATTAAAGTTGTATGTTGCCTTGTTACTGAAATTCGGTATAATGTAACTGCCATCGGGAGTCCTTTCTAAATTACTTCTGAATATATTTGAAATTTAAATTTGATTTCCTAGTTGTGTTTTCATCATAGTCACTTAGTACAAATAATATGTAATGAATATAAAAATATAAAAATGATTAAATAATAATTAATAATGGATAATTAGTAATAATGAAAGGTCATGTATCTTCTAAATGACATGACTCTTCATGAAATGGTACACATGCCTATGTATATACACAGGGATCTAATTTGTAAATCATATCATTCAAACTCGTATATTTATATATAATATATTATTTCATAATAAAGGATATTTTTATGTTCTAAGTATTTTGGATACTTTATTGGTGAGCCAGGTTTGGCTATCATATATGGTACTCGAGCCCCATTATCTGATCCAGCCTTTGGCTACACTCCTATCAAAGCCTCGTTTTCTGAATCTGGCCATTGGTCATGTTGCCACACAATCTAATAGGGGTCCTAGGAGGGGTACCTAAGGGACAACTACTAGACCAAGTGACAGCAATGGGACAAAGACCCACTGTCACCTTAGTGAGTGTCCCCTACTCTTTATAGACTTTGACTGTTGGGAGGAGTCCTGGTATGGAGGAAATGACTTGCAATGATAGGATCAATGACAAGGTATCAAGTGATTCCCAAGGCACATTCAAGGAGAGACTCATTTAGGGCTCAATTCTTCAAGAGAAGATAGAAGGCTCTGCAAGAAAGACCTAGAAGGATGACCTAGACCTAGGGTAAAGATATTCAATGATAATGAGTATGCCTAGGGTCAAGGCTTCTCTAGGAGCTTTGCTAGATGATTCTTCTTCAAATAGGGCTTTCGCTTAACTAGAGAGATCTAGAAAGAAATTTATATGAGACCTAGGGTTTTTGAGTAATCGTGGGAGGAACTCCTCCATTATGCTTACTAGGTCAGGATAGGATAGGGAAAGGGTCTTGAATGATTTATTGCTTCAAATACTATGCACAAATGACCCTCAACAAGACCACCTACCAAAGATTTTCAAGATGAGGTTCAAGAGATGCAACTAGGGCTTGAATTTTATTGCAGACCAACCGTGGGAATTGTTCCAAACTTCGAGGGTTACTAGAGGAGACACTAGCACAGATACCTATCCAAATGGATTTGAAAGATCACACTTCTAATGCAATTTACGGGCAGCTCTAGTTGGCTGTCTAGGGAAGGGGCCGAAATTTTAGAAAGGGAGAAAAGGAGAGATAAGTAGAAGGTGACTGTCATTTTTACTCGGATCAATGCCTAATCCTTGTGCTATGGAGTCTATGATGATTCAAAATTTCACCATAATTGTCTTCAAGGAGGCTAAACAGCGATGCCCTAGCAACCACTTTTTAACATTTACCCACCCAAAATCTATGGATTTTCATGGAAGAAAACAATTTTCAATCCACTAGGAAAATTCATCTACTTGTTATTCAATGAGTAACATGTGCAATTTCACAATCTAACAATCTCTGCAATGATGTTCAATAAAATTAGGGCACAAAGATCTAGCTGGTTGTAATAATTCCACACATTAGACAATTTCACGAAAAATATTCAACAAAAATTGCTTACAAGATAAAAAGAGATATATCCAATAATAGAACAAGTAGTTCCAAGAAAAAAAAAAAATTCAGCTCCCAAATATATCGAACTGCCTTAACATTTCCAATAGACATCCAAGAAAGAGTGATGTGTTTTAAGACATTGCGAGGTCTGTTTTTTTACGCCTTATATGTTGAATCCTTAGTTTCAGGTCTCAGACCTTTTGAGGTTGTCAATTCTTGTTGGACTTTGAGATCACAGTTTAAGGCTGTTGCATTCTAGCTGTGTCTAGGATTTGTCTCAAGTTTGAACTAACCTCTAGGTCACTTTAGGACTGTTAGGTCTGATTAGGACCTTGTTATTTCAATTTTCACCGACAGTTGTCAATATATGACAATGTCTCTTTCTAGAAGACAATGGTTGTAAGGGGTCCATTATTCGAGTATCAGTATCATGCACTAAGTCAATCATTGACTTCAGATTCTGTTGAAGTAACCAGTGTGCATTTTGTTGATAAACCTCTCATTGCAATTCTAGTACAGTGACAAATACTTATCCCATGTGACCTTGAAATGGTGCAAATAGTAAGACTATGACATATAAATTGACCTTAAGCATCACACAATAGTGTTGACGACTTCACTTTTGTACTGTCTTTGGAAAAGGCATTCATAATTATTAACAAGGCAAGTGAAACCACAGTTTGTTACAGTTGTACCTGTGGCTCAAGATTTAGATTCAGAAGCAAAACAAATAGATACAGGTACTCAACATAGAAGTTGAAAATGCCTCTCTTATCAAGCTACAGGTTGAAGAAGCATAAGAAAGAAGGAAATTGTTGAAGGACAAAATTCAGGAAGACCTTACTAAAAAGCAAGGAGAACTTGATGCAACTCGTTATGAGATCAACAAACTCAAAGGATCACAAAAATAGCCCTCACAAGATAAGACAAATGAAGAAGCAAAAATGAAGGCAATTAAAGCTGGTAAAGCTCTAGTTGATGAAGGTACAAGCTCCACATCTTCGCAGGACGGTTCTAAGAAGGAATCTGATCAAAGTGAAAAGCCAAAGAAGAATGTTGCAACTCCAAAGAACAAGACCAAAGCAGTCAAGAACAAAGGACGACAACATACTACAACATTGCTTCCAAAGAAGAATGAAAAATCTTCCAGGTATGTTCGTTTATTTAATGGTTATTTTTTTTCATGTGCTAACTATGGACATATGGTTAGGGATTGTAAATTTGTTGACAGGTACAACTATCAAGGACCATCGCATCCAAATGAACCATTCAGTTATAGACACTTATTTAATGGTTATTGCTTTTTATGTGCTAACTATGGACATATGGCTAGGGATTGTGAAGTTTTTGGCAGGTACAACTATTATCTGTAAAACCCTAGAAGCAAGTTTGCAGGTTCTCGAGACAGATACCATATGGCATCTTCTATGGATGACATTGAATGCTTGAAATGTCATAATCATGGACACATAGCTCAAGAATGCAGGTACCATCCATGTATGTAATGTTACAAATATGACAATTATGGAGACATAGCTCGTCACTGCAGGAACAAAATGGAACCAATCATGATTATTGATGACGAGAATAAGAAGGTTTGGAAGAGAAAACATATACATGATGAAAAAATATAGGAAGAACATGTACAAGATCAACAAGAAGTGCAGAAAGACAAGAAAGTCCCAACAGTCATGCTTCAGGATTCGTAATAGGTTGTGAGGAATCAAGTCAAGATTACTCGTTCAGTGACCCTCTGTGGACCCAGGTGGGAGAAATGATGAATGGGGGTATAGTGAGTGGAAACGGAGTAATATATGCAGATAAAGGAGCGGGACCAACAAACAAAATCGGGGTTAGGACCAACCCCCAAGTAGTACCACCCTAGAACCAAATGGTCAATAAAGGAGATCCCATATGACTAAGATCCAAGGGTAGCAGCCAAAATAGATCAAGGGGATAGGAGCACAAACTAATCCCACTCTTTCCGTCAAATTCCCCCATCAATCCATGCCTAGAAGTGTCCATGATAAGTAAACCCAATACTCAATTACCAAATGACAAGACATACCTTTAGGTTCGGGAGGCCCACCTTCAAACATATGATCAATACAGATGGGGGAGGGATCACATGGCTGGCTCAGGTGGCAGAGAAATGGCACAACGAGCTAGTTGAGGGATGCAAGGGGCTGCTGGCTGAAGTCCATCTCAGAGAAAAAATTTCTCATAGGGATGTCACCCATGGAGTGGTGGATATGATCTGGCTCCAACTGGGACGTGATCTCTCGAAGAGGTGGGCAAAGCTACTTGAACGGGAGGTCACGAGAACTCCAACAATCTCTTGGTCTCCGTAAGCTTGTTATTTGCACATATCAATGATCCAAACCACGGGGCATCATGTTTTTCACAGTGTCTTATGATCACCCATGCTTAATGTCAACCCATAAAATCAACAAGTAATAACAATATGTAATTTTTAATCTAAATGCAGCTATTCTATCATGAGAAATATTATAGAAGATTAGTTCTAATGCAGAAAATCAATATGAAATGCATCCTACTCTAACATGCATATGGTATAGTGTCAAGTATCAAGGAAAGGAGTAACGTGACTTAATTTGATCGGTTGAAGCCAAAGTTCATCATTGAGTTTAGCAATGTAGTAGTAGTCATCCCCAACTTTCCCATGAATCTTGATGGGAAACAAATCTTTATCCACTAAGACCAGCTCTTCTACTTTATATTCTATTTTAGGCTTCCACCTTTTTCTTGGTTTGTGAGTTCGCCTTTTTAGGATACAAACTTCTTGTGAAGGAAGAATGGGAGGAGGTTTCTCAATGTCATGTGCTTCATATTATGGTCTAAGCTTAATCACAAGAGCTAGGTAGGTGGGTTCCCTATGAAGGATGAAAGTGGTCCCATCGGATTGTGGGATGGTAGCTTATGATAGGTCCATTTGAACATGACCTCCAACGTTGGCTCCCCATTTCCTAGATAATAGAATCCCCCACACATCAAGAATATCAATGACAACAGCATCCATGAGATGAGATATGTTGGGGTTCCTAGCCAAAGAAACCTTAAGGTCCTTTATGAACCCTCCACCTCCATAGGTTTGGAGTTAAATCCACACACCATCTTGTATGGCCGAGTGATGCTAAGACCCAATTGCTTCATAACAATTAAGGGCATGATGTTTGCGGAAGGCCTTGAGTTAAGCATGCAATTATGGAGATAAAGGTCATTGTTAGCCAAAGTGAGCATAAAAGGTTCATGTCTAGGGTCACGATCGGGAATATGAATGTTTTGCAAGTCTTCAGGTAATTCTTCCTCTTCACAACCCAATGACTTCTTAATTTGATTTTGTTGTTCAAGAAGTTTTGCAATCTCTTTCAAAGGGACAGATACGGTCATCTTCCCAATGGCGGCATCCATGTCGATATTGAGCCTGCCTATTTCTCATTTTCTTTCTTCTTGAGATTACCTCCCTTTTGAGGGCCCTTTCTAGGCGCAGCTTTAGTTTGGGAATCCTTTTTTGGAGGATCCTTTGAAAGGGCTTTCTCTTTAGGAGCCACTTTAGAGGTGACATTCTTGGGTAGATCCTGCTTGGGAAGAGTCTTCTTTGTTAGGTTCTTTGGAGCTTGCAGGGTCTTTACTACTATCTCTTCATGAATACTGGACCCCTTTGAAGCTTCCACTACGTTCATCAACATTTAGATTAGGTCCTTCTTTCTCATCTTTGGTTTTGACCTCTCTAATGGGAGGATGAGTGTATGAACCGCCAAGCAAAATATTGAATACATCAAATTCTACATGATTATTTTGCTCGTTTGTTTCATCATCATCGCTCTCGTCACTCTCACTTTGCTCATCTTTGGAGGATGAGTCTTATTCCATTGCATTAGTCGGGGCCAAAGTGTTTGGGATTTGAGATGAGCTTGGCTTATCTTCCTCACTTTGCTTTTTCGGAAAAGGTTTCCCTTTAGGAATGTAGTTTGACCTTTGGGCCTTTTCCAAAGCAGTGATTTTTTTCATGACAATTCTATCCCATGAATGGACGTCTTCACTAAGCTTTTCCATCTTTTTGAGGATGGCTAGAAGGGTTTCTTCATGTTGATCCTTTGATTTCCCCTTCTTGGTCTCAATTTTGGTTTTGGGGAGGTCATTAGCATCCATTCTTGAGATACAAAGGTTTTCTTAAACTTGCATTTCCATTTCTTTAGCTTCAACCAATGTGGAGGGTTTCTTGTCTCTTAAGGCATAGGTTAGGTGGCCCCCCTCGGATTTGATAAATTTGTCAAGGATGTTGGCATCATAGGGTTTAAGGTTATCAGGGATATCCCAGACAACCCTATCAAACTTTTGAATGAATTCCCGGATGTCTTACCTTCCCTTCGATATTTGATAAAACTTTTCAATGTTGAAGGTTCCTTGGGCATTGAAAGATCATCTCTTCATGAGTCCTCAAATTCATCAGAGTCTTCAATGCATGCTGGGGTGAGACTAAGGTACCATTCTCTAGCTTGTTCGTCGAGTGAGAAAGAAAAAAGCATCATGACCCTATCTTCAACGAAGATCATCCTAGGGGACATGTGCCAACAAAATTCTTCAACGAAGTCACGGGCACTCATAGTGGCACCTCCAATGAACTTGGGTAATCGTTGGTTGTATTTCTCAGGTAATGGTTTCGGATCATCGCTCAATTTCAAAGGAGCAAAGACACTGGCAAAATGTCTCTCACTTTTGGTCATCTTGTGTTTGTCAGTGCTAGAAGTCTCTGCCATTTTTGGAGTGGGGTCATTGAATTTTTCAAATTCAAGAAAAAGAGCGGTTCCAACAAGTGATGGATCACGTTCGTTTCTTCTTGCAGCAACCCTAGTTGAAGGAGGAATATTTGTTGGAAATACTGAGAGGGGGGTGAATTAGTATTTCTTTTCAATTGTTAATTATTGCCAGTTAGATTCTTCACAATTAAAGACAGAGAGGTGTATAATAATGATATTAAGGATTAATAAGAACTTCAATCCCCTTTTTTTAATAATAGTATACAATAGATGAGTGAAGGGCACCAATTCTTTTAATGAAACAGGCACCAACTGTTGCCAAGGACCAACTTGGACTTTGGTGAGGCTCCGACCTCTAGGGCTTCAACCCTATCCTTCTCAAGGCTCCGACCTTGACTTTTAGAGGCTCCAACCTCTAGGACACCAAGTCCTTCTTTGATAAAAATGAATGATGTACTTACTTGAGTATTTTCAATAAGTTTCTGCACTGTTCAACTTTTCAGATGTTCAAATTAGCTCCAAAAACAACTTGTACTTGACTGTCCAATAAGTCTCCACCACTGGTATTGATATTGCCACCACAGTTGCTTCACACAATGAAATACTGCACCATCAGAAAGCTGGTCTATTCTTGGTTCTGTGACTTACCTCTATACTGAATATCTAAAGATATCAGTGCTGCAATCACGAACTAGTTCTCCACTTAACCCAAGCTTATGACTGTCCTTTATACCTGAACCGTAGCGCCAAATCTGAGGATTCCACAAATCGAGATTTTATCTGAGGAACATTACTGCTCCACTGTACTAAGTCAAGCATGCAGCAGGTCCGAAGGTTGACAAAGTCTGAAACAAGGAGGTCTGAAGTATTGTACTAAATTTGAGTTACAGTAGGTCCAAAGCATGAGTCACAGTAAGTTTAAGAAAGTCCGAGACACTGTACCTAGTAGGTCTGAAACACAGATCTGAGGATGCTGCAATGTTATTTTGGTTAAGAGATCCGAACCACTATATGATAGATCACTGCACTGCAATAGGAAGACTGAGCCACTACCAAACAGATTTTCTGTAGGAAGTCCGAGCCACACCAAAAAGAGAACCACTGTGAGCCACTATAGAATCACTGTAGGTAGTCCAAGCCACTCCAGAATCACTGTAGGAGGTCTGAGTCACTAAATATGATCCACCAACGAAGAATAATCCACCATTTATATGCTTCTTTTCCTTGTGCTTATAAATTCACGAGATGTGAATTAAATGTCATCTGTTGTGTGCTTGATGACCGAAAAAAATGAGGAACTGAAATGTATATATATAGGAATTCTATGCTAGAAAGATGAAGAGACATGTCTTAAGGATTAGGCCGACATGAGTGTGAAGTGTAGGTCGGCTAGATAAAAAATGGGGATATATAATATTAAAAAAAATGATATCTCTCCAACCACTAGGAGTTTGAGGGCAAGTAAGGGCTCGTTGGAAAGAGGGAAAGATCCTCTTTAATATGGTCTAGGATTCATTGTGAAAGGATGCCTCCAAGGTGTCTAAATTTATTTTTCTTTGTGACTGTTCATGAAATTTTAGTGTAGAAGGTGATTGGGACAGTAAGAGATCATTAGAGCTTCTTCATCATGGTGTGTCTTCCATGTCATCATGATAGTATCGCATCATGCCATCATATGATAGTGCATATGTATGTCATCATATGTCATAGTGCAACATCTATCAATTTTCCATTAAGGGAGCTCATCAAGAGAGCTTATATTCCATCAATGACAATTATTGTCCAACAAATATTGTCACATTCAAGCAAACTAGGGGTTTTGACAATGAGTGGAGTTGCCGGAGGAATAATGAGTGTCATCAATGAATCAATTCGTCACTGATTCACTTGGGAGGCAGACCTGCTTGCTCCCCTGCAACGGCACCAAAAATGTTACCACTCAAACCAATCGGGGACCTAAAGGGACTCCATCGATGGGAGGACACCTGATGTTTTAGGAGGCCACTTATAAAGGATATATCAAAATATACGAGGGGTGACCTCTTAAACCCATTCCCTACGATATAATGAAGGATGGAGCTTGCTTGCTCATTAAGCAAGGGACATGTTTTTCTAGGGAGAGGGGATGAGGATTTGAGGGTTGAGGGAGAAGAATATGGCTTATAAAAGAGATTCACAATCCATAAAATCCCTTTGAAACTTGGATTCTCGAGGTGGTCCTTGATAAATAGTCCTTCGAGAAAAATGGGACCACACGAGGCCAAGTGGACCTAGATCAGGTTAGGGTATGGATTCTAGCAACCAATGATGTTCTTAACCTAACCAAGGTGAGGGTAAAGGATCAAACAAGAATTTTCACCCAACAATGTCAAATTGATCCTATTAGGTACTAGTCTGGGGAACACCAGGGCAAAACTTGATCCTAGAGCTAAGGCTTGCGATATCCTGAGATTCCATTGTCATATTTCCTTCAAATTGGGAGGAGAACTAGGGGACCCACCAGCGCAATTGTGCTTAGGAGATCGAAGTTTTTCTATGGTCTGTTTTCCGAGAAATTGATGCCCTAGGGGTGACCTAATGAGGCTAAGCCTAGGAAAGTGAGGAAAAAAGTAAAAAATAGGGTTAAAATGATCACCCTTTGGCGAACCAGTGCCTAATTCCTCTTGGGGATATGGAGTCAAGGAGAATTGTGAAGACAGATTTTGTTTCTTGCTCAAGCAGGCTCCAAAAGTCAACTTCGTCCAATGGTAAAGGCAAGAGAAGAAATTGACTTTGAAACATTTATACTTTGTTACAAATGGTGAAGGCTTATCAAGATAACACGATCTCTAGGAAATTTCATTCATCCAACATGTTCCATACGTAGGTAAGCTAAATAGAAGTGCCCTAATAATAACAACGTTCCAATGTATGTAGTGTTACCCACCACTTCGTGGGAGATATCCCTAGGAGAAATTTTTTCTCCATGATAGACCTCAGCTCGCAATCAACAACCCCTTGCAACCCTCAACTAGCTCGTTGTGCCATTTCTTCACCACCTGAGCCAACCATGTGGTCCCTCACCCATCTGTACTGATCGTATGTTTGAAGGTGGGCCTCTCGAACCTAAAGGTCATTTGGTAATTGAGTATTGGGTTTACTTATCATGGACACTTCTAGTCATGGGTTGATGGGGGGATGCAAGGGAAAGAGTGGGCTTAGCTTGTGCTTCTGTCCCCTTGACCTCTTTTGGATGTTACCCTTGGATTTTAGTCCCGTGGAATCTCCTTTACTGACCATTTGGTTTTAGGGTGGTACTACTTGGGAAACCTCAACTCTGGTTGCATGGTCCTGCCCCCTTATCCACATATACTACTCCCCTTCCACTCACTATTCCCCCATTTATCATCTCTCCCACCTGGGCCCACATTGCCTCTCTGGGTCCACATAGGGTTAGCCTCCCCATTCCCTTGCCCCCATCTTGGGTCAGGCTTGGAATGATGCCTCAGAGGTTGAAGCAGCTAAAAAAGAAAAGTAAAAGCATAAATGGCCACATTTATTAGGAAAATGTACCATAAGTTGCAAAAGATGGTCGGGAAAGCATAATTAACACGTGGGAAAAAGCCAATACATGAGCTCTACCCCATACCCATGGCCATCTCCCTGGTTCCATATACCCTAGATGAGCCTTGTTTATCATTCAAGAACCTATGATTGTCCTAAACCCTAGAGGGCAATGAATCACCCTGCTAAAAGAAGAGGTAATCACTACTATATCTTACACATCATGTTCTTTTCCTTTAAGCCCCGAGCAGTTTATCAAAGTAAAATCATATAAGGCAAAAGGCATATAAAGAAGGGTGCAAAAATCGAGGCCGTGGCATCTCATGTACCACGATTGCTCCCTCCTACACATTATACACCTAGGTGTGGGCTTCCCTTTCTCTAGCTACCCTTGTGCCACGATATGTCGCCCAAGATTGAACCTCTCATTCCCTATTCCGTTTCACCTCTTTATCACATGCCACCACCATTTGAGGGATGTACCTTGGACATACTATCCCCTCTAAAGGTAGAAATCACCTAATAAGATACCTGGATAACCCCCATTGGAGCTTGGAGGCATTAGCCCATGCCAAAGCCCATTATGGAAGGGCATCCCATTATGAAGTGTCCACTTGTTGTCCATGGTTGTAAGCTCTTTTACACAATTACTTTAATGACTTGTTGTACTAGAAGGCTAGGGGACACATTGGATCTGATGTAGGATTACAAATAGTGTCCATTTGGGTTTGGTCTCCCTATACGGGGTCCTAACTTTCCAAGGGGCTACGTTGGCACATATAGGGTGTGTGTAGAGAGCCGTGGGCCTCCACAATAGTAGACAACAGTCCATGGATCCCCAGAGATGTTCAAAGATTGCTAGAGATCCACCTTTTGGACAAAGAAGATGCATTTCTTACACTATGCCCAGCTGGCCCCACAAGTGCACCACACACTTGGGAGGTGTCCCAGGACTTGTACGATGACATGGAAGCATTCATTCCATAATCCGAGCCCTTACAGATGGTCTACAGGCATATTCGACTCATATGGAGACCCATGAGGTCATTGGGTGCCCCTACACCCATTGGGAGCACCACAGGTTTATTTTTTGGAGAACAAGGGGCCACCCCCTTGTCCATCATTTTTGAGGATTTTATTCATCATTATGGTGCTTTTGGACCTCATCAGGCCTCTTGGAGGGCCCTACGACATGCATAGATTATTATTTGACCTCCTGAGAGGCTTATTATTATTGAATTTCCACGACGTTGGGTCTAGGTTAGAGTCTTAAAATTACTAACGCTACCCATTGGGAGCACCACAGGTTTATTGTTTGGAGAACATGGGGCCACCCCCTTGTCCATCACTTTTGAGGATTTTATTCATTATTATGGCACTTATGGACCTCATCAGGCCTCTTGGAGGGCCCTATGACATGCATAGATTACTATTTGAGCCCATGAGAGGCTTATTATTGTTGAATTTCCACGACCTTGGGTCTAGGTTAGAGTCTTAAAATCACTAACGCTACCAAACCAAGAATCTCAACCAGAACTACTTTGAACAACGAAAAATATAAAGCAGTAAATCACACATGCACAAATATACACAATTTTTAACAAATTGTACAATAAAGTACAACACCAATCTTCGTTATATTAAACCAAATCTGAATAATACAACAGTCTATGGTATACAAGATACAATGACAAACTCGATCTCGTAACTTGTCTTGCCTGTCCTTCGCTTCCATACTGCTCACTAGCTGCCATTTAGTCCTTCAAAGGACAAAAATTCGAGACTCCAGGAGGGATGCCACCTAACACTGCTGCAAGTCACTTTTGTATAGTGTACACGAGATGATCCAATTTGCTCTTTGGGTAGGCCTAATTCCCGAGCTCCAATCTTCCAGGCTAGCAGTCACCTTTGTCCATCAAGGCACTGCACTTCAGCACCAATCCTCACTCAACCTTCAACTCCTCTTTGTCACTTCTAGATAGCTTGTATATGGCTACTTTTGGTAGCCAACACACTACCCTCCACCAAATCAATGGTACCTAATGTTACACTGTAAGATCTGCATTGATGAAGGCTTATGATCACTCAAACAAGCCTCCAGATTGATTCCCACAGGTTGCCCAACACTCTGATCCAAACTGGTCAACAAACTGTGACCCAACACACACCTAATGCTACCCTCCAAGTCTGTTGTTCTAACTGTCTTTTAACTGTCCTGGTTAGGGCAAGTGACCACATTGCAACAACCCTTCAACCTCGCTCAACAGTCCATAGACAACCTTGAATTTGCTGCAGCCTAGTCAAGAAGAGATGCCCTATTTGTGGGCTGCTGTTCTGGGCAAGTAACAACCCTTAACAACCCAAAGCTGGCTTGTTTTGGAGAGGCTAGGCCTGCAGCCTACCTTAGCTAGCTACGACCCTCTAAACCAACCCTCTGTTGCCTTGAATCTGCCCCCAACAAAACTGCGTGCACCTTCAACAAACTCAGCCTAGCACAACAACCATCACGACCTCCCTTCCAACAATCTGTCCTACAAAGGGACCCCTGAAACAACCCTTAAACCCTCGTTGTTCAGACCTTCTCTTGTTGCAACTAGGGCACAAAAGTATTCCTCTCCAACGAGCTCTAAACCAACGCTCTGTTGCCTTGAATCTGCCCCCAACCGACCTGCGTGTACCTTCAACAAACTCAACATAGCACAACAAGCATCACGACCTCCCTTCCAACACACTGTCCTACAAGCCGACCCCTGAAACAACCCTTAAACCCTCATTGTTTAGACCTTCCCTTGTTGCGGCTAGGGCACAAAAGTATCCCTCTCCAACGAGCTCTTCTCTAAGGTATGTGTTGCACTAATGGATGAGGAATAAGCCTCATACTCACCCTCTATTTATAGGAAAGAGAGGGACTTTGTAAAACGTCACACAAGTGCTTCCACAACTTGTCACATGCCTAAAACACCTTAGGCCGACATTGACACACATTTGCAAACCCATCATATAACTTCAAATATTCATATCTCCATTTCTACAACTCAATTCGACGATTCTTGAAGCATTGGATTCTCCTTTCTGCCCTCTATCATCTCATGCCATCACATGTAGAAATGTGCTCATGGAAATGCCCAAAACACGATTTGGTGCAAAACCCCATGCTTGGGTTCCAAGCCCACAAGTGACCCTTGTGGCGCTTTGCCCTCCAAACCTTGAAACCTAGGGCTTGGAGTACCTCCCAAGTTACACAAATCAACAATTATTTCATTTGTGAGCTAGTTTGGTGGGCTTGTCACCAAAATATAGTTTATTTGCACATTATTTTATTATTAGGGGCTAATGTAGGCCCATTAGGTAATTCAAACTCCCAATTGGTGTATAAATAGGAGTTAGATGGATTCATTTGTATCATCACTTGGATTGGGATCTCTTTCTCTCTTTAGAGAACTTCACATTTTTTCCTTGGTGGATATTTTTGTGTGATGAATGAATTTTGATGTATAGATTGGGTTCTTTTCTATCTTGGAGTGTCTTATATTGCAAATGTGATGCTGGTTGGATATACTCTCTAACTTGTAAGTACAAATTTAACGCTATTTTTCATTTTGATGCATACATTGGAACTTCGCTATAATTAGGGCTAATTGCTGCATGTGTTTAATGTGGAATTATGTGTTTATTTAGCTTATTCTATGTATGGGCCATGTTGGATGAAGGAAATGTCCTCAAGATCGTGTTATCTTGAGAAGCCTTCGCCATTTGTAACAAATTATAAAGGCTTTAAAGTCACTTTTCTTCTCTTGCCTTTAACATTGGACGAATATGACTTTTGGTGCCTCTTTTAGCAAGAAACAAAATCCATCTTCACAATTCTCCTTGACTCCATATCCCCAAGTGAAATTAGGGATTGGTCCACCAAAGGGTGATCATTTCAACTCCATTTTTCACCTTTTCCCCCCTTTTTTAGATCTAGCTTCATCATGTCACATAGGGCATCATTTTCCTAAGAAAATGACCACAAGTAAATTTTGATCTCCTAGGATCTACTGTGCTGGTGGGTCCTCTAGGTCTCCTTCGAATTTGAAGGAAATCCGACTGTGGAATCTTGGGATATCCCAAGCCATATCTCTAGGATCAAGTTTTGCCCTGATGTTCCCAAGGCTAGTACCTAATAGGATCAATTTGACATCTTTGGGTGAAAATTCTTGTTTGATCCTTTCCCCTCACCTTGGCCAGGTTAAGAACATCATTGGTTGCCAAAATCCATCCCCTAACTTGGGCTGGGTCCACCTGGCCTCGTGTGGTCCCATTCTTCACCAAAAACTATTTATCAAGGACTACTCGGGAATCCAAGTTCCCAAGGGATTTTAGGGTTTGGGAAACTCCTTCACAAGTCATATTCTTCTCCCCCAACCCTCCAATCATCATCCCCTTTCCCTAGAAAATCAAGTACCTTGCTTAAAAAGCAAGCAAGTTCCATCCTTCATCCCATCCTAGGGAAAGGGTCTAAGGGGTCATTTTTCATATATTTGTTGATATATCCTCTATAAGTGGCTTCCTTAAGCATCAATTCTCCTCCCATTGGTGAAAGTTCGTAAAGAGCATGGAGCCTTAACTGTGGTGACAATGGGCTAAGTCTCCATCGTTGCCCTTGACCTAGAGTTGTCCTCTTAGGAACCCCCTTTAGGGCCCCTACTGTTTTGAGTGATAACATGCAGCAAAATTAAAAATAACGTTAAAATTGCACTTACATGTTAGAGAATATATCCAACCAACATCACATTTGCAATATTAGAAGCTCCAAGATAGAAAAGAACCCAATCCATACATCAAAATTCATTCATCTTCCAAAAATATCCACCAAGGAAAAAATGTGAAATTCTCTAACGAGAGAGAGAGATCCCAATCCAAGTGATGATACAAATGAATCCATCTAACTGCTATTTATATACCAACTAGGATTTCGATTTACCCAATGGGGCTACATTAGCCCCGAAAAATAAAATAATGTGCAAATAAACTTACTTTTGGTGACAAGCCCACCAAACTAGCTCACAAATGAAATAATAAGCTTCTCATGAGGTCAAATAATAATTTGTGCATCTTGTGGGCCCCCCAAGAGGCCTGATGAGGTCCAAAAGTGCTATAATGATGAATAAAATCCTCAAAAAGTGATGGATAAGGGGGTGCCCCCTTGTTCTCCAAACAATAAACCTGTGGTGCTTCCAATGGGTGTGGGGCCACGCCAATGACCCCATGGGTCTCCATATGATTCGAAGATGCTTGTACACCATCTGTAAGGGCTCAGATGATGGAATGAATGCTGCCATGTCATCGTACAAGTCCTGGGACACCTGCCAAGTGTGTGGTGCACCTGTTGGGCCAGCTGGGCATAGTGTACCAAATGCATCTTCCTCGTCCAAAAGGTGGATCTCTAGCAACCTCTGAACATCCGTGGGGATCCATGGAGTGTTGCCTGCTACTGTGGAAGCCCATGGCTCTCTAAAAACACCCTATATGTGCCAATGTAGCCCTCTGGAAGGTTAGGACCCCGTATAGGAAGACCAAACCCAAATGGACACCATATGCAATCCTACATAAGATCCAATGTGTCCCCTAGCCTTCTAGTACAACAAGTCATTAAAGTAATGATGTAAAAGAGCTTACAAACCTAAGTTGCAGGAAACGTGGGTGTAGGGCATGTTTCCCTAAAAAAACGAAACGAAAACGCTGAAACGCGTACCGTATGGCCGAGAATCGCATTTCCGGCCGTACTGGTATGTTTCCCACATGGGAAACTTTGCTAGTATGGCTAGAAACGCGTTTCCCTGCCGTACAACTGTGTTTCCTCCGCGTTTCTTTTTTATTTTATTTTATTTTTTGGTTTTTGTGCCTTCTAAAATTATTTTAATTGTTTTTTTTGTCTCTTCGATGCTTCTAGATGGATTTATAAACTTATAAAAAGACGATTTCACATAACATTTCTTAAATGTCCTAAATTGTAATATATATATATATATATACCGCTTTTCCCCGTTTCCAAAATTTGGGGAGGTCGCGTTTCGTATCGCCTCCCGTTTCCCTGTTTCGTGCAACTTAGTTACGAACCATGGACAAAAAGTGGATACTTCATAATGGCATGCCCTTCCATAGTGGGCTTTGGCATGTGCTAATGTCCCCAAGCTCCAAAGGGGGTTAGCCAGGTACCTTATTAGGTGGTTTCTACCTTTAGAGGGGATAGTATGTACAAGGTACATCCCTCAAATGGTGGTGGCATGCGATAAAGAGGTGAAATGGAATAGGGAATGAGAGGGGAAATCCTAGGCCACATATCAGGGCACAAGGGTAGCCAGAGAAAGGGAAGCCCACACCTGGGTGTATAATGTGTATGAGGGAGAAATCGTGGTACATGAGGTGCTCCAACCTTGCTTTTTCCACCCTTCTTTATATACCTTTTGCCTTTTATGAATTTTCTTCGATTAACTGCTCGGGGCTCAAAGGACAAGAGCATGATGTGTAAGATATAGAAGTGATTACTCCTTTCTTGGTAGGGTGGTTCATTGCCCTCCAAGGTTTGGGACAATCATGGGTTCTTGAATGATAAAGGAGGCTCATCTAGGGCCTATGGAACCAGGGTGATTGCTATGGGTATGGGGTAGAGCTCATGCATTGGCTTATGCCCATGTGCTGATTATGTTTGTCCTGACTATATTTTGTATTTTATGGTATATTTTCCTATTGAATGTGGCCATTTATGCTTTTACTTTTCTTAATAGCTGCTTCAACCTCCGAGTCATCGTTCCAAGCTTGACCAAAGGTGGGGGCAAGGGAATGGGGAGGCTAACCCTATGTGGACCCAGAGAGGCAATGTGGATCTAGGTGGGAGAAATGATGAACGGGAGCATAGTGAATGGAAGAGTAGTATATATGTGGGTAAGTGTTAATTTTGGACAACTAGGTCCAAACTCCATGATGTGATGCTCAGATGAAGATGACAATATTTTTATTGGACTCCTCTTTCGGAGAGGTGCAAGATTGATCTAAAGATCATCTTGATCTGATGAGCAGAACATTTATTTTGAATTTATTCAAAATATGTGCAGGTCGGCCTGAAGGTTTAGTGCCCCAGTAGTTGTGTCACACACCCTCATTGATGGATATATATTGGTCAACGTTGGAGGACATTTCCACTCATCTCATCCTCACACATTTCTCTCTCCTCATCTGATTGGTTCGATCACCTTGGAGGCTCTTCTCTTCACACGTGGGAAATTTCAGCAAGCAGCATTTTCTGTTTTCAGCCTAGGGTTTTTCGAAGCAGCGTTGACCAGCGTTGACTTTGGTCAACACAAGGTCAAATTGACCTGAAACTCTCCCAAACTTTCGATTTTCTGATTCTATATTTTTTTTCACAATTCCCGAGGCTGGACGTTGACTTTGACTTGGCTTCATTGACCTTGCTGCTGGTGCTGTTTGCATTGACTGTTGACTGAAAACGTTGACTTTTGTTGGCTTTTGGGGTTGACTGTTTTGGCTGCCCTTGAGGGTTGTGTGACACTTCTAGTTGGCTGACCGTATTGAGACTTTGCTGGTTGAAGCATCCTGTTGACCACCGTAACGCACCAACACTTATATATTTCTGGCTTGTCTTCTGTCGATCTACTGGTATGTTCTATCAGCATTTTACTTTATTGTTTATGTGATTGCTGACTGATATTGGGATAAAAAGTAAAGTTGGATCAAGCATAGAACATCTACAAAAATTTACATGGTATCGGAGTTGAGGCGAAGACAAAGTCCTAGTTTGTAGCAATCACTGAAGAAGAGGATGGGTTCCTCAAACTACAATGGCTTTAAGGCTGATGACAAATTGACTGGGAAGGAAGACTTCCATGCCTAGAAGATGACACTGGATCTTAATTTGGAAGACCAAGATGTCATGGACTATGTGCAGGGTAAAATCCAAAAGCCTCCATCCACTGCCACTATTGAGCAAGATTTTATCTTAGGCTAATAGACTTCTTCTTGATGTCTATTTAGGGTTTGTCTTTGGTTTATAAATGTATTTAATGTCATGTATATGAAGAACCTAGGAGTCATGGAATGCTCCAAGAGCTAGTCCAATAAACTGTGGAAGAATGGCTATTATTCAACCCTCATACAACGCTGATAGACAAGCCTAAATAATGTGTCAAGTTGGCCTTCAAACAACTGGAGAAGTCGGCCTCATAACAGTCATGTCGGCTCCCTAAATAGTCACATCGGTTCACATGTTAAGTCGGCTTATATACAGGGTAAAACAACTATATATACCCCAGCAAACCTCGTAGAAATAAAAAAAAAGTTTTCGGTCATCTCTGTATCTGAAATGCGGACTATCTATGAAGTTTAGTGCAGATTAAAGAGGAGTTGCAGTGCGGAAGTGCAGTGAGTGCAGTGAGTGTAGTGCAGACTGTCCTGTGGAGGAAATTGCAGATTGCTTGGTGATGTAAATGCGGATTTCAGGAAACATGTAGATGCGGATTTCAGAGGATTAATAGCACAGAAATAAGTATGGATTACAGAGAACCTGTATCATATGAAAGGTTAAAGACAGTGGACAAAGTATATAAGTGTTAAGAAGTAGAGACCGAGCTCTCTAAGTACAAGTGCAGATCAGTGCAGATTGGAGCAGAAGAGAAGGGTCAGTGTTGAAGGCAAACAAATAAGTAAAGACAAGGTCTTGGAGGCATTCATAGGTCAATGGTCTAAGTTTGGGTCATGGTACTTGTCATTTGAAGATCTATAAGAAGAATTTCTCATGGGGTTTCCTGTCCAAGAAGGAGAGGTTTTTCCCTGGCTCTAGGAGCCTAATTTGTGTGTCTTGTGTATTTTGATAGTTGACTTGATGAAAGATTAAATAAGCTAAAGAAGAAAAGACATAAGTAACCCAAGTAAGCTCACAAGTAATTATCAAGAAGAGAATTTGTATTAATCTCCAGCCCTCCAAATTCTCAACAGGTAACAGTAAACCATTTTTGGCAAACCAACTTGCCAACTTTCAATTAAAAAGGACAAAAACAAATGGAGGTAAAAAATCCAATGTGGAAAAAGTCGGAGTCGGGATTAAATCGGCAAGGGTAAAAAAGTTGAAAAAATCGGCAAAGTCGGGATTTTTTCGAAAAAGTCGGCAAAATTAAAAAAATACAAAATTATTCAAAATTTTTCAATTTTTTTAGCATCTAAAGTATCCACAACATCAAATAAATGCATTTCCACATAAACATGTAAAGAAAGCTAATATATAATATGTATATGAAGTCTAGTGCTACATCACATATCAAAATAGTGAATCGAGTCCTGAATCTTGAGTCTCAGTCTCAAGAGTCAAAATATCAACAAAAAATATAATAATGTATATCATGAGTCATCTCCATTTCATAAAGTAAGTCACTAAGATGAAGATCCCCTGCCCCTTTTACGGGAATAGGGAATGGCTTTGCCTTTTCCTCTAGAGGAAGAAGGCCCTGCCCCTCGGGAATCAGATGGACCCAGTCGTCCTCTAGAAGCAAAAAAAATAGGTGGCCTTTGTGCTCTGCCACTGACGCTGCCACTGCTACTGCCCATCCTAGATGGTGTCACCTCCTCCTCCACATCCTCCTCCTGCTCTGCCTCCTGACTCTGCTCCTCCTCCTCTACCACTGGCTCCTCCTGCTGTGCATCTGCTTCCTCCTCTGGCACTAATGCCTCTGGATCCACATCTAACCAATCAGGAGTCGATTCCATGACCGGCCTCTCAGTCTCGACCCTCCATGCAGCAGTGGTATCAATATTGTCCAATGAAATGGCATTCATATCAGGAGTTTTCTAAATTTGTCTCATCCACAATCGAAGATTGTAGTAGACATACACCATGTCATTGAGACGTTGGGATTCCAATCTGTAAAAGGGTCATAGATTATAAATTAGTACTTGGAAAATTTATATAGTAAAAAATTAAAATAATCAAATTATTTCAAAAATTTAATTTGAAATTTTTTTACCTATTGCGCTTTTTGCTATGTATTTTGTCAAAGACACTCCAATTGCGCTCACACCCAGAGGAACTGCATGTCTGGCTGAGCAATCGGATGGCAAGCTTTTGGAGATGGGGTACTCTACCACCATAGCTTGTCCACCAAGCATCTACAAGTTAAAATAAAAATGAGAAGCAAAAATTATGAAGAGACAATGAATTATTAAATTTGAAAGTTGAAAGTTGAAACAAACTGAACAGTGAAGCTTACCTGGCATTTTGGTCATCCTACTCTTAATAGCCATGTTAAAACTAAATGTGCCACCAGCCATCCTATATATTTCCATTTCTTTGGAAATTTCTTCACGTTCTTGCTCAGATACCACCATCCTCTCAACACATGTGAAGAATCCATCCATCACCTCGGCATCAACTCTGAAACCACAGGAGTAAGAAAATGCGGGGTTGAAGTAGATACCTGCAGCATGAATGGGGCGATGGAGGGTATTGTTCCATCGGTCATCAATCACTCTCCATATGACCTGTTGTTTCTCTAACCCCTCATCTCCCTTATCTGCATAATAAGCACGAATGGCTTCTTTGGTCCTATCCATGGCCTCATACAAGTAGCCCATTGTGGGCTTCTCTCCATCAACCAACCGAAGAACCCTTACCAAAGGTTCTGAAATGGCACACACCTCCTCTACTCCTGCCCAAAACCCCTGATCATATGAAACAAGTCTGCATATGCCCTCTCCCTCTGGTTTGCGGCTAATAGATAAGTCACGCCAATCCTGTGAAAGAAACATGCTCTTCACGTCCCACATAGAATTCAACAGAGACTGAAGAGATATGAAAGTAGTGGCAAAGCGTGTTATCGCTGGACGCACCAACTCTTTGTTGTTGGTGAATCTTCTCATCAAGCTAAGCACAGATGCATGATTGTAAATAAATTTTGTTATGCTCTTGGATGATTCAACAATATGTCTCACCATAGGAATCTTACCTATATCCTCCAACATCAAGTCAATACAATGAGCAACACAAGGTGTCCAAAACAGGGTAGGATACCTCTCCATAAGCAACCTGCCAGCTGCAACATAATTTGCAGCGTTGTCCGTTATGACTTGGACAACATTCTGTGGGCCTATTTCCTGAATGAAGATGTCCAACAACTCACATAATAAACGCGCATCTTTAATGTGTGCAGATTCGTCAACAGATTTTATAAACATTGTCCCCTTGGGACAACTAACCAAGAAGTTAAGAAGGGTCCTACCCTTCTGGTCAGTCCAACCATCTGACATGATTGTGCATCCAGTGTGTTCCCAAGATGCCCTAAACTCCTCCAGTCTAGCAGTGCAATCATTCTTTTCCTCTTGAAGAAGAGGCCCTCTCAACTCTGCAAAGGTAGGGGCTTTGTACCCCGGGCCAACAACAGCAACAGCATCAAACATAGGTTGGTAGAATGGGTTTGTCTTGGCAATGTTGAAAGGAACATCACTCCATAGAAGACATCTACTCACCAACCTGTCAGCTTTTGCCTTTTCCTTTTTTTTAATTACTGATTTGATGCCAGGTTGTGCACCAGGTGTCGTTCTAGGGACAAAAAAGGATGAAAAAGCTGAGGGGTTGGAACTGGAAGGTAATGCTGAAGCAGAAGAAGCACTCTCACTTACCCCCAGGCTTGAGCTCTCTACAAGTTGCCTTTTCATTACTGCCCTGGTGTCTTTGCCATCTTCTTTTTCCATCAAGGCTTTAATGGCCTGTCGGATCATTTCTGGACCCGGATTTGGGCAAAGTTCTATATTTTGCCCTATATGGCATTTTAATCTATAGATACCCCCTGACATATGCTTTCCACACAACTTGCAAGACAAATACATTCTATTGAGTCCTCCAGTTCTGGGTATAGGATCAGGTTCACCATACTGCCAGAAAGGATCCAAATTCCTTGGCATTTTGTTTGAAACTTTTTGATGTTTGAACCTGGGCACAAAACAAAAATTAAAAAAAAAAATTAAAAATTGCCCATCACATAAATTAAAAATTAAAATCACTAAATAGTAAACAAGGTTTAGAATTTTTTTTATTTGAAAATTCTTGATTCTTGAAAGTTGAACTGTTGAAATTTTAAAATTGTCGTGAGCAAATAAGACTGGTATTAGATATTTAAAATTTCTAAGTTGCACCATCATACCATACATACTACAAATCTTCTAATTTTAATAAAAGTCTAATATCCAAAAAATTAAAAAATTGGAAGCAAGCCCATAATTTATTATCTACAAAAATAGTAACAATTAGAGCTATCAGACAAAAATAAACTGAAAACGAAAATTCCATATATAGAGAGAGAGATTGACCACAAAAAATATAGAGAGAGAGAATGAATGAAATAACGAACCTGAATTTTAAAAAGAGTAACAGAAAAATAAGCAAGCAATGCTTAAAGATATTGCAGCATGTTTAAAATGAAATATTAGTCAAAACACAGTTCAAATCAAAATAATCAAATGGATTGTCGTGAGCTACAAATGGACTGTCAGAACTATGGTGGTTTGCAATATAATTGCATTCATAGCTTCAACAAATTCAATACAATCAAGTATGGTTACCCTTATCGTGAACATGCACATTGCATAGCTGTCTGGAGTCTTGAGTGACGAGTCTTACCTGGGGGCAGCAGCAAACCAGGCGGCCAATCTGCAAGCTCGTGCTTTTTGAATGATGAATCTTGGACAGTGGTTTCCAATCTCCCAACGCAAACTGTAAATGAGGTTATAAACCCTCTGCTGGACTCTCCACAGTCAACGCGAGACAAACAAATAAGTTAATAACTCATAAAAATCGAACTTCTGCCTTTTATTACCGCTGAAGAGTAGCTTCACGATTTTTTCCATCGAATCGGCAAAAAATCGTGATAATAACGATTAAATCGGGATTTTTTCAAGTTTGAAAAAATCGGGAAAAAGTCGGCCGATTTTATCGGCGCCTGCAAAAAATCGCGATTTTTTCCCGACTTTTTCCACACTGAAAAAATCTAATAAATTTTCACACAGAAATTGAGGTAGAGATTTATTAGAGATTTGATTTGCATCTCAAAGCACCACCTTAGAAAATGAGCACTTTTTACAAGAACATCTGAGTTTACCATAGGCTACAGCCTTATGGTCAAAGCCTCTGAAAGAGGGGATGGGATATTGATATATTATTGGCCAACATAGTTTTTGCACACACACACACACACACACACACACACACACACACACACACACACATATCTATCTAGGGATAGGAAGGGCACACACTTAGGTGTTGATGGATATTTTATCAATTGGATATTGTGTTGGAGACAACCCATCCTAAATAGGGCAGTACAAATTCACGATGGAGTGGTGACCTCTCCCATCGTGTAGGATTTTGGAATGTTAATTTTCTTGCAGTTTGTAGTGTTCATGTTTCGGTTAATTCCATGAATGTGTTTGGGGTGGATGGGCAAGGGTGATGGACTAGTGCTTACACTCATCTGGTTTCCTTTTTATGAATGGACGTTAGATATAAATGTTGTTTTTAATTCTTTCCTGGGGCTTGGATCTTTTGGCAATGATATATTGATAATGCATTGGATGGTTACCGGCCTGATGAGCTCTATGTGCAGCTTGGTACATTCATCCACTCTTGTACCACAATTCCTTACCAGTCCAAGAGATCATTTTCAAAATTCTATTTTAAGTTTCTAACCTGGTTGCTTTTCTGCAAAGGGGAAACATTTTGGAAGTCATGTGCCCACTTTGATATTTATGAGGGGACACATCAGAAAACTATTGAATGGGATGCAACTATCCAACGATATTAATATTCAAATGAGGAGAGAGAGGCGTTATGGTAGGTATCTGAAAAAGAAGAGACTTTCGACTCTCTCTCCTCAACAAAGTACTAGATTTCAGTGTAATGGTTGGCTTCACCATGGTAAGGACAGGAATGGTTTTCAGGCTCTTGAATTCCTGTGTTACTGAGAAGTATTGTTGCATCCTATTATCCAGGTTTGATGATTTTGGCATTCTATATGAAACTATGGATAAGTAAAATTGTGAGAGTGATATGATCCTGGTTTGTTTTATGTTGGTCTAACTAAAAATGGAATTGAAACAATTGGGTCTTGTCTATCCATATTACATGAGCGAGGCGATATGTGACTGGGGTTTTGTTCAATTCAATTCTCGCCCTTTTTATGTTATAACTGGACAAAACTTTGCAAGGATGTTGTTTCCGGCTTAAGCCTTGTACAATCACTGGAAATCATTTGTAATGTTGTACTTTAAGCTGAAAAGAAAATTCAATTGATTCTTAGGATACCTGTTCTGCAATTTCTTCCAAAGTTGTTCCCATGACCCTTTTATGTTTTTTGTTTCAGGGAAACATTCCAGATGTGGATGGCAGTGATATACGGTTTAAAGCTTACTTTTTCCAGTAATTTTCCTCTTGCTTGTTGAATTGCAGTTACTTAAATTATTTTTGTATATTTATAATGTGAGTTATATTTGTTCTCATAATTTGTCCATCGATTCCTTCTGTATTCTTAACATACTTCTACATTATGCAGCTTTGGGTTTTCCCATAATCAGTTTAAACAGCATGGGGGAAGACAGATGTTAGTAAATTAGACATGATTTTGTATTTTTGAGTTACTAATTTGTTACTGTTTTTGCAGGTCAAGGTCTTGTCCACTTAAGAGATGGCACATGGGGATATACAATGCAAGTTCAATACATCACCAAACTGAGAAGCATTCACCTGATTCAAGACGGTTGGGCCTTTCCCAAATGGCTTTGTCAAAGAAAAATGCAGTGACTACCCTTGAAACCTCCACTGAAAATTTTCCAATTGGTGCCATTCCATCTAAAGAACCCTCTTCGTTGAATATTTTTCATACCCAATCTTCAGATAGGATAATCTCAGAAGGAAGAAATCGTGGTGAGCAGGTGCAAGATGGTTATGTCCTGCAGGAATCTCCTACTATGAAGGATAATTGCCAGCTTGATAATCCAATTGAAGGTGTTAATAATGAAGAGAGTAAGAAACTAGAAATGCTTGCCAGTGGAGAAAGAGTGTTGCCATGTGAAAGGCGTCAAATAGAGAGCTTAGTGGTGGATCATGCTCGAATTGCAGACTCTTTAGTGACTGGCATCGAAGGCCCTATGGCAAGTGGTCTATCGTTTTTTGCTACTGTGCCATCTACAACTAATGAATGTGATCCTCAGACATGTACAACCAACCTAGCGCCACCTTCCATGCTTCGTTTTGAAAAAACAAGAAGATTGTCTGCTGAGAGAACTGAATCACGGAAGTATGTAAATGTCTCAGTACACTGGTCCTTTTTTCTACAAGATTTTGGTTGATTATCTTGCTGCACTTGTTTTCTGTGAGTGTTGTCTATGTTAAAATATAAAATATGAAAATTTTGGTACAAGCTTTTTACTTGAAGGTATTTCTGTTTTACTTGAACAAGGAATTTCTTTTCAAGGCATGAAGAAACTTTTCTTAGAAACGTTTTGGATGAAAACCCACAAAGTACAGAGCTAAAGAATTTATTGTTAAAGGCCTCCAATGTCTTCCATATGCTTAGAAAGAGTTATTTTAGTTCTCTTCAATTATAATCTTATACATTTATTTACTTTGTTACAGTCGTGCACTACTCCAAAAACGACAATTTTTTCATTCGCACAGAGCACAGGTATTTTATCCTTGACTATTTTACCATTTTGATTTTTTGGTTCATTTGTTAGTGCTGTAGCTTATATCCATTAAATCTTGGATTGGTATGCTTCTCGTATGCAAAATGGATATGGTTCTTAGAAGCATCTTACTAATCCTTCCCTACATTTTTGCAACTTCTCTTTGTGATGTTTGAACTGTTTCTTGCCAGGGTTTGTTTATCATTAGAGCATAAACAAACAAATGCCCGATAGCTTATGAATACTCTTAAAAACGATTGTTTGTCATGTTTTCTTTTAATAGTAGCTACATGATTCCCAAGATTAGAATCATTATTGTCAATAAAAACACAAGTCTACTTTACATCGATTATCAATTAAACCTTTCCAATTATGAATAAATCATATGGTGTGTCTGGCCAGTTTCGTTGCTTTTAGTCTTATTGTTTTGCATCTCTGCCCCTGTAACAAACTAGCTTTTTCTGCTTTGTGGTTCTTCTTTGGTCCTTCTTTTCTGTTTTTCTGTGTTACTGGCAATTTTCAGAGTTATATTCATTGGAGTCATAGCATTTTACAAAATAGTCACTCAACTGAGAGTCCATCTCCCTTGTCCATGTCAATCCTGGCGGCAACATCACCATGCCTAGCTATGAACACATTAATCTATCTATTTACAACCTAGTAGACACTAAACCATATTTAACTGACTAGGCTATCAAGGTATACTCTTTCTAATGAATTAGTACATACAGTTTTCGCTTTTATGACCTAGCCCTATCTTGGATTCAGACTCAGAATCAGTTGAGGGTCAAGTTGAACTTGGATTGACTCCAGCCATTCTGATTTCAATGACTCAGCTGAAAAATACATAAAATTTTAATTGGAAAAAAATATTTTAAGGATTCCAAACCAGGGAAAATTTTAAGGATGGAAATTTATCTTAAAGATTAGAAACCTTGGTGAATCTTACTAATCCATAATATGAAAACTATAAAATTCTTGGTGATATTTTAGCAAAAATATTCAAACTTCTAATGATTTTATATAGTCTCTATAAAATTTTTGCGATTTTTAACGTAGAATTTTTTTTCTTATAAAATGTGGGCGAATAATTTTTAGGAAAAAATGGGCATTGGCGAATCATTTTTTGAAAAATCATGGAAAATTAGCCCATCTACGAATATTAGCCCCTAAAATTTTCCCTGTTCCAAACCATGAGAGATAAAATATGTGGAGTTTGCTCATATATTTGCCATGTAAGGGTGAATATATCAAAATGGTGTCCGGTGCAATACTTATCAGCAGCAAATTACATATTCAATGAGACTCTAAATGGCCTCTAGAGTTCAAAAAACTTGCTACAAGTTACTGGCCTACTACATGGTACAAATCATTGATCAACATGATCAATCATCAAAATCATTACCACTGCTAGCAATGGGATCATTAGCAGGAACATTGCAAAATCATCCTTTTGTCTCAGAGCCTTCAAACTCTTCGGACTCTCGAGCCTTATTGTATGGTAAAAATATCGTAACATGCTTAACCAATAATTTTAATTTGAGTGAAGGCTACATTTTTCATTTTTTCTAAGGACATGGCAGAGGAGTTCAATAATCAATGCCACCAACATCAAGGTACATAAAGGGCTTAGTGCTGACTTGATTAAATTCCAATCTCATACCCCTCATACAAGATTTAATTCAATGAAAATGTTGCAATCCTACCTGTTACCCGCCACCAGTGGGTGGCCCCATAGGAGAATTTTTCTCCTAGATTTGTCTTCAGCCGACAGCCAACAACCCCTTGCTAGCCACTTGATAACTTTGATGTGCTAAACTTCTCCGCCACCTGAGCCAACCATTGTGTAACCTCGCTCATCTGTCATGATCGTATGTTTGAAGGCGAGCCATCCAATCCCAAAGGAATGATTTTTCATTATGTAATTGGGTGTTTATGCTTGTTTTTCTTCGGCACACTTGGGCATGGATTATTGAGTGACTTGGAAGAAGGAAGGGCTGTCACTGTATTCTTGTTCCCTTACCTTAACTGGGGTTAGTCCTGAATCCTAGTCCCATGGGATCTCATTTATTGGCTATTTAGCTTTAGGAATGGCACTACATGGGAAACCTTTATTTTGGTTGCATGGTCCCGCTTCCCGATACCATATATCTCACTCCCTTCTGCTCATTACAAGTCCTTTTTCATATTTTCCTATCTGGGTCCACATTTGTCCATTGGGTCCACAAGGTGTTAGCCTCCCGTTCCCCTTGTCAACACCTTGGTTCGGGCCTGGAACGATGCCCCGAAGGTTGATGTTAACTAAAAAGAAAGATAAAAGAATAATGTGGCATCATATAACAATAAATGTACCAAAAAATGCAAAAGATGGCCGAGACAATAAAATTTAGCACTTGGGAAAAAGACAAACATGAGCTCTACCCCTTATGGTTTATCATTATGGCCATCACCCTGGTTCCTAGGGCCACTATGAGTGCCCCTTGCATCATTAAAGAACCTATGATTGTCACAACTCATGGTGGGCGATGAACTACCCCACCTTAAGGGGGTAATCAATGCTATATCATACACATCATGCTCTCATCCCCTTGAGCCCCGAGCAGCGAAATGTAGAAAAATCAATAAAAGACAAAAGACAAATGATGAAGGGTGGAAAAACAAATGCTAGGGTAACTCATGTACCACGATTTCTCCCTCCTACATTCATATACCCAAGTTGTGAGCTTTCCTCATAATAACTACCCTTGTACCGTGGCATGTGGCTTGGAGCCTTCCCTTTGTACCACTCCATTCCATCATTATTTCACATGACACTTGCCATTTGAAGGATGTACCTTGGACCTTTCATTCCCTTAGAGGTTGAAACCACTTAATAGGGTCCTTCATTAACCCTTCCTACACAGGAAGGTAAGACTAGTACATGTTCAAAGCCACAAATTTGGAAGGGAAACCCATTCTGAAGTCCTCACTTCTGCCCTTGATTAACAAGCTTATTTACTCAATTGCACTAATGAATCATTCTATTGGAAGGTGAGGAGACACATTGGATCTTATACAAGATTGAAGGTGGGTTTTCATCTTGGACTTGGCCTCCCTAACAGGATCCGATCCCTCTAGAGGATCACAATGGCATTTGTAGGGTGAGCATTGAGAGGCATGGGCCTCCATCCATGCAGAGCATTAATTTCCACGTCACGGGGCTTCTTCAGCACCACCATTTTCTTGCTTGTACCCCAGTTATTCAAAGATGATGATGCTCTTGGACCATGTTGCCCCAACCAGTTACGCATTGCACTCGACACTTGGCAACTGTTCCAAGGCCCAAAGGAGGTTATGTCTTTCCTAGGGATACATGGGAGGAATTGTGTCATCTTCTATCTCTCATTGATGGAGCATCGACTTGATCTTGACCCACTTGAGACCTATGAGACCCATTTCGAGCCCACAAAGCTCAAACAAGGGGATTGGTGATGTTTTGCAGCATATGGAGGGAAACCCCCTCTTCATCATGATTATTGAGGCCCTCCCTCACATTTTAGCTCAAGAGGCCTCAATGCTACCCCTCTCGGCCTCTACACATGCATGACGTCAACCACTTGGAGGAGAGAAAATAATTTTAATGAGCTATCATGGTTGGCTTGTAACCATGGATGGGTTACTTAGCACTTTAGACACACAAAGGGGATTTGTCATTTTAAATTTGAACTCTTATGACTTGTATAAATAGGTGAGACCTATTCTCACCTCAAACCATCATCACTTGGATTTTTTTCGTAGAAAAGGAATTCAAATCTGCAATTTGTGGAGTGTTTTGGAGATTTTTTGATGAATTTTGATGTTTGGATAATTTCACTATCTTTCTTGGAGCTTGTATTTCATTGTTAGAGATGGATATGTTCTTCACTACCTTCTAAGTACTCTTTATTGATGAATTTTTGATTATGTTAATGTCTAATGCATGGAATATTGTCTCATTACAAGTGTCATTGAAGTATAAATATCTAAAGGTGTTGTGTAGCTTCTTCCATTAGGGGTAGTGAAGCTTCTTCCTTTAGGTCTCCTTGAAAGAGCGAGGTGTTTATATTGAAATCTTTCATGACTCCTAACCTCCTAATGGCTAGGCATTGGTCTTAAATCCTTGGTGATCACTTACAACTTTAAAATTATCTCTCTTTTCACCTTTATTCCTCGTCCCTTTAAGGATAAGGAGGCCTCTCTAGGGCTTGGTGCGAAATCCTTTGGAGGAAGGAAATTTGACTTCTGCTTGGATAAGATTCTTCCTTAGTGTATCCTCTAGGGATCCTCAAGTTTTGGAGGAATTCCCATGGTAGAATCTCCATAAATTTGATGCCCAAGCCATCACATCAAGAGGGAACCTTGGAAGCTAATCCATGTAAATCTTACATAGCCTTTTCTCTTGTCTACCTTGACCTTGGATGCACTCGTATCCCGTTGTATATCTAAACCCTAGGTCTTGTGTAGGCTCTTTTCCAAGGGGTTTTTCATGGAAAGTCTTAAATAGCTTCTCCCAAAGATTTCACTTTCATTGAACCTTTCCATTGAATGAGCCACCTTCCCTCACTTCAAAACTATCATAGATGTACATCTATCTCAAGTGAGTATTACTGGGACTCCTCCCTTCGGTGAAAATCTAAGCAGAGTAGGGGACTTAGGTTGTGGTGATAGTGGGACTATGTCCCAAGTGTCATTGTGCCCTCTAACTTTTTCCCCTTTACAAGGCTTGCTTGTTTGTGCAACAACACTACCAATCTTCAAATCTTGAAAACGGTTGTTTGCTGAATTTTGAGTGGGATATGAAATTCTACTTTCTCCATATAATGTTCGAGAAGGTTGGAACTAATCTCAAACATCATGAAACAATTAATGGTAATATTAGGAAATGCCAAATTTTACTTCAAGAATTTAACATTATCATTGATTGCCAATGTTGCTAGGGTTCAGGAGTTTGGATTTTTGTTTTTTATGTAAAAAAATTGAAGTTTACTTGCTTAGTCAACAACAATGGGGTCTTGTGTCTACTCGAATTTGGTCAACTCGGAGAAATTGAATGTTGGCCTATCTGATTCAGCCTTCAAATTGGTTTGGTAGGCCAGTTTGGTATTGAACCGACTGAGTCATGGTCTGACTCGACTGGTTTGGTACCAAACCAAACCACCAAACTGATTTGATGGCCGAGTCAGTTTGGCTGGCATTCAGTTTGACCGAGTTGACTAAGTTTGAGTCAATTTGTAGAAATTTTCAAAACTATTCCTATCCCTATGTGAAATGTTAGTAAAAATGCATATACATGCTGCATAATGTTTACACTGGAAAAATGAGAAAGAGAGAAAGAGTTACGCAAATTAGTGTGCATTAATTCTCAAAAATCTTTTATGTGAGTACATATTGAAGGTAGCTATTTGTATTCACTTAATTCGATAATAATTAAATGTTATTCTAGAGTAACGATGCATTGACTTTATTCTAAAGTGTAAATTCAAAATTAAATATATAAAGTGCTCGGTATGGCGATTAAATAGACTTTATTGTTCTCCTTTAAATGGGTTTACTAGAGATCACACCAATCTTATCTCTAAAATATGCAATTCTATCTGGAATGAAAGGCATGGTCAATATACTTGTAGTCTGATATTGAGTTGCAAAATATTTTTTCTTTATTTGTTCATTCTCACTAGCTCTTGGATGAAGTGACAATGCACATCCACATGCTTTGTTTGATCATGAAAAATAGGATTCTTTGCCAACTTCAAGACACATTGATTTTTGCAATAAAGTGGAGTAGGATGAGGTTGTATGACTTATACATCAATTGGCATCCTTCTCAATGAAACTTTCTCACAAGCTGCAATCACTACTGCCCTATCATTTTCTCTGGTGAAAGAAAGTGATGCTACATGATGCTTCTTACTCAAACATGAAACTGTACCTTTACCGAGGTTGAAAACATATTATGTTGGGCTTCCTGTCATAACTTGCTCAATTTGAATCTGTATAGCTTTTGTGTTAGAGATCCTCTCCTCCAAGGTAACTGTTACCTACCACTAGTGGCTAACACCCATGGGAGAATTTTTTTTCCTAAGATTTGTCTTCAGCTGATAGCTACCAACATCTTGTAGCCACCAGATATCTCGATGTGCCACCTAAGCCAACCATTATGTGCCCTTTGCCATCTATTATGATCATATGTTTGAAGGTGGGCCTTCCAACCCCGAAGGTATGGCTTTTCATTATGTAATTGGGTATTTTTGTTGAATGGGGGGTTTCGACAGAAAGAATGGGCTTGGTCTGTACTCTTGTCCCCATATCCAACTTGGTGGTCAGTCTTATATCGTAGTCTTGTCGGATCCCCTTTATTGGCTACTAGTTTTAGGGGTGGCACTACATGGGAGACCTTGATTTTGGTTGTGTGCCCGACACCACATATATCACTCCCCTCCGCTCATTATAACCCCTTTCCACATATTTCCCAGTGAAGTCCACATTTGTCCATTGGAACCACAAGGAGTTAGCCTTCCCATCCCCTCGTCCACACCTTGGGTTGGGCCTGGAACGATGCCCCGAATGTTGATGCAGTTAAAAGAAAGTTAAAAGCGTAATTTGGCCACTTACAATATGAAAATTTACCATAAAATGCAAAAGATGGCTAAGACATAAAAATTTAGCACGTGGGAAAAAGCCGAACATGAGCTCTACTCCTTATTATCATGGCCATTACCTTGGTTCATAGGGTCCCTTATGTGAGCCCCCTACATTATTAAGAAACCCATGATTGTCCCAACCCCTGGTGGGCGATGAACTGCCCAACCTTAAGGGGGTATTCATTGCTATATCATTCACGTCATGCTCTCATTCCTTGGGGCCCTTAGTAGTTAAAAGAAAGAAAAATCAATAAAAGGAAAAAGGCATATGAAGAAGGGTGGAAAAACAAAGGCTAAGGTATCTCATGTACTAAGATTTCTCCCTCCTACATCTATACACCTATTGGCTTTCCTCATTATAGCTACTCTTGTACCGTGGCATGTGGCTTGGAGCTTTCCCTGTTGCCCCACTCCGTTCCATCATATTTCATATAACATTTGCCATTTGATGGATGTACCATGGATCTTTCACTCTCTTAATGGTTGAAACCACCTAATAGGGTCCTTGATTAACCTCCCTCTTGAGCCGGGGACACTTGTACATTCTAAAGCCCATTATGGAAGGGCATGCCATTAAAGAAATGGCCACTTGGTTCCATGATTTGTATGCTCATTTGCTCAATTACACTAATGAATTGTTGTACTGGAAGGTGAGGAGACGCATTGGATCTTATACAAGATTACAGGTGGGTCTCCTTCTTGGGGTTTGGCCTCCCTATATGGGATCAAAGCCCTCCAGAGGGTCATGATGGTACTTATAGGGTGAGTGTTGAGGGCCATGGGCTGCTTCCATCGTAGCAGAGATGATATAGATACACCATGGGATCCTTCAACACCACCTATTGCTTGCTCTTGTCCCAATTATTCAATGATGATGATGCACTTGGACCACATTTCCCAGCCATCTACACACCTGCAGCACACACTTGGTAGTTGATCCAGGGCCCAGATTGGGTTTTGTCTCACCTAGGGAGACAAGGGAGGGCTTGTATCATCATTCTAGCCCTTATTGATGGAGCACAAACTTGCTTAATTTAGTTGGACACCCATGAGGACATTCTTTGTGCCCTCAAAGCCGCTTGGGAGCACTACATGTTATTTGCTTGGAGATTAAGGGGCAACCCCCTTTATCATTTTTATTGGAGCCCTCCTATTCATTATGGCACATGAGGGACTTGATTTGGCCTTCCAATGACACTATTAGCTATTGTTCTATCATTTCAGCCCTCTTGAGAGGCTTAATATTCTTCTTTTGGAGCTATTTGGTGCGCTCGTCACCAAAGTAATTGTTATTTTCACATTAAAATATTAATTAGGGGCTAATTAGGCTAAATTAGACCATTTGAACTTGTGAGAGGCTCATATATATTCATGAGACCTCATTTGTAGTTGATAATCACACTTGACATTTTTGCTAGCCTCTTTAGAGGATTTCAACTTGCAATTTTTGGAGAGAATTTGGATGTTTTTGGAATACATTTTGATGTATGAATATATTTCTATCTTTTTGGAGCTTCTAATTGCGTTTTTGATGGATGGATATACTTCATATTGTCTAGTAAGTGCTTGTTCTTGTTGAATATCTTTATGTAAATGTCTAATGCAAGGAATTCTTTCTCATAGTGAAAATTTATGTCCTAATTTATTTTATATGGTGTGAAATTGTGATCTTTGGAAGTTTTGCATGTGTTAGTCATTAATGATATGAAATGAATGTTCCTAGTGGAAAATTGACATAATTTGTCCATAAAATCCATTAAGTATTGTATAAAAGGTAATTGTTGAAAGGGGTAGCTAGGGCTTCCTCTTTTAGCCTCCTTGAAGGTCAATTTAGCCTACTATGGTCACCCTTCCTTAAAATTTTTTTCCCCCTTTTTCTATTTTCGGCCCTAACCTTGGGAGGTCAACTAGGGCCTAGGATGAATTCCATTAGAGACATCTCCTTGGGGTGAAAATTGGTACACTACTGCTCTGTCCTTTTCTCTAGGTGCTTTCAAAATTTCAAGTAATTCCTGTGGCTAGTTTGAGAGAAATCTCAAGCCCTAGCTCCAAAACCATTTCTATTCTTCACCTTCCTTGGTTAGTGGCATTTCTAGGGTCATTTTCTCTTGAAAACTCGTTGGAATTTCACCTTTTTTCAACCCTTCCTTCTAATCCTTGCTTGACCTAGTCATATTGTTGATGATCACCCCAAACCTTAGATCCCTCTTAGATCCCCTAGGTCTCTCTTGTGTTCCCAAGCCTTTGTAGGATCTATATTTCACAACACCTTAGGAGAGGTCCTTCTCCCTTTTTAGGAGATCTTGATCTAGGCATAACTCTTCTATTGAATATCCTTTCACCTAGTTCTAAGCCTCCTTCCCACAAGCCTTTCTTGGAGAGCCCTTCTTTTGCTTCTAAAACAAGCAACCTATTATCTTAGCCTCTTTGTTGAATGGGCTTTGGAAATCACATTATTGTTGCTGACCTCATCATTCTAGTGATTTCCACTATACCAAGACTCTTCCCATCGATGAAAGTTCATAAAGAGCAAGGGACATTGACTGAGGTGACAGTGGCTCCTTGTCCCGTTGTTGCCATTTGGTCTAGTAGTTGTCCCTTAAGACCCCCTCTTAGGACCGCTACTAGATTGTATGGTAACAATACCCTTTGTTGAGAAAACAAGTGCAATGTATTCTAACACTTAATTCCTCTTTCTTGGTAATTACTTGTGAAAATTATTATTCTAGTCTTTACTTATTCTTCATTAAGCAATTTTTCTTCTATTCAAATGTTCAAGGAAATAGAAATTACAGTGCACAAGAGACACCAAAAATTAGGCCAGTGGCCACAGAAAAACCCACAAGGGGAAAACCCAACAATCATTTCCTTATAGAATCATATCAAAATGAGAGATATCCAAGCCAAGAACCAATACCAAACTGCCACCAAGATACCAGGTCAAACCCTCCAAATGCCCTTCCAATGGAAAAGTCAACGCAGGTGAAATTGCTCCAATTCTAGTCAAACTTCTGAAATTCAGACCTGCAATAGGGGGCTGAAATTCGACCTACCATTGACCCAGAAAAACTTGGGTTCTTCTACAGAAACAAACATCCCACATTTGCTTGCAAGAATTTTAGTCAACGAGGGAATATTTTTATTGTTTATGACTTGCATGCTCTCTCCTTTGACTCGACTTCCTCTCTTCTTCGCTAGTTACAAAAATCTTTATTGTGTGTTGAATGATTGAGCTCCCAAGTAATTTGAATAGGTCTCTTATATATAGCTGTCTAGGGGGGTCGAATAGGTGCCACTTGGAGGGTTAGGCCGACTTGTCCAATGAGGACCGACTTGGTCATCTTGTGGACTTATAGACTCAAAAATAAAATTCAATTTTTATTTATTTTAAATGTCTCGATGGGACATGATACACGTAATTTTTCTTTTGACTCAAGCGTGAAGAACATGCTTCATGAATTATAATATATACATCAATGATAAATATACATTATGAAGACCGAACCTAGTTACAATTTTAACACCCTTCACATACCTTATTGTATGGGTTGGAGGTTAATGATTAATTTCGATCTTATCTTCCATATTGGATGGTCAACATTGACATTGCCAGGAGTAATTGTGCATATTTTGATGCGAATTCTCTTTGTGGAAAAGTTGTTACAATGTCCATGGCATATTGTTATGAACAAAGTTCGTATTATTCAATAATCTTTAGAACACTTGGAACATGAAGACATCCACTGAGTATAGAAATATTTATATTGAATAATGTATAAGAGAATTGATATGAGATGAGATGATTACAATTGAGGGTCCCGTATATATAGCTATGCAGGTACTCTTTCATGGAACATGTCCATAGAGACATGCCTCTTCAATACTAATTATTAGTTAATTTATCATTCATTATTATTATTATTTATATTATTTTTATATATATTTTATTCATAACATTGCCTTCCTCTTAAAAATGCTTTGTCCTCAAAGCTTATTGTTGACAAGGCATGTCTTTTGCTTCTTTGTCTTTTAGTCCTTTTCTATCTTTCAGAATTCTTTGAGTTGTCATCTTCGTTGATACATGATGATATGATCCTTTGAGTGATAAACAATATTGTCGTATTGAGAAGGGATCTGACCATCCTAAATCAATATTCTGTGGAATCTTGTAGTTACTAGAAACTTGTGATGAGTTGTTATCATAGGATTGGATTATGCAAATTTCAGTATTCTTGAGAACATAAGTCTGTTGTTTATGTTCTGAGTGATTCAAATATGCATACTGATTGAGATGTCTTCTCTTGTGATTTGGATGTCGATAAGGAGTTCTTCTAGTTTGAATTTCCCTTATCTTATGTGTGGCAATTTGCTGATTTACTGCAGGTATTGATGTTGTTGAGTTGATTACAAAGTTTTCACTTGAAATTTTCATCGTCTAAACTGCAACATCTGAATACGTCTTCAGTTCAATTGGATTTAGATTCCTTAAGTTTCTTAATTTGATGAAGCAAAATTTGGTTAGGATTTTTTAAACGTGAAAGCTTTTTCTTTCTTTCTAGATTGTTGACTTTATTCTGAGTGTCTTTCTCATATTTAAAATTTTTGATTTGTTCTAGTAACTTTAGATTAAGGGGTTTTAAGCACAAATTTTCTTCTTCTTTCTCTAATAGATTCTCGTTGAGTTTCTTCTTAGAACTTTTGTTTTCTTGCTTTAATTTTTCTTCTTAACCTCAGACTTCTTGATTTGTACAAGTAAATTTTGGGTATGGCCCCTTAGGCGCAAAATTTCTTCATCATTTTCTTTTGACTTATTGTACAACATGTCTTCCAGATCTATATATTTCTTCTTCGATGCATTGTTTTTTTGTTCGAGCTTTGTGAATTCTTCCTCTAATTTCTTATTTGTCTGTATATTACCTTGATGTTCGTCAGTACTAAATAATCTTCTACATGTTGAACAACATAATTTGCATTTTTTTAAATATATATATATATATATATATATATATATATATATATATATCCAATTTCTGTTAAACAAAATGGACATTTAGTCCAAAATGTCAGCTGATTTGTTGAACTCATCTTTCCTTCCTTCATTATTTTCTAATTTCTCCAGAAATTGACTCCCTTTTGTAGAAATTTGATAATCCAACCCCGGTTTTCAGTTTCTCCTTATTTCTCCCATATAGTTAAATGCCCATTCCCATAGCCATATATTCAACAAGCTGAAAAATAAATATTTTCTGAAAACACTAATTCTGGAAATTTCACAATGATGAAATGCAGAAAGAAAAACTCAGAAAATAAATCAACCACAAACAGAATTTTGACACGCTGATTTTTGGTCAACTTGACCCTGGAAAAATCCCCTACAACTCTTGGGGAAAACTAGTTCGAAAACTTATTCTTATTTCTAGAAAATGTTTTTACAGAGAAGTGAAATGTACAGGAAAAATTCCAGCAAACAAAGTATAGACTTATCTTGTTTTCCGTGCTTGCCTCTGCCTTGGAAAACGTGCCAAAACAACAAAAAGTTCAAAACAGAAATTTATTACAGCATTTAACTGCCTTGGAAATTGTGCCCAGTACTTAGCTCTACAGCCATACGAACTGTACGGACTATATGGAAAAGTACAACAAAGCTACCTCCTCGAAATCTGTGCTAGCTGCCTCAAAAACTGTGCCCAATCACCTTGGAATCCGTACCTTTAGCTAGATGTACCTTCACATCGATTTATGTGCTGTCCCTCTCCTTTGAAACCGTGCTTCAAGCTGCTGTACGGATCGCTGCCTCGAAAACTGTGTTGCTGTACGGACTTGCTGCCTCGAAAATCATGCAGCCTCTTGCTGCCTCGAAAAACATGTAGCCTCTTGCTGCTGTACGGACTGCTGAACTCTTCCTCTCCTTCACCTTCTCAAGCTTAGAAATTTTCCAGCTCTCTCCTTCTCCTTCTCTCAATCTACTCATGAAAGAATGAATGACCTTTTCTCTCCTTTTCTTCCTTGAACCTAACCCTAAGTGACTTTTGGGGAATCCCTAAATCCAATGGCTGAGATAGCTTTAGATCTAGGGCTGAGATTAAATGCTCATTTAAATCTCACTTTCTATTTTTTAATTCACCCTACTTTAATAAAGACCGACTTAGTCATTTATTTCCAAAGTCACTTTTCACTTTCTAATTTCACATTGACTTTATTAAAGTCACTTTAAAAATAGATTTTAGTAACTTTATCACTTAAAGTCACTTTTAAATTAGATTTGACTCGATAACTTTATAAAGTCACTTTAGGAGAAAAATTAAATTCTTTTGGACACTTTTCCCTAAGCCAAAGATCAAAGCCTCAGGGAACCACCTGTCCTCCGATAACCAAATTTCAACACTCCCTCTTACCGAGGAAGGTGTTCCTCACCACACCCATCTTGTCTCTGAAGTATACATGCTTGCCTCGTGGTAAGGCTTTGGTAAAAATATTTGCAACCTACTCATCAGTGGGAATATACTCAAGCTTCATAGCTCCCTTCTGAACATTCTCTGATGAAGTGATATCTGATGCCGATATGCTTTGACCTATCATGAAATACTGGATTCTCCGTGAGTTTAATGCAACTCTGATTATCAGAGTAACTCACTGAAGGTCTCAGCGGTTGACCAAATAAGCCAAACAACATCTTGCGAAGCCAGATGGCCTCACAACTAGCTCGACTGGCTGCCATGTACTCTGCTTCCGCTGAACTCAATGCTACTGACTGCTGCTTCCGGCTGAACCACGACACCACTGTCGAACCCAACCCAAAACAACACCCTGAAGTGCTCTTCTTATCAGAAGCACAACCTGCCAATGTCACTCCATCCCCCTACCTATAATCCAGACCATAATCCACTGTCCCCTGCAAGTACCGCAAAATGTGTTTTGCAGCAACCCAGTGCACCCTCCTAGGCTCACACATGAACTGGCTCATCGTGTTGACTGCAAAACATATATCTAGTCTAGTGTTGACCAAATACATCAAGGAACCAATTAACTGTCTATACAAAGTGGGGTCCACCAACTTAGAATCTGAAGCGTGAAGCTTCTTCCAGTTGGTGATCATCGGTGTCGACATGGGTCTACAATCCTCCATGTGGAATCTGCCAAGGATGTCCACAATATACTTTCCCCGCCCCAGGAAAGAAATGCCCCTCCTCCTGCCACACCTCCAAACCCAAAAAGTAATGCATCAAGCCAATGTCCTTCATCTCAAAGTCCGACTCAAGATCTCTCTTGCAGTGCTATATGAGTCTCTCTGCACCCGTAATGACCAAGTCATCCACATATAACACCAGAATGAGAGGCTCCTCACCTATCACAATAAATTAAAGGTTCGGATTTGCCTCACTCTTTGTGAAACCCATCTCCTGCAAGTATGTATCTATCTTGGACTACCAAGCTCTAGGAGCTTGCTTCAGGCCATAAAGGGCCTTCTTCAGTCTGCACACATGGGACTCCTTCCCATGCACCTCAAAGCCCTGTGGCTGCTCAATGTACACCTCCTCCTGTATGAAGCCATTGAGAAATGCGGTCTTCACATCCATCTGGTGGATCTTCCAACCCATCTCTGCTGCTATCGATATAATGGAGTGGATCGAAGTATATCGAGCCACGGGAGCGAAGGTCTCCTCATAATCAACTCTCTCTACATGGGAGAACCCTCTAGCCACAAACTTTGCCTTGAATTTCTCAATGCTGCCATCTGCAGCATGCTTTACCTTGTAAAGCCATCTGGAAGTAACCACAGATTTGCCCTCAGGCCTCGACACCATCTCCCAAACATCATTCTTCATGATAGAAGAATACTCCTCCTGCATGGCCTCTCTCTAGACCTGCTGGCTAGCTTCTTCCTCATAGCTAGAAGGCTCAGAGTCTAAGATGTTAGCAACCATTGCCATATAGCTACATAACCTATCAGGTGGTCTGCTCTCTCTGACTGGCCTCTTAGGCCCAGCAATAGATGTGGCCTCTCTCAAGGTATCCTGAAGCCACTTGGGCTTCCTCTTCCCTGAGCACACTTCTCCCACTGGAGAATGAAATTCCTCCTCCTCATCATCAGGAGCCTGAACTCCTGACTGTCTGTCTGCTGTCCTCCTGCCTGAACCTGAACCTGTAGACACTGAAGTACCGTGTGAACTGTCCATCAGTGGACTACCTAGTGAACTGATCTGCGAACTGCTCTGCATGCTGCCTGAAGCACCACCCCTCTGACTCTGTGAGCCATTGCTCACTGACGACCCGACACCGTAATCGATGTACCTCCGGATCCTCCTGATCCCTGCCCACCGGATCCTTGCAACTGACTCAGCTGCTCCTGAGGGTCTAGCTGATCCAGATACTCTAACTCCCGTGACCTCCTGAAAGCCTTATCCTCCTCGAACTTCACATCCCGCATGATAACAACTCTCCTCTATGCGAGTATATAAATCCGAAAGGCTTTTGAGGTCTCACTGAAGCCCACAAAGATACCTTTCTCTGCGGTGGGCTCTAGCTTGGTCCTCTTCTCCTTTGGTACGTAGGAGTATGCAATACACCCAAAGATACGAAGATGACCAACATCAGGCTTCTTCCCAGAAAAAACCTCCTCCAGAGTCACATGCCCCAAGGCACGATGCGGACTTCTATTCTGCAAATATACAGCAGTATTGCAGGCCTCTGCCCACAAAAACAACGGTAACCCCTGATCATGTAACATGGCTTTGGCAGCCCCTTCGATGGATCTGTTCTTCCTCTCCGCAACCCTGTTCCGCTAGGGGTTGTAAGGAACTGTGAACTCCCTCCTAATGCCTGCCTCCGCACAATACTCAACAAACTCACCAACGGTGTACTCCCCTCCATTGTCCGACCTTAGGGACTTGATCTTCCGACCTGTCTGAGTCTCCACAAGAGCTCTGAACTCCTGAAACCGCTTGAAGACCTCACTTTTGGTCTTTAAGAAATAAATCCAGGTCCTCCTAGAGTGATCATCAATGAATAAAACATAATACTCATATCCACTCAAGGAAACATTAGACATTCGACTGCTCACATCGGAATGAATCAAATCAAGTATCCCAGTCGATTTGCTCTGACTGCTAGGAAAAGAGGATTTGGCAAACTTGCCCATATGACATCTTCTGCATGTATTAAAGTGATCAATACTGAAATCTTGCACACTTGTAGTGATCTCCCGCAATGTCCTCAAGGCCCCATGGTACATGTGCCCCATCCTGCGGTGTCAAATCTCACACAACTCTGAACTGCTAGCTCTGCTGCTGGTACTACTACTCAATGCCAAAAGGGGATGAAATGCAAACTTGTACATCTTTGCATGGTGTACACCGATTACTCTAGCTGAATCAGTTGGAGCACCCCTGGGATATATCAACACCTGTCCTCTCCTGAACAATATCTCATATCCTCTGTCTTCCAATGCTGAGACGGATATGAGGTTCTTCCTCATCCCTGGCACATATAAAACATCTGACACCTTCAAAGGAGGTTTGGGTTCCCTATCAAATGTCAATGTCCCTGCACCGACTGCTCTAACAACGCTGTCATCTCTGAGTACTACCTCTATATCAGTGCCACTCTCTGAAAGCTCTGAGAAGTACTCACAGACTCCTGTCATATGACGTGAAGCCCCACTGTCAACATACCAGATACCTGAAGATGCTCCGCTTGTGGAGGGAAATGCACACTCCCTCTCAACCTCCATGGCAGGTGATCTTGCACTAGTGGACTCACAAGCAATGAACCCAAACTCCTGGTCAAAGCTATCCGTAAAGTCCTCTATCTCTGCTGATGTTGCCATGCTTTGGTTCTTCCCCTTCTTCTTCTTCTCCGGACACACAACTGCATAGTGTCCCATCCTCTGACAATTCCAACACTTCACCTTGGAATAGTCCTTCTGCGTATTCCCCTGTTTACCTTTTTCTTTGCCTTTTCCCCCACCACCACTTGTGGAAGCTTGCTTCTTTCCCCTGCCTTTCTTGCCTCCTACTAACAGTGCTACATCTTCATCCTGCTCTTTCTGATTTCTGTTTGTATGCAATCGTCCCAGAACCTCTCCCAAGTGGGAAGGGTCTCACGTGCACAAACCCCATTAGCAAAGTTCAGCCATGAACTGGGAAGACCATTCACTACAATCCACACCAACTCAGTGGGTGGAATGACCTCTCCAACTGCTGCCAATGCATCTCTCACATTAGTAATCTTTGTGAGATATCCAACTGCACTATCAGTCTTACCCATCTTAATGGTTTTCAGCTTCTCCCTTAGGACCATTTTCCTGTCCTCATTGGTACTCTGGTAGAGATTGGTCAATTCTATCCACATCTCATGAGCATATCTTTTTCCTCTCACATGAGGAATGCAATGGTCTTTGATTCCATCTAGAATCAGTCTCTTACCCTTGTTATTCTTTTTATTAAATGCTGCCAACTGAACAACATTAGTAGGCACATTAACAGGATTCTGTGCGGTATGCACCATGATATCCCAGACTTTTGCCTCCTCACCATACATTGTAGTTACTATGCCCATCCAACCTATCCTCCACCTTCAATCCCAAAGACATGCTTGCTGTCCTAATAAATTAAAAATAACACTGCTGTAGTAAAG